>FR990010.1:332500-932500 GCA_905404265.1 Fabriciana adippe
TGTGTGTGTGTGTGTGTGTGTGTGTGTGTGTGTGTGTGTGTGTGTGTGTGTGTGTGTGTGTGTGTGTGTGTGTGTGTGTGTGTGTGTGTGTGTGTGTGTGTGTGTGTGTGTGTGTGTGTGTGTGTGTGTGTGTGTGTGTGTGTGTGTGTGTGTGTGTGTGTGTGTGTGTGTGTGTGTGTGTGTGTGTGTGTGTGTGTGTGTGTGTGTGTGTGTGTGTGTGTGTGTGTGTGTGTGTGTGTGTGTGTGTGTGTGTGTGTGTGTGTGTGTGTGTGTGTGTGTGTGTGTGTGTGTGTGTGTGTGTGTGTGTGTGTGTGTGTGTGTGTGTGTGTGTGTGTGTGTGTGTGTGTGTGTGTGTGTGTGTGTGTGTGTGTGTGTGTGTGTGTGTGTGTGTGTGTGTGTGTGTGTGTGTGTGTGTGTGTGTGTGTGTGTGTGTGTGTGTGTGTGTGTGTGTGTGTGTGTGTGTGTGTGTGTGTGTGTGTGTGTGTGTGTGTGTGTGTGTGTGTGTGTGTGTGTGTGTGTGTGTGTGTGTGTGTGTGTGTGTGTGTGTGTGTGTGTGTGTGTGTGTGTGTGTGTGTGTGTGTGTGTGTGTGTGTGTGTGTGTGTGTGTGTGTGTGTGTGTGTGTGTGTGTGTGTGTGTGTGTGTGTGTGTGTGTGTGTGTGTGTGTGTGTGTGTGTGTGTGTGTGTGTGTGTGTGTGTGTGTGTGTGTGTGTGTGTGTGTGTGTGTGTGTGTGTGTGTGTGTGTGTGTGTGTGTGTGTGTGTGTGTGTGTGTGTGTGTGTGTGTGTGTGTGTGTGTGTGTGTGTGTGTGTGTGTGTGTGTGTGTGTGTGTGTGTGTGTGTGTGTGTGTGTGTGTGTGTGTGTGTGTGTGTGTGTGTGTGTGTGTGTGTGTGTGTGTGTGTGTGTGTGTGTGTGTGTGTGTGTGTGTGTGTGTGTGTGTGTGTGTGTGTGTGTGTGTGTGTGTGTGTGTGTGTGTGTGTGTGTGTGTGTGTGTGTGTGTGTGTGTGTGTGTGTGTGTGTGTGTGTGTGTGTGTGTGTGTGTGTGTGTGTGTGTGTGTGTGTGTGTGTGTGTGTGTGTGTGTGTGTGTGTGTGTGTGTGTGTGTGTGTGTGTGTGTGTGTGTGTGTGTGTGTGTGTGTGTGTGTGTGTGTGTGTGTGTGTGTGTGTGTGTGTGTGTGTGTGTGTGTGTGTGTGTGTGTGTGTGTGTGTGTGTGTGTGTGTGTGTGTGTGTGTGTGTGTGTGTGTGTGTGTGTGTGTGTGTGTGTGTGTGTGTGTGTGTGTGTGTGTGTGTGTGTGTGTGTGTGTGTGTGTGTGTGTGTGTGTGTGTGTGTGTGTGTGTGTGTGTGTGTGTGTGTGTGTGTGTGTGTGTGTGTGTGTGTGTGTGTGTGTGTGTGTGTGTGTGTGTGTGTGTGTGTGTGTGTGTGTGTGTGTGTGTGTGTGTGTGTGTGTGTGTGTGTGTGTGTGTGTGTGTGTGTGTGTGTGTGTGTGTGTGTGTGTGTGTGTGTGTGTGTGTGTGTGTGTGTGTGTGTGTGTGTGTGTGTGTGTGTGTGTGTGTGTGTGTGTGTGTGTGTGTGTGTGTGTGTGTGTGTGTGTGTGTGTGTGTGTGTGTGTGTGTGTGTGTGTGTGTGTGTGTGTGTGTGTGTGTGTGTGTGTGTGTGTGTGTGTGTGTGTGTGTGTGTGTGTGTGTGTGTGTGTGTGTGTGTGTGTGTGTGTGTGTGTGTGTGTGTGTGTGTGTGTGTGTGTGTGTGTGTGTGTGTGTGTGTGTGTGTGTGTGTGTGTGTGTGTGTGTGTGTGTGTGTGTGTGTGTGTGTGTGTGTGTGTGTGTGTGTGTGTGTGTGTGTGTGTGTGTGTGTGTGTGTGTGTGTGTGTGTGTGTGTGTGTGTGTGTGTGTGTGTGTGTGTGTGTGTGTGTGTGTGTGTGTGTGTGTGTGTGTGTGTGTGTGTGTGTGTGTGTGTGTGTGTGTGTGTGTGTGTGTGTGTGTGTGTGTGTGTGTGTGTGTGTGTGTGTGTGTGTGTGTGTGTGTGTGTGTGTGTGTGTGTGTGTGTGTGTGTGTGTGTGTGTGTGTGTGTGTGTGTGTGTGTGTGTGTGTGTGTGTGTGTGTGTGTGTGTGTGTGTGTGTGTGTGTGTGTGTGTGTGTGTGTGTGTGTGTGTGTGTGTGTGTGTGTGTGTGTGTGTGTGTGTGTGTGTGTGTGTGTGTGTGTGTGTGTGTGTGTGTGTGTGTGTGTGTGTGTGTGTGTGTGTGTGTGTGTGTGTGTGTGTGTGTGTGTGTGTGTGTGTGTGTGTGTGTGTGTGTGTGTGTGTGTGTGTGTGTGTGTGTGTGTGTGTGTGTGTGTGTGTGTCTGTGTGTGTGTGTGTGTGTGTGTGTGTGTGTGTGTGTGTGTGTGTGTGTGTGTGTGTGTGTGTGTGTGTGTGTGTGTGTGTGTGTGTGTGTGTGTGTGTGTGTGTGTGTGTGTGTGTGTGTGTGTGTGTGTGTGTGTGTGTGTGTGTGTGTGTGTGTGTGTGTGTGTGTGTGTGTGTGTGTGTGTGTGTGTGTGGAATTCTATGTATGTGTGTATCGATTCACCTTATTAAAAGTATCAGATAAGTTCGTTAATATTAAATTAATTGTGTTGCCATCCGGAATCCACACACAGAATATCAAATTAAAAAAAAAATGTTAATATGCTTATTTCGACTTCAAAGATTTTATTGGATAGTAGTAAAGCATTAAAACACGTTTATGTTTTTAGTAAAAGTATATATTGACATGCAAAAAACGACATTGTAACTAAGTATTAACATAATTTATTTATAAGTCCAAAGAATCATGCAATATCCGTAATCCATATCCATACTAATATTATAAATGTGAAAGTTTGTGAGGATGAATGGATGTTTGTCACTCAATCACGTCAGAACGGCTGAACGGATCTGGATGAAATTTGGCACAGAGATAAATTATAGTCTGGAATAGCACATAGGATATTTTTTATCCTGAAAAAATATACATTTCCCGTGGGATAGATTTGTTTTTTCTCAGGAAGAACCCGAAGCGAGGACGAGTCGCTAGTTATTCAATATATTACAATTACAATGTTGTACCTTTCAACTATGAATATTAGCTATGTTAGATGAACTTCATAGATATAATACCTTAGATTTGAAGAGTTTGTTTGTTTGTTTGTTTGGTTGAACGCGCTAATCTCGGGAGCTACTAATCCGATTTGAAAAATTCTTTTTGCATTAGATAGCCCGTTAACTGAGGAAGTCTTTAGGCTATATATCATCCCGAAACAATGTACGGTTCCCGTGGGATAGATATGTTTTTGTCTAGGTACGAATCCGAAGCGAAGCGAGGGTGAGTCGCTAGTAACAAAATAAATTCATTAATATACTTAAAAAGGTTCTTGAAGATAGATCAATTTGTATGTAAATATTGAAACATTCAAGTAAGAAACAGATTTCTCGCATAGTCTTTATTCCGAACTGGTTCTTATAAACTATATATAGCAACATGACCGCCCGCCGCTTCCCTCACGCGAAATATACGTTTTGGACTATTTTAGCAAGTTTAAATATGGTGAGTCAAACTCGAATCACTTATATTATAAATAAGAAAGTTTGTAAGAGTTTTTGTTAGTTCTTCAATCTGTAAGGAAATTGATAATATTTGAAATCTATACAGATAATAAAATGAGAAATGAAGTGTCTGTTGGTAAAATAGCTGCTTTTTACTAGATAAGTAAAATTGAAGTGTCTGTTTGTAATGTCAAAGTAACAGCTTTTTACTAAATAAGTACATATGAGGTTATATACGATACTTACATGAAAAACACACTTTTTGACATTTTTGTCTATCTATTTGTTTATTACGGCTAATCTCCGAAAAGGCTGGACTGATTTTGATGTGATATGCACGGGCAGATACCTGATGTTATAAGGAGTTACTTAGGCTACTTTTATTTAAAAAAAAGAATTAGGGTTCCGCTCAAAAAAAAACGTACCCGGGGAGTAGGGACGCACCCAAGCGAAGCGAGGGTAAGTCGTTAGTATATATATATATATATATATATATATATATATATATATATATATACACATATATTATAATGTTATTTAGATCCACCGTAATTTTCTTTCTTGCTTTTCTAAATCCTCATACAAGTGTATTAATTTCTAGAAAACATTTTCTGAGTGAAAACAATATTTTACTATGGAAAACTAGCACATTAAACTATAATATGAGGTTATAAAACAACTTATGAAGAAGAAAATGACTGTAGTAATAATCTTTTGAAAGTTTACGATGTCCGTAAAGATACAGACAGGCCTTGGCATTTATGTACTTACGTTACCTTTTAACGTTTAGTATAAGTTTCTCAGTGATGAGATATTTTTCCTCAGTAAAAAGTATCCTATATGTTACCCGGATAACCAGCTATCATCATACCAAATTTCATCAAAATCTGTCCAGTGGTTTTCTCTTAATGAATTCCAGACAGGCAGACAACAATTCTAAAAATCTTCGGCCTCTGTGTTGATAATAATAACTATTTCAATAAGATTTTCCAAAAAATATTTATTGTACAGATTCCACTCAGAATTTTATTGTATGTATAGATTAACTATAAGCCTCCAGCCAGCTTTATCTATACTTTTTTTATACTGAAAGTATACTTATTGTAATAATGTCCTCCTGACCGTTTCCGGCCACGGCGGCCAATCTCATTGAGACTAGCCAACTGCGCAGGAGATATTATAGTGCACAAGTGTACGCGCAGACACAAGGGCACTCTCTATTCCCGTCACTCTCATACTCCGGTGGGACGACTACTCGACACGACCGGTGAGAGTTAAGGCGCAGGACCGACGGCTTTACGTGCTCTCCGAGGCACGGGGGTGACACACCGCCAACTTCCCAACTCCGGGCTGTTACTGAGGCTTACTATACAGAAAGACTCAATAACTAAACTTGGCCCGACCCGGGACTCGAACCCAGGACCTCAGGATGTGCAGCCGTACATGCTAGCCACTACACCACCGAGGCAGTATAGTTTTTATACTTATTGTATTCTTTATCTAAAGGGATTGTCTTAGCGTGATTTCAAAATCTTCTATATTAATAAAGCTGAAGATTTTGTTTGTTTGTTTGGTTGAAAGCGCTAATCTCAGGAACTAGTAATCCGATTTAAAAAATTCTTTTTGCATTGGATAGCCCGTTAAGTGAGGAAGGCTATAGGCTATATATCATTCAAGAAAAATGTAGGGTTCCCGTGGGATAGATTTGTTTTTGTCTAGGGACGAACCCAAAGCGAAGCGAGGGTTAGTCGCTAGTAAATAATAATTTTTCATTTGGACAAATTTGTTTCAACAATGGATATTACATGCGTAGTACATTATTGTTTCTTACGGAATTCATTTTTGTGTAAAGCCAAAAGATCAATATTTTTCACATAATTAATAGAGATTCAGTCACTTAATTTTAACAAACTAGTAATTAACGTTTATATGTCGATGCTGTACCGTCTACTTGTCTATCATCAATTATTTCCTCACTCTCCCTTCATTTTATTTTTTTAGTATTTACGATATCACCCAGTCCACAATTTACAGGAAATCCATAACCAATATAACGAAATTAAATAACAATAGGTATATAATAATAATTATATATTTAATTATTAAGTTCCCTTCACATAAGCACTTGACCATTTTTTATTTTTTAGCTTTGATACCTAAACTTTTTGTCATTTTTCTGACGTTATTATACAGTGGATTAAGTATGGCAGTGGGGTAAAATATGGGCTGGTCCTAAGGTCGATTCAAGCGCGGTACATATAATTCATTAATGATTGTGCTGGACATAGTAAAATTTTGTATTGATATGAACAGACAGTGGGTAGTGGAGAAAATAAAAAGATATTTCTCATTTCTCTATAGAGCGATGACAGGTATCTAGAATTATTTGTATTTCTAAAACAAATAGGTAAGACACGAGTATGTCTAAAACACCTAATTTAACTAGCAAAGCAGGAAAACTAAGATAAATCTGTCAAAAACAAGCCCCTGTTTATGTTTTGTTGTAAAAAAAACATATTTTAATTACAAAAAAGTTTCTGTAACACGTTCGTTCTCTAACAGCAAAAACTAAATATGACAGGTAGAAAACAGACTTGCAGATAAAAAATTTGGGGTCGGCTGTATACGTTCAGACGTTGTGCTCGGGTGACGATGGATTATTAAAAAAAATAAACAATCTTTGTGACCACAGATTATTATTTGAAATTGAGTGTTCAAAAATAATGTCAAATTAAAAAAAAATAAAACTTTAATAGTATTATTACGTTAAATATAAATATAAGATTGGCAAAGTTATAATAATTAAAAATATATATATTAAAATCAAATATCGGTTCAAAGATCGCCATTTTGAAATCACCTGTATGAAATGCCCTCATATTTATTTATTTATTTTTAAAGATTTTAAATTTTTTTTACTAACTTTTACATAGTGACATGAGTTTAACACAATGATACTTCTCTATTTTCTAACAGCTTTTTATAGAAATGTTTTATTTAATTTTTATGTAATTACGAGTGTATAAGGAGCCATTCAAATTGTACAACAAAATAATCAAATCTAAATATTTAAATACAATTTCTGATATTCTATGCTCATATCATCGTTTTTATTCTCTAAGTTCCTATTATTTTATAATAAACTAGCGACTCACCCTCGTTTCGCTTCGGGTTCGTCCCTAGACAAAAACAAATCTATCCTACGGGAACCGTACATTCTCCGGGATGATTTATAGCCTATAGCCTACCTCAATAGACGGGATCTAATGCAAAAATAATTTTTCAAATCGGATTAGTAGTTCCTGAGATTAGCGCGTTCAAACAAACAAACAAACTCTGCCTATTTATAATATTATTAGTATAGATGCTAAATTTACATTAATGACGTAAAATACTGCAATAATAATCTGCTAACATGACATTAAATAACACATTTTGTTCTAACCAATGTTGCCGCATTGCATAATAATTATGAATTTGCCGCGTATATTTTATAGTTTTTATTAATTCAATAAAAGTTAAATAATAATAGCGATATCGATAAATAATTGAATAATAAAATTTAAAACAAATATAATCCAAATTCCTTATATGTTTGAAAATCGATAGTCTAATCGAATAAAATTTAGTTTTTTTCACAATGTTTTCCTTCACCGCATAAGCGTTTTACCTTGTTGAAACATAATTCACATATGAAAATATGAGAAATGTGAGACCCGGGGCTTGAACCTGTTTCACTTAGTTTACCAAGTGAGTGCGTTACCACTGGGCTTTTTTTTAACTCACCGGCTAGAAAAGTTAGTACTACCCACTAAAACCCAACAAAACCTCCCCCGTCTTAATGAGGTGTCGCAGGATCGCTCACGCACTCAACTACGACGCACCAACGGCAGGTCTGCCGAAGCAGACCACAACAAACATAGGGTTACTCCACAGTCCACTCTGCTATCAGAGAAGTACCAGGAGCAACCTGCATGGCACACCGCCCACTGAAGTGGGCCACCTCCCTGTGCGTATCTTGGCTTCGCGCCCGGCCGTACTGCCGGACGCTACTGAGCCCCCCCCCCCCCCCCTCCCCCTCCCCCTCTCCCACCGCCATGACAAGGTGAACAAACGCACGTTGGGAAAACGTTACCACTGGGCAGAGATTATTTTCTAGGAATAATAAGAGCAGTGGTATGCTCTTATTATTCCTAGAAAATAATACCTAACTAACTTTCTAATTAATAAATCTTCCATTATTAATAGATAAAAACTAAATGATTAAATTCATTTGTGGCTATTAACAATAGCGCGGAAGCTCTTAAAATAAAGCTGGTGTATCACTTAAATAATAAAAAGTACTTAATATTTTTATATTCTCGCCTTATTGCGGCTTCTCAATAAGTAAGTTACTCATAGGCAACACTGTTATTGTATTTGTAAATATATGTCGGTAGTCGTCAGTTCGATTACCGATTTTTATGAATGAAAAGCGAATGCGGAAATGATATAAACTTGATAGACAGGTAGATTCCTCATAAGAAGCAGGTATCCGTTTAAAATGTTTTTTTTTTGGAATTTCAACCCCTAAAGCGTTTAAAAAAAGCGTTTGAAGTTTTTTTTTATATATTATGTAAATCCGTTATTTTGAAAGTTACAGAGTTACCAAAATTGGAATTGTGTTGAGTGAGGGACGCGGGCATATCGGTGTGTCAGTCAACAATTAATTTCATAGAAATTATCCTGGAGGGATTAAAGCAGTTGTCATTTTTAATTAGAAAGATTAATAAAAGTTTCAGACATTACATTATTTGGACGTGAAAAATTAGATAACATAAACTACGCGAGTGAAGCTGCGGGATAACACTAGTATAGATTTAATCCAGCAAATTGTATGTAATAACTAAAATCAAATAATTCGATGTGTATGTTTTAGCATTTTGGAAGGTGAATCGCAATGTAATTAGCGTAGAACAGAATATAGTTAATTAATTAGGATTTTACGAGCTGGCCAAATGCCAGTGCCGGTTGTACTGAGACCCGTACACCGTACATACGTTTAGTTGCAATCATTATCTATATATACATAAAAGGAAATTGTGACAGACGGACAAGAGACATTTAGATTTGTCAAGCTTTTATATAAAAAGAATCAAGCCTTAATAGAAATTTTCTTAGGCACAAGGGATATCAAATTTGATAAAAATACTATCATAAACGTAGATAAGGGCACTAGAAAGTAAATAAATATGTTGGTACAGATTATAATTTATTCATAATTCATTTTAATCAGTTCTTTTAAAAGTAACTAAAGACTTACCCTTGCTTCGCTCGGATTCGTACCTTGGTTAATACCACATACAAACTTTCATCCCCGTTTTAACCCACTTAAGGGATGATTTCCAGGATAAAAGTATCCTATGTCCTTCCCAGGGTCTCAAACTATCCTCTTACCCACCTAATTTGGTTCAGAAGACACCCTCACCCCCTCTCCCCCTCTCTCCTCTCTCTCCTCTCTCCCCTCTCTCCTCTCCCCTCTCCCCTCCCAGCATTACCCCCTACAACCTCACACTCACAAACTTTACCTTTTTATAATATTAGTATAGATTACAACCCTTAAAAATAGATTTTTTTTATTGTGTATAGGACAACTCTGAAGTATAACCTGTTCATACAACCATGATGTACCTCTTCTTTTTTAAATTTGGTTAAAAAAATCAAAGATGTAGCACTATCATGAGGGACATTTTAATTACATCAGAATGAACGAGCGAATCCGTAGTATAAAGGTAGCTTAAAAATACTCGCTTAGCTATAGTTTCACAGTCTAAAGATATCTTAAGTAAACACTTTCGAATAATCTTTACGACCATGGGAGTTATTGTTATAACGTAGTTGTATTTTTTACTATAGGCTCTATACATAATTAATGCATTGATGAGGGAAATCATTTAATTGTAGGTTTTGGATCGTAGATTAAACTAGTTAGTGCGTTCTTTGTTGCTTGTATAATACTTTCTTTGATGTATTCAGCCCTTTTTTTTAATGTCCCACTGCTGGGGGTGGGCCTCCCTTCAATACGAGGGGGGTTAGGCCATAGTCCACCACGCTGGCCAAGTGCGGATTGGCGGACTTCACATGTCTTTCGAAAACTTGCTAGGTTCTCTCAGACATGCCAGTTTCCTCACAATGTTTTCCTTCACCGTAAGACAAGTGATAATCATGTTAGAAATGATTCGCATGTGAAAATATCAGAGGTGCGAGACCCGGGATTTAAACCCGCTTCACTCGGTTTCCCAAGTGAGCGCGTTACCACTGGGCTACCACTGCCTCAAAATGATCATTAAAAACGAAGAAATCTAGGTACATACATACATAAGTAAGTAACTAGGTAGGTACATAAATAAAAATACGAGCAAAGTTGCGGGCAAAAGCTAGTTCTAACAGAATACATTGCCTATAACTAGTCTAGAGAAATTCATCTCCTATGTAATTTCTTTCAGATGTAACTTAAAGGAGAGTAACTAAGTGATTTTATCCATCGCGGTTTCAGGCACTTTGCGGGAGCTATGTAGGATAGTCTGAGATGATATTCGTTTATCAGTTAGGATTAATTAATTAGCATGACGTACAGACATACAGACCTAAGTTTTATTCCTAAAATATAAACCACATTTTCTATGAGATAATTTCAAAATGTAAAATAGCCAAATGCGCTGGAAGACGGATGGAGTGTAGTTTAAAAGTAATTAGTGGACCCCCTACCATTGTTAGGGTTGTCCAAAAAGAAAGCCTAAAAAACCTTATATATAGAATTTACTAGCATTGCCCGTAGATTCGCTCGCATATATGAATAATGTATTCAGCCCTTTTTAACGCTGCACCCACTGTTATCCCACTGCTGGGGGTGGGCCTCCCTTCAATACGAGGGGGATCAGGCCATAGTCCATCAAGTGGCCAAGTGCGGGTTGACAAGACTTCACAAAACTTTCTAAAACTTGCTAGATTCTCTCAGACATGCAAATTTCCTTCACCATAAAACGAGTGGTAATTATGTTGCAAATGATTCACACATGAAAATATCAGAGGTACAAGACCCGGGATTTGAATCCGTTTCACTCAGTTTCCCAAGTGATCGCGTTACCACTGGGTTACAACTGCCTTTATCTAAATAATACGAGTATATTATAACCCGAATAACTCAGCTTTATGTCTCTAGCAGTAAAACATATAACTTTCATATAAACTTTCAATAGGCTTTAGACCCACTTAATTTGGTCATTTGTAACTTTCCTTCTTATAAACTTTGTACCTTTCATGTTACAGCTTTGTAAGTGATGAAGTTTTTGAGATTTGTGTTTTGTCAGCTAGTGACCTTTCCCTATTATCTATCTATACAGATATATAAAATTGAAGTGTCTGTTTGTAATGTCAAAATAACAGCTTTTTACTAAATGCATATCGAATAATATACGGTATTTATAAGAAAAACACATTTTTTTAATTTTTTGTCTGTCTGTCTGTTTGTTCCGGCTAATCTCTGAAACGGCTGGGCCGATTATGACGGGACTTTACTGGCAGATAGTCGATATTATAAGGAGTAACTAAGGCTACTTTTATTTCAGAAAAAGAATTAGGGTTCCGCTCAAAAAAATTAAAATGTACCTAGGGACGAACCCGAGCGAAGCGAGGGTGAGTCGCTAGTCTATATATAAATAGACAGAGACAAAACATGTCATTGCCTTTTTTTCCTCTGTTTGACCAATTTTCTTTGTTTCACTTCAGTATTTTTGGAAAGTTTTTTTTATATAGATAAATAAGTAAATTCTGTTCGTAAATGTTTTCCTTACATTTCAATAATGATTATAGACGACTTTCGACGACAGGGCGAACAGTAGTGTACATAGAATATTACCAATTCATAATAACTTCTTGCTTAGTCGATACTGTAATGTCGTCAGTTTAAAGTTTGGTGAAGATTGTTTTTAAAGTTATAATTTAAAGTTATAATTATTTAATAGTAATTTTTAATATTAACTAAATATAAGAGAGCTTAGACAAATAATCATTTTGCAAACATTGAAAAAAGAATTCTAAAAAGTATATGGGAGTAAAATTTCTATTATTTAACTTTGTTAAATGACATCTTATCTAAGCTATAGCTAAAGTCTTAAATAAATCGCACTCATATTATGTACATAGATATATATGTACATGTTCAGCCCTTTTTAACGTCCCACTGCGGGGCACGGACCTCCCTTCAATACGAGGGAGATCAGGCCATAGTCCACCACGCTGGCCAAGTGCGGATTGGCGGATTTCACATGTCTTTCGAAAACTTGCTAGATTTTTTCAGACATGCAGGTTTCCTCACGATGTTTTCCTTCACCGTAAGGCAAGTGGTAATCATGTTAGAAATGATTCGCATATGAAAATATCAGAAGTGCGAGACCCGGGATATGAACCCGCTTCACTGGGTTTCTCAAGCGAGCGCGTTACCACTGGGCTACCACTGCCTTGTGCTATTTATTATGATTCATTCACAACGAGCTATATCGCTAAGTAGCTTATATTTATCACTACACAGGCGAAGCTGCGAGCAAAAGATAGTATTTGACAGAATATATTTTCCTATTTGGTCAACCCTACTGGACGCATCGAGGCGACCATGATTAATGGCTCTCAAAGACAGTATCGTTTTAAGCTTAGTAATACGTGCTGGCTGGTGTTTAAACAAAAAGAGAACTTACTTTACATGGAAATTTTGTATTCTGTGTAATTTTTACTTGAATATTGTGTTAAAAATGTAAAGAGGTTTATATGTTAAAAGCTATTTGTTTAGCTATATAAATGCGAAAGTGTATGTTTGTTAATCCTTTACGGTGAAACGTCTGGACGGATTTAGATTAAATTTAGTGCACAGACAGACCTGGAACATATAGGCCACTGTTAGTAATAACATTTTGCAAAAAATGGCGATAGCTGTACATACCGAAAATAATAATTTATTAAACGAAAAACACACAGTAAACAATATTATATTCAAAAACAAACATATATAAGTGTATATATATATATATATATATATATATATATTTATATAACAATCATTAATATTAAGCAATAGGCTTAACTTATTTTAGGCTGTTGTCGACACAAAAGATATGGTAGCCTCTGTTGCCGTACCTACTAGAAGACCTGTATTACGGCATACAGCGACTATATATTATTTGACAACGACACGTTTGGTTCAGTTTGTAGTGACCTTACTTGCTGTGCTAGCGGTCGCGAGTTCGAGTCCCGCTGGGGGCGTTCAATTGTGTGAAGAGCACGATCTGCTTGTACTCCAGTCATGGGTATTTATATTTTGCAAGTATTTAAAGTTATATATGTGTAGTGTATCAACTATGTGGTATCCATAACACAAGCCTCGTAGCTTACCATGTAACTAGATGGTGCTGTGTGTTAATGTCCCAACAAATTTATAATAAGCCATTTTGATTTGATTCAAAGCGAGGTTTTTTAACATTTAATATAATATTATATATACAAAAGGCACTTTGGGTACATAAGTGATTCAACTGAGTTTATACTTTAAAGAAAAATATAACTATCTCTAGGATTTTTCAAAAATCACATACAGAAAGGTCGTTATAATAAAGTTGCAAGATAGTTATATATTAAAAAAAAACATAATTATAATAAAAATATAATCTCTAACGTTTAATTTGAGATGTAGAGCAGAACTAAACATAATAACACATTACACTTTTATAACGACGTATTTGTCAGTTGTAATGTAAACAGACCTTAATGGAGTATGAAGAAAAAACGTGCCAAGTCAAAATTTTGCAAATCTGTATAAATTTATTTTAGCATAAAAAATATTGTATTCAGCCCTTTGAACGTCCTACTGCTGGGGGTGGGCCTCCCTTCAATACGAGGGGGATCGGGCCATAGTCCACCACGCTGGCCAAGTGCGGATTGGCGAACTTCAATGTCTTTCGAAAACTTGCTAGGTTCTCTTAGACTTGCAGGTTTCCTCACGATGTTTTCCTTCACCGTAAGGCAAGTGGTAATCATGTTAGAAATGATACGCACATGAAAATATCAGAGGTGCAAGACCCGGGATTTGAACCCGCTTCATTCGGTTTCCCAGGCGAGTGCGTTACCACTGGGCTACCACTGCCTTAAAAAATAATAACAAGTATAATACCATTGTTTTTATAGAAATACTAAAGATGTTTATTAGTGCTTTTTAAATTGTATAAATAGCAGTAATTCCAATTAGTATTATTTATTAAAAAATATATATAAGGTAACCTGATGCTTTTGTTGAGGGTAGGTAACGTTCGTTACAACTAAGTATGACTCCTGAGACGTCAAAAACCTCAGTCTCTCCCGACCATATCTGCTGTAAAGCATTCGGATAGGAAAGATATCTACATATACATATAATAAAATTATAACTAAGCTGAATCTGTATTAAAGGGTTCTTTTTATTTTTTTAAATACATTCTTATCGGCCAATATTACAAATTATTCAAATATATTATTTTCCATTAAAACGTTCAAATATAAAAGTGCAACCTTACACTCGTCCATCCTGACAACGTGTATGCCCTCATACACGCCTCCCGTTGGAAAACCTTACACTTAAGGGAAACTAAAAACTTAACTTTACCAGAGTCGTGTATGCCCTCATACACGACTCTGATACAACTTTACACTCGGCAAAATTTTACATATCATATTATTATCTGATGAGTACATTTAATTTAAATCATTTATTTAACTAGCTATATACATATCAATTCATTCGAAAATAATTCAGATATAAATTTACAAGTATTTTCATTTTATATATTTTCTTTCTCAAAAACATCTTATGCATCTCAATATCTAATTATCTATATTTATCGGACTATCAATTTATCTAATTTTGATTTTATCAATTTATCCAAATATCCATAAATATAAAATTCACAGATAACCAATTCATCTATGAATCAACCATCTCTTAAAAATAAAACCCATAGAACCCTTCTATATTAAATATTTTTTAGAAAATCTTATTGAAATAGACATTACCGATACAGACGCCGAATCTATAGTTTTTAGAATTTCAATCTTTCTATCTCTCTGTCTGTCTGTCCGTGACCGCATCACGAAAAAACCACTGGAGGGATTTTGATAAAATTTGGTATGACGATAGCTGGTTAACCGGGACAACATATAGAATACATTTTACTGTAGGAAAATATCTCATCTCTGCGGAATCAATACTAAACGTTAAAACGTCGCTAGATCTAAATACTTTTTTTGCGGGAATCAAAAATCAAAATAAATAAAAAAACAAAAAGATTGTTTTATTTCAAATATATTTTCCGTTTTCTCTTACGGATTTATTTTTATTAATGTTATTAAAATTATTCTACAAATCACCAATAAATGTTATATTTTTGTCTTACTCACTTTCGCCCTTGTGCCAGTTTCCCTTCAGATACTAGACGCGTACTCACTGTGGTAGACCTTATTTCCCACTCAACGAACAAATAAACATATCAACTGAAAAACATAATTTATATACGGGATTTAAAACCTTTGTTTAAAGTTGAAAGTACTCTGGAATAACGGAATGTAGCCGTTTGTTTAACCACAATAAAACTCTGGGCCATTGTAAAAACTTAAACAGCTCTACAAAGAAAAACATAATGTTAGTTCAAACGTTCGAATAAACCAATTTTGTTGTTGTTATTTTTCATTTTGAAACGTTGTAGTGCCTATTATGAAAGCGGTTACGAGTTCGATTCTTGTCGAACACCTTGTGTTTAATACAGCAGTAAAATTAAGGAGAGTGATTGATGAAAATCGATATTTGGTAATAATATTTACCATTTTGTTGAGTAAAAAGTGTCTGTTATGTCAAAATAACAGCTTTATACTAAATGCATATGGAATTATACATATACGGTACTTAGAAGAAAAACACAATTTTTAACATTTTTTGTCTGTCTGTCTGTTTGTTCCGGCTAATCTCCGAAACGGCTGGACCAATTTTAACGGGACTTTCACTGGCAGATAGCTGACATTATAAGGAGTAACTTAGGCTACTTTTATTTTAGAAAAAGATTTAGAGTTTCGCTCAAAAAAATTAAAACGTACCTAGGGACGAACCCGAGCGAAATGAGGGTGAGGTGCTAGTGAATACATTATTTGTTCGTCGAAACGTTATACGAAGAATATTTGACAGACAATACACAAATACCGACACTAAAATAACAACATTGTAACTCTATATTGAAATAATTTAAGAATATACCTAAATGAATTTTTCATATATGTATTTAAAACTAGCCGTCGCTCGCCCGCTGTGGTGGGCGTACATATAATATGTATATGTTTCTTTTGGTCTTAGAGACCTTTTGGTTTATATATTTGGCTTATAAATTAAAAAGGTTAGGTAAAAAAAAGTCGAATGAATAAAAAAAAGTGTAACGTCTTTTGTTTTTGTTGGCGGGAATAATTTTGTTTTTATTTATGAGTGTAAATTAAAAAAAATGGTGAAGAGTATACGGAATTCAATAAATAAATAGCCTAAAACCGAATTAAAATTTATATAGGTTCAATTTTTTTTTAATACAATGTTTTTCCTTACATGTTGACACTGGAAAAGAGAATTACATCCATACGACTATAGGTATACTATTATAAAGCTAAAGAGTTTGTTTGTTTGTTTGGTTGAACGCGCTAATCTCAGGAACTACTAATCCGATTTGAAAAATTCTTTTTGCATTAGATAGCCCGTTAACTG
This sequence comes from Fabriciana adippe, assembly GCA_905404265.1. Classification (NCBI taxonomy): domain Eukaryota; kingdom Metazoa; phylum Arthropoda; class Insecta; order Lepidoptera; family Nymphalidae; genus Fabriciana; species Fabriciana adippe. The sequence goes on from FR990010.1 coordinate 348,851, forward strand.
AGGAAGGCTATATGCTATATATCACCCCGGAAAAATGTACGGTTCCCGTGGAATAGATATGTTTCTATATAGGGACGAACCCGAAGCGAAGCGAGGGTGAGTCGCTAGTCGTATAAGATAAGCTAATACAAAGTGTCCGCCTTCAAAAAGCTCTTGTATGTGGCGAAATTTACATATGTATAATTAAATCCCGCAAACAATAAAGCTTTTGCCACTCGAACGGTTTTAATCTTAATTAAAAACATGTTACGTAACAAAACATATTACTTTATACGAAAATAACTTAACATTGAGATGCTGAGATGATGTACATAATCGTATAAGATTTGTACAAAATTGTTGAGTTTAATTTCCCAGCATTTTCTCAGTATATCAGCTCGCCGAGGTAGCGGAAGCTTTCTGAACAAATACACAAAAAGTGTTTAAATAAAGCGTACTTTCTTTAATACAATACTTACAATTAACTGAAAATTCCATCAATTATTGTTTTTGTTTATATTACAATAATGTTATTGTAATCAGAAATATTCTGTTTGTTGAATAAACACTCAGCAATTCGTAAAAAATGCTACAGTTCTGAAAAAAGCTCGCAAACATCAATAACAAAATTCTATTTTTATTTATAATACTTAAAGCTCGTAAATAGCTACTAACCAAAAAAATGAGGAGAAAAAGGTACTTAACTGTATATATATATATATACCTAAGGATGAACCCGAGTGAAGCGAGGGTGAGCTGCTAGTATATAGATACGAAAAAAAAAATGCTTTTCGTTAGTTAGCGCATCACAAGAGAATGGCGGGACCGATTTGGCTAAACTAAATGCTACAAACATTTTAGGGTAGTTAGGCATAGACAGAACAGAACATTACTTATTATTATAACAAGTCTGTTGGGTCGGTAAGTTTATAATATAAATAAACGTAATGGTTACTCTTATTAGAGTATGTACAGAGGGATGATTAAACATTATATATATTTAAACTATCGGTATTGGTTCTCACCACCGCTAGGCGCCAAGGGTCGGCACTACAAAGACGAAACCACACACAGGTATGCGTGCTAATTAAATTAAGGGCTCTACAAAGGAACTGACATTCCGATAGTGAATACGTAGAATGTATGGAACAATGTTAATATTATAGTAGGGATTGCCCGTTGTTTACTTGAACAGTTATGCTGTCTGTAGGATATCTATCTATCTAATATATTTAAACGAGTAATTCTTGTATATTTATATCTTTATTTATTTATACCAGCGACCTCGGAAACGGTTCTAACGATTTTGCTGAAATTTGGTTTATGGGGGCTCTTGGGGGCGAAAAATCGATCTAGATTAGTCTCATGTCTGGGAAAACGCGTGTTTTCGAGTTTTCATGCGGTCTTCTTTTGTATTATTCTACGCAGAATATGATCGATAATTTCTAACACTCGATTATAAGTATCGTGATCGAGCGGTCAAGGCGCAAGTTAGGCAACACATGCGCCCGGGATCGAGTCCCGGACAGAATCCAAATATTTAGTTTTGTTTTTTTTTTTGTATTTATTCAACTTTTTAGTTTTTTTTAATCTAAAAAAAAACGATATAATAAAAAAAAACTCCGAGCAAAGCGCGATCGCACAGGACTTTAAATAATGAATAGAGTGTGTAAAGACAACAAAAACAACAACAACAACATCAACAAATTGCTATTTTTCTAATCGCGATTTCTTCGGAAAACATAAGGAAACTTGCATGCCTGAAAGGACTGAACTTGTTTTAGAAAGACATGTGAAGTCCACCAACCAGGTCTTGGCCAGTGTAGTGGACTATGGTCTGATCCCCTTATCTTTAAAGGAAGGTCATTACCCAACAGTGGGACGTTTTTAAAGATCGGAATACAATTATGTATTATCGTGAAATCGAAGCTATGTTCTTTTTAGACTTTCCATGTTTTCGAATGATATGCGAGAGAAATTGGCGAGAGATAATCCTAAGTGTAAGTAAGTCCTAAGTGCAACTGCAGGGTAAAGGTGTATTTATAGTAGAGTAAAAATTCAATTCAAATATATTTCAAAAGATTAAGTTTAATTTATAAGAATCAACTTAATTATCTTTTCTCAAATCTTGATTTGAGATGATAATGACTTTATTTTGATTTGAGATAATTAATCAACATAATTATCTCAAATCAAAATAAAGTCATAGTAATATATTTAAGTCTGCCTTCAACTGGTCATTGTAAACTTGACTTTATAATTTTATGCGACCTAATTGGTGGGGGAGGGGGGGGGCGTGGCCAGGCCGATGGACAACGATGACTCACTATTTTCTTAACGCGAATGAACTATAGTAAAACTGTGTCAAGGTATTTGTTGTATTCCAAACTAGCGACTCACCTTCGCTTCGCTCGGGTTCGTCCCTGGGTACATTTTCATTTTTTAAGCGCAATTATACTTCTTTTTCTAAAATAAAAGTAGCCTAGGTTACTCCTTATAACATCAGCTATCTGCCAGTGAAAGTCCCGTCAAAATCCGTCCAGCCATTTCAGAGATTAGCCAGAACAAACAGACAGACAGGCAGACAAAAACTATAAAAAAATGTTGTTTTGGTATATCTACATCCATATGCATTTAGTAAAAAGCGGTTAATTTAATATTACAAACAGAGACTCCAATTTTATTTATCTGTATAGACAGTCTATCTATTCCATACTAACCGGTACCTTTGCGACGAAGCTGAGCGAAGCGAGGGTGAGTCGCTAGTTTCATATTATATTTATTTATCATCCACGTGATCAAATATTTAAATTGCAGACAAAACCCGACAAAGAGACTAGTATGCAAAATCAATACGAATAACGATAATAGCGTATAAAGTCAATTCGGATTAATTAAAACAAATAACACATCGATATCCCGTGAGTGGAATGGAACGGTAATGGTCATATATTGGTTATTACTATTGAATATTAATATTATTTGCTTTAATCGATTTTCATAATAATTGATAAAGTTATTATACGATGGATATTTATTAACCGATTTCGAAACGGAGGTATGCAAGTTAATAAATACTTAAAAGATAATTTTACAGATTTTTAAAAAAATATAATATGTATGTAAATAAATTAAAATTATTTGAGTTCAACAGATAGACTTTTTGTACATTTATATTCGTCTATTCGTCGTTCGACGTACCCTCGCTTCGCTCGGTTGCGTCTGGAACCCTGATTCTTTTTCTAAAATAAAAGTAGCCTAAGTTACTCCTTATAATATTAGCTATCTGTCAGTTAAAGTCCCGATTTTTGATCCAGCCGTTTCGATGATTAGACGGAACAAACAGACAGACAGATAAAAATTTTAGAACTTGTTTTTCTTATAAGTACCGTACATAATTCCATATGCATTTAGTATAAAGCTGTTATTTTGACGTTACAAACAGACACTTCAATTTTGTTTATCTGTATAGATTATATCTATGATATAACTATATTTTATAGAACTAAGAAACCTTTCACCAATTGATCGGATCTCATCAAAACGGACTTCTAGTAGCCAATTAAGGATTACACATCCCCTCCCTAAACTTTATATCCAATTATTGGATCCATCCAGAATTTCCATACTTGCAAAAGTTCCCAATGAAATGACTCACATATTGTCTAAATGTACGTATTTTTTGGTTGAAGAATCAAGCGAAGCGAGTTTGACGTTTGTTCTTTTCAGTTTAATCTTTTTTTTAAATAAATAAATATGTTGGGACATTAACACACAGCACCATCTAGTTCCATGGTAAGCTACGAAGCCTGTGTTATGGATACCAGATAGTTGATACACTACATATATATAAGTTTTAAATACATACATATTATAAATATAAACACCCATGACTAGAGTACAAACATTCGTGCTCATCACACAAATGAATGCCCCCAGCGGGACTCGAACCCGCGACCGCTGGCGCAGAAAGTAGGATCACTACAAACTGAGCCAAACGTGTCGTCAATTTTTTTATAATAAAATTTTTTTAAATTGTATTTATGCAAAAATACAATTTTTTTCTTAAAATGGTTATACCTTCGTTTGATTTTATGCGACAAAAACGTATTAGGGACGTTAAATCAAAGCCTGAGACATTCATAATTAATAGCGATTCAGTGACATCCTTAGTTACGTTTTAACTGTTAGTATAGATTTCTCAGAGATGATATACATATTTTCCCTCAAAAATTTTTAAATCAAAACCTTTCACATTGATTAAAGATCCTTGACCCTTCAAAAAGCAACAAGGCAACCTTTTAAGTATCATAATAATCGACCATCTCCATACTACAGTTTACATACAAGTCCTGAGATCTATTGTTAAATATTTATAGCATTAACATTCGAGAATGTCATACTGCGATCACGTCACTGTAAGTTAAGGTTTCTAATCTATACATATAATAAAATTCTGAGTTGAATCTGTACATTAAATAGTTTTTGGAAAATCTTATTGAAATATTCGATACAGAGGCTGAATCTAATTTCTACAATTTTTGTCTGTCTGCCTGTAAACCACTGGACGGATTCTGATCAAATTTGGTATGATGATAGCTGATTATCCGGGTTAAGATCTATATATATAAAAATCAATTGCTGTTCGTTAGTCTCGCTAAAACTCAAAAACGGCTGGACCGATTTGAATAATTCTTTTTTTATATTGTTGGGGGTGTGTCAGGGGTGGTTTAAATATAAAAAAATAGCGAAAACAAAAAAAAAACTGCTGGAAAATCAAAAAGTTCTGAACTGTTGATTTTGTATGGGAATCACTAACCATTAAAACGTACCTAGGGACTAACCCGAGCGAAGCCAGGGTGAGTCGCTAGTATAGGATATTTTTTACTGCGGGAAAATATCTCATCTCTTGAGAAATCTATACTAAACTTTAAAAACGTAACTAGGGACGAACCCCGAGCGGAGTGAGTGTGCGTCGCTTGTACTAAAATATTTATAGCAGTCATTAAAATTCGAGAATGTCATGCTACGAGCTCGTCACTTTAACGTAAGGTCTCTAATTTCATACATATTATACCAATTCCATTTGAAGGAGGAAATATGTTTCTAATATACTTAAATACTAGGGACTTCCCCTTGCTTCGCGAGAGCGAGAGTTTATTTTTTACTTTTTCTGTATACCTACTATTTAAGTTTTAAACCGACGAAAAAAAGGGAGGAGGCTTTTAATTCGATGCGTATATATTTTTTCATGTTTGACCGTGTATAACTTTAACAGTGCAGTCCGATTTAAATGATTCTTTTTTTTATAGCATAGGGTATACGTCAAAGTTGATCCCATTTAAATTTGAAAAAAAAAACCCCTATGTTTATAAAATAGGGATTGAATATTACCTACTGATTTTTTTAAATATGTACAATATACATTCTTCTTACTGTGCTACTACTTTGTCTTGCTTGCTACACTAAAAATGAAAAAAAAAACTTAAAAAAAAACCAAACGCGTACTTTAATTTGCATCGGCTGGCACCGACTTCGAAAATATCTGATTATATAGTAAATAAAAACTACTACTCACTTATTTTTTACTTTTCAGTGTTTTTTTTATATCGGTTTTTTTTTTTTTTTTATTGGAAGAGTATAATATGTCAAGGAAGCTAAGCCTTCATTTCGGCATACATTCGACTCCCCTTTACTAAAAAAAATAAGTCTTCCTAAATGAAAACAAATAACACCTTTATACAATACTTAATTTGATAAACGGATAAAGGGGGATTCAGTTGTCAGGGTTTTTACGACTAGGGGTGAGAAGACACAATATAGGAATAACCTTTGGATTTTTATTGTATTCTTATTTTGGGGATGAGGGATGGTAAAAAAGTACACATATCACATATTAGCACAGTGGTTTTTTCATAAAAGTAAAACGGGGATGAACGCTGAGATGCCTTTACATTTGATCAGAAAGCAATTATGATATTAAGTATAGGAAAAGATTATTAATTAATAACACCTTTTGTATTTATCATTATATCGACTACTCGTTTGGCTCAGTTTGTAGTGGCCCTACTTGCTGTGCCAGTGGTCGCGGGTTCGAGTCCCGCTGGCATTCATTTGAGTGATGAACACGAATGTTTTTACTCCAGTCATGGGGGTTTATATTTATAATATGTATGTATTTAAAGTTATATATGTGTAGTGTATCACCTATCTGGTATTCATAACACAGGCTGCGAGAGCTTACCATGGAACTAGATGGTGCTGTGTTAATGTCCAAACATATTTATTATTTGTATCCTCTTATATATACATAAAAATTAATGTTCGTATGTTTGTCCTCTATGCGTTCATGTACCATTGATCCGATTGTGATGAAACTCTGGTGGGTTATTCGGTATATGCCTGCGGAAGTTCCTGGCGCAAAAAACAATCTTTGGATGTTTGTCTTTTATACGTTCCTAAACCATTCAAGCTTAATAATTTTATATATATACTAGCGACTCACCCTCGCTCCGCTCGGGTTCGTCCTTACTTACGTTTCAACATTTAGTATAGATTTCTCAGAGATGAGATATTTTCCCGCAGTAAAATGTATCCTATATGTTGACCCGGACAACCAGCTATCATCATATCAAATTTTATCAAAATCCCTTCAGTAGTTTTTCTGTGATGCGGTAACAGACAGACAGACAGACAGATAAAAATTCTAAAAACTATAGATTCGGCCTTTGTATCAATAATAATGTTTATCTCAATAAGATTTTCCAAAAAATATTTAATGTACAGATCCAGTTTAGTTACAATTTTATTATATGTATAGAAAAATCACTACTTTTGGCAAATTTTATAACTAACAGTATCATACGTTACTCCAGATCATAGTCGTCTACCTGTGTACCAAACATCTCAACCCATTTAACCGTAACAAACATACACACATACACAATTTCGCATTTATATTTTAGTACAGTGAAAAACATTTATCATCTCTTCATGAGATTCATAAAAATATCCTTTCTAGTAGTTCTCCATGTTCTAAGGTTACGCTTGAAAACATGGCCCACGTACAAAATTAACATATAGATGTGGCTGTTTGTCCATATGTTCCAAAATATATTTGTTAGTGTTTTCTATGAGCCTTAATCTAATCCCTCCCCAGAGAAAACGCTTTGCCAAATATAATTTAAACATTATACCTATACTTAATTGGACGTTCTTACTTCAAAAGAGCTTCAACTTTAAAGTACTTTATAGGATTTCTTGAGTTTATGTTTTAATTTTTAAACTTTTTTTGCAATAAATTTGCTTTATTTGCTTCGTAATTTATACCTCCGTGAATAGAGATTAATAAAAAAATCTGTAAACAACAAATTCCGTAAATATTAATAAAATAATAATAAAAATACAGATAAATAAAATTGTCCGTTAAAAGTGTCCGTTTGTAATGTCAAAATAACAGCTTTATACTAAATGTATATGGAATTATTATATTATACGGTACTTATAAGAAAAACATAATTTTTAAGTTTTTGTCTTGCTGTCTGTCTGTTTGTTCCGGCCAATCTCCAAACGTCTGGAACAATTTTAACGGAACTTTCACTGGCAGATAGCCTATATTATAAGGAGTAACTTAGGCTACTTTTATTTTAGAAAAAGAATTAGAGTTTCGCTCGTTATATATAAGTCGCTAGTTTTATATATATATATATATATATATATATATATATATATATATATATATATATATATATATATATATAATCTTATGGGCTTGAGATTCCTACAAAAGCTAGTAATACAATATATATTATATAGGGATTCTTGATACTTCACTAATTTATTTATTGACTAACGTCTCTAGATGCTTTTCGCTTTTATTATATTACAGAATATCTCAGAAGGGAAGATTCTAACTTAACTCACAAATATCATTACTCCGGTAGCTCATCTTCGCAAAATGTTGATGAAATGTTCGCAAATGATGATGATGATGGTATGATCTTCCTAGATGCTTCTTAGTATCGGTAAAACCGTATAAAAATCCGTATAGTATTTTTCTCTCTTGCCCAAAACATACTAGCAGTACCCGCGACTTCGCCCGCGTTCAAACTTCCCATCGCTACCAAACTTCACATGATCACCCTGGGCTAATCTGAAGATTGTCTGAAAATTGCATCCAAATCGCTCCAGCCGTTTTGGAGTCCATATGCGACATACATATACACATCGATTTCTATATATAGATAATATAACCGATTTAATTAAGATTAATATACATTCATACATAGTTATATGTATATTTTATATCCTATCTCGTTTATTGAGTACCTACTTATGTAGCGGCCATTAATTGTACTCGTATATTTTCACTTTATGTTATTATGTTGTTCTCATGTAAGTGACTTTGTTGTTTTTGAGAATAAATTCTTTAAACTTATATAGTTACTGGCGATTCGTCCCAGATTACATTTTAACGTTTATTATAGATTTCGCAAAGATCAGATATTTTCCGCAATGAACAGTATCCTATATGTTGACCCGGATAACCAGCTATCATGATACCGAATTTCATCAAAATCCCTCCAGTGGTTTTTCCGTGATGCGGTTACAGACAGACAGACAAAAATTCCAAAAACTCTAGATTCGATCTCTGTATCGATAATATTGTCTATTTCAATAAGATTTTCCAAAAAATATTTAATGTACAGATTCGGCTTAGTTACAATTTTATTATATGTATAGATTTGACGGCAATTTCGTAGTTCCCGTGTTCGCACATCAATCTCATTCAAGATGTCGAATCCATAGATAATTACAGTAAAAGAGCTAAGTTTATTTATTTTTATCGCTTTAAAAGTATCTTTTGATACACTAAAGTTTTCCAACTGCGGTGGAGGAAAACAACTTGAACGAACTAAAGAAACTACGAACTGATGGTGCAAACTTTTAAACCAAACAAACTTCAGATGCCTTTCCTGTATTTAATTCTGAGCTACCATTTTTACTTGCATAAATATTCTTACAATGAAACTATTGCGCATTTTGAAAATGTTTTGTTTCTGTCTAACACACGGCGATTTACGATTAACTGTTCTTGTCTGTTAACTGTCAAAATCAAATATTCTTTATTGCACACCAAAATATTCATGACATATATACATAAAAGAAGGTATAGCACAACAGGCGGCCTTATTGCTAAGTGAGCGATCTCTTCCAGGCAACCTTTGGGCAGAGAGAAAGAAAAATATTGGGAAGGGGTGCAATCAAAAAAAAAAAAATTTTAACTGCCATGTGTTGACAACTGTCTTAGGATGTATAAAGCATGCTTCAGACTTGCCTTTTTTAATTATTATTTTTGGTGTAATGACGTTACATACTCTTCACTATGCGACAGTATTGTACGTGTACGTTCATTTAACAGCGACAGTATTAGTGGTAGTATATATTAGTATCTTTTGTTTAGATATAACATAGTTTTTCTTGAAAAAAAAAAAGTTTTTTTCGTAATTTAGATAGAAAAAATAATAATAGGACTGAATTTATAACTTTTGTATTGTTTTAGTAAGTTTTAATAATCATTTTAGGATGCTAAGGATGAATCGTGATAGAGAAACTGAAAGAACAAGCTTGAATGTAAGTGCGTGCTTCACGTGAAAACGTCCAAATGTATAATGGACTAGTGACTTACCTTGATTTCGTTCAAATTCGTTCCTAGGTCCCTAACAGTAGCCTATCTGTTATTCCAGGTCATATCTGCGCACTAGATTTTATCCTAATATGTCTATCCGTTTCAGCGTAAAGGAAGGACAAACATACACTCAAACAAACTTTCGTATTTATAGTACCGGATCTATAAGCCCAGTGATGAACGACTAAGAGTTGCGTTTTTTTTTAAATATCTTTAATTTTTAGCTAACATCAAATTGTACTGTTAGAGTAAACTCAAAGCTTCTTTTTTTAATGTTGGGAAATGCATTTAGGCATACCACCTGTAGACATATAGGTGGTGATGTGGGAGTCACCGGCAAAGCTAGTACCCACTAAAAGCCAACAGAACCTCCTCCGTCTTAATGGGGCATCGCAGGATCGCTTACGTACTCAACTACGACGCCCCGACGGTAGGTCTACCGAAACAGATCACAACAACCATGGGGTTGCTGCAACAGTCCCTTCTGCTATCAGAGATGTACCAAAAGCAACCCGCATGGTACACAGTACCCCCCCCCCCCCCCCTTCCTCTCCCTCCTCTCCACACGCACGTTAGGGGAGGAGAGTAAACTCAAAGCTACAACAACTTCGATGAATTATTGTATGACGTACAAACATTCATCTTCAACTCTCAAATGTTGTTTTAAGACAGTTAAGGTTACCCACATAAGGTTACCTATACCCATATATATATATTATACAAATATAGCAATTAAATTGAAGTTAAACGAATAGAACACAAAGAGGAAGAAAGACAATTTATATTGCTGTGGTAAATTTTTATTATTCTGTAGGTACTCGTACATAGTACGTTCTCTATGCGGCAGAACATCAAAAGCTGAAGAATAATTCAAAAAGCATTTGTTCATTTTGTATTAAGAACAGATAAAGCTATTAACGGTTAAAATAAGATGAGATGATCTTTGTAGTGTGGTGTATTGGTCGGAACTGTCTACATCGTAGAGTGTGGGTTCGATTTTTGCAAAGGGCATATACTGATGATGGAAAGGATTGAATGACCTTTCAAAGGGAAAGAGAAAAAACACGATGAGGTACTAGAGATGGCCGTGTTACGTATACATAATCTGCCATATTATTATTGCATTTAATATAGCTCATATTAAAGAAATTCAAATTTTCATCCTCCCAATAATCGAACCTATGAATTTGTTAGCTATTGGTAGTAGTAAACTGGAAACCACCGTACACGATCGACGGTGCATACCGAAATTGGTCAAGCGGGAGTCGATTAGCGTGAAAAGAGGTTCTGAATATTATGAGAAACTAAATACATACTTTATTTTGATTGTGATTTTTCCAAAAACTTTCAAAGTGTAGGCTTATATTGTAAGACTCTGCACTACGTATTTTTTCCCAGAATTCTTGGTTAAATATTTTCGGAGATAATGCGAAAACATAATATTATTTAAATTACATACATATTTACATTTAGCTTTAGTTAACAGATCTAATTTCGAACATTTTATAAACGTCTTTAACACAGCATCGAACTGACATCTACAGCTAAGTAGTTACGAGACAGAAAGCTGCTAATTAAAACTGTATTTAATCTAGTGCTTCAACTTGAGTCGAAGTCACAGGAAGTGTTGGACTTTCTTATACGGATACAGTTATTTGCATAGTCGCTTAATTTATTTGTAGCGGAAGTGCACATTCTTCTCATTTAGTTCCTCTATTACTATTTGTCCGGGTGATGTGTTTCCGGGATAGATGCTGTAATATGGACCGTAGGTTCTATCCGGTGAGAGTGTGTGTGCTGATCTTGATAGTTGTCCTAGTATGCTTCGTTGATCTAGTGGCTAAAATGGATGACTGGTATCCAGAGGTCTTGGGTTCATGTCGTGATTTGTCCAAAAGTAATCTCGGCAGCCAGTAGTAGGGAAGATCAGGATTGTAAGTCAGTCGTACGCCTGATCTCGTACTGTTCGTGGTGACTTAGCGTCACTTGTGTCTGCGCTAACACTTGTGCACTATAATACCTCCTGCGTAGTATCATTGAGATTTCTCACTGTGACCGAAATAGAGCAGGAGGACATTATTATTATTTATCGATCTGGTTTAGAAAAATTGCGATGCTAATAACCAACTGTCGTCATAAAATACTAGCAGTACCCGCGGCTTTGCCCGCGTCCAAACTTCCGATCGCTACCAAACTTCATAGGATTACCCGCTGGGTTAATTGAAAATTGCCTGAAAGTTTCATCAAAATCGCTTCAGCCGTTTTGGAGTCATAGAGAACATACACATTACGAACATACACACATCGATTTTAATATATATATATATATAGATACAAAAGTGCATAGAACTCTTGCGATTGTATTATATTAGTAAACATTTACATTCACAAATATAAATATGTATTCATCCCTTTTTAACGTCCCACTGCTGGGCACGGGCCTCCCTTCAGTATGAGGGGAATCAAGCCATAGTCCACCACGCTGGCTAATTGCGGGTTGGCGGACTTCACATGTCTTTTGAAAACTTGCTAGGTTCTCTCAGACATGCAGGTTTCCTCACGATGTTTTCTATCACCGTTAAGACAAGTGGTAATCATGTTAGAAATGATTCGCACATGAAAATATCAGAGGTGCGAGACCCGGGATTTGAACTCGCTTCACTCGGTTTCCCAAGCGAACGGGTTACCACTGGGCTACCACTGCCACTAAGTAAAAAATGATAAATAAATACATGTGAAATATGCAATGTGCATATTTCATGTATTTATCAAACTTTTTGTGATAAGATAATGTCAAATGAAGTTAATATCTTTATGATAAGGCGATCTACTTACAAACAGACGCCCTAAGTAACAATTCTATTGAAAGTTTCGTCTTAAAGAGCAAAATAACTTTTATAATAGAAGTCCAATACTTTAAACCCTTTACGTACCCTTAATGTACCCTTCTCAGTTTTAATAATCTCTTTTTAAAACTAAGAAGGGTACATCGACTTCAAAATTCGTAATCACATTAAAGCTGTTTCACCCTTTATCTATACTAATATTATTAAGAGGTAAAGTTTATGAGGTTGTAGGGAGTAATCTCTGGATCTACTGAACCGATTTAGATGAAATTTGGTAAGAAGATAGTTTGAGACCCTGGGAAGGACATAGGATATTTTTTATACCGGAAATTATCATTAAGGAAAATGGGGATGAAAGTTTGTATGGGGAATCAACCTAGGGACGAATCCGAGCGAAGCGAGGGTGAGTCGCTAGTTTTATTATAGAAATAGGCAAAGAAAAAACAGTTCAGTGCCTTTCCTTTGTCTGTTTGTCAACCGTTTTTTATGGTTTAGTAGCAATTGACGAGCTTTAGTGTTATTTTATAAAAAAATGATGGAAATAGTTTTTTTCCTTTTTTATAAAGATAGGTAAATTCTATTCATACCTCTATTTTTGTTTCTTTTTAATGATTGCGGTCAAATGGTACCACTGAGCGAATACTAATAAATGACTAGCCAGACGATATAAATAAATAAATATGTGGGACATTAACACACAGCACCATCTAGTTCCATGGTAAGCTACGAGGTCTGTGTTATGGATACCAGGTAGTTGATACACTATACATATATAACTTTAAATACATACATATTATAAATATAAACCCATGACTGGAGTACAAACATTCGTGCTCATCACACAAATGAATGCCCCCAGCGGGACTCGAACCCGCGACCGCTGGCACAGCAAGCAAAGTCAGTACAAACTGAGCTAATGTCGTCAAATATCCATTAACATTTGTGATCTTTGAGATTGTACACAAAAAAACAATAGAAAAAAGCACTTATAATGACTATTTAATTTCCCATTTTCGGGCAATTTTTGCAATCCCTAAAAAGTATACGAATATTTTAAATTAAAATTTCTTTTTTATTATACCTATATTTCTTCTTCGATGTCGGTTAATTTGGTCCAAGCTAAATACATTACAAATACGTTAAAGAGTGCGTTGTACGTATGTATGTCACTAACCGCATAACTATTGCATGTAATAACCGTTATAGCGCGCTAACTGTTATACCGCGGTTCTACCCACATTATCATACATTAAAAACTCATTATGTGTTATTCTATACACGGAAACGGATATAAAAGAAATTGTCACTATGGCGGCCTAATTTTAATTCATTAATTTTTTCAAAAAGATTTACTATAGTAAATCTACTATAGTAAATCTTTTTAAATAAAACTATCTTTTCGGATTATTTCGCGGATTTATTTTGATTTTTTTTCCCAACATGATTGCTGTAAAGCATTCGAAACGTCGGGAACCAAAAATCAAAATAAATCCGCGAAAAAATCCGAAAAGATAGTTTTATTTAAAATGTCAAATATTTGCCGTAAATCTAAGAAAGTATTATAGTAAATCTTTTTGAAACTACGAACTACATACACATGTTGTATTGTTGAAGACATCAAATATTTCTACATATATACTTTAAATATCATAGAAAAAATGCATAGTAAAGTTATAAAATACAAATATTAGCGCGCAGTTCTGTCCGCGTAGTTTAAAAATAAAACACACAATCTTCGGATCTTTTTTCTCACAGCTTTATGGATCAAATTTCCTTATGAGATATCTGTTCGAACGTGTAGGTAGTATTTATACTATCAGATATTTTATGATTAATCAATGAGTAATACTTAGCTATTATACATATGTATATTTTAACTTTTAGTATAGACTAGCGGTGATAGTGACTAGCGATGATTCTTTCAATTAACATAACTTTTTTATTTAGGAACCGATTGAAATAAAGCAAATACTAAATGTTAAGTGAAGCCTACCACAATACATGAGTGAAAACAGCACTAAAATCGGTTAAGCCATTTCTAAGGTTAGCGCGCACAGACAAATAAACAAACCGACAAACAGACAAACAGACAAAAAACTATAAAATTATTGCTTTAGATTCTATTGCGTTAATAAAGATCGCCAATAATAGCTTTTCTCAAATATCTTCCATGTACAGACAGCGATCAGTTACAATTTTATTATATATATGTATAGATTTCTCAAAAATGATATATTTTCTTGCAGTAAAAAGCACCCTATATGTTGACCCGAATAACCATCTATCATCAAATCAAATTTCATCAAAATCTGTTCAGTGGTTTTCTCGTGATACGGTCACAGACATACAGACAAAAATTCTAAAAAATTCTAAATTCTGTATCGATAATAATGACTACTTCAATAAGATTTTTTTTAAATATTTAACGTACAGATACGACTCAGAATTTTATTATATGTATAGAAAATACATTATATTTTTCATAAGGAGTTCCTACATTTTATAAAAGTTATTTACCGAATCCACAAAATTAACCCCAAAATCAATAAATAGTGTAAACAAAGTCGCTATTCGCGTCTGTCTATGTGTTCGCGTAGTTTTTTGCTGATTTTCGATACTTTTCTTACTGTCATTTAGAGGAATTCTTCCGGAAGCTTTCTATCTCATATATCTACATATATATATATATATATATATATATATATATATATATATATATATATTACATTTATGAAAATAAATAAATGAAAGGAAAGAAAAGACAATTATTTGTAATCAAGTCGTAAAGCGAGTGCCTCGAGTTGTAAAAATAATTATACCTACCTATAATATTATAGAGAGACAGAGCTTGTTTGTTTGATTAAGAGATTAGCGCGTTCAAACAGTTGTTTGAACGCGCTAATCTCATGAACTATTAATTCGATTTGAAAAATTCTTTTTGCATTATATAGCCCGTTTATTGAGGAAGGTTATATGCTCTATATCATCATGCTACTACATAAATGTGAACAAATCGGGCAGATTTCATACATTATTAACTAATAGCTTAAAGCAAGAATTTTTTTTGTAGTTTTATCGCGAGCGAAGCCGCAAGTTCTGCTATGTACCTACCTATAGAGCACTTAGCGACGCACCCAGGCGAAGCTATGGTGTAAAGTATATGGATAGTAAGAAAATTGTTTGTGACAGACGGACGGACGTACACGTTAATTATTATTAAAAGATCAAAAATCTCTTTTATATCAGAAATAGGTAAGCATAACAATAGGTAAGCATAACAATTATAATTCATCTATTTAAAAAAAAAAACTTATATAACTGTCGGTAATGTCGAGGTTGTTTTCATTATTGTAACGTTGCGAGCTATAAAATTTTAAAGCTAATATAATAATTTTATTCGCCACTTTATTAGTTAAAGGACATAATGGCGCCAAAAGAGTCCACCGACCATCTGTCTCGTGTCGTGACGTCAGCTGCGCGGGAGTTGTTTTATTTTAAAGATAATTTTAGATCGCGTTCCAGCCAGGACTTCCGTTGGATTGTGAAAGGAGTTTTTATGTTTTTGTTTTTTTTTTAATATATAGGCTTGGGAACGTTTAGTTTGGAACCATTGATTATAACCGTCTTCGAAATAAAAGAGGAAAAAATAAATGAATTAAAAGATTTTGCGTGCTGAAATAAATATCTATAGGTAGATAAAAATATTCTGTTAAAAAAATACATCTATTAAATTAAGTTGTAACATCATAAAGACAGTCTTATAAGCATTTAACATACTTATTGTTTTTCAAATACTATCTTTTCAGAGTTTGGGATAGGTCAGTCGTTCCCGTTGGTTTTTCTAGCCAGTGAGTCCCACATAGCTACCTGTATGTCTACACGTGGTACGCGTAAATGTATTTCCCAACATTAAAAAAAGTTAATATCTCCCGTGACCATGATTGCTGTAAAGCATTCGAAACGTCGGGCACAAAATTTGAAAAGATATAGTTTTGTTTAAAATGTCAAATATTCGCGTAAATCTAAGAAAGTATTAACTTATTGCCTTTGCAACTTCACTAGCGACTCACCCTCGCTCCGTTCGTCCCTACTTACGTTTTATAAAGATTTCTCAGAGATGAGATATATTTCCGCAGTAAAAAGTATCCTATATTGACCCGGATAACCAGCTATCATCATACCAAATTTCATCAAAATCCCGGTTTTCCCGTGATGCGGTAACAGACAGACAGACAGAAATTCTAAAAACTATAGATTGGGCCTCTGTATCGATAATAAAGTCTATTTCAATAAGATTTTCCAAAAAAATAAGTACAGATTCGGTTTAGTTACAATTTTATTATATGTATAGATTAAAATAAGAGTTATTTGTTTTTACCTATAAAGTATATTTTACGAGACATTTTTACCGTCGCAATATTTTTAACAATTTTTATTCTACTTTATATTCATGTAAATATTTTTTCATACAAATATCTTTGAAAGCTTTTAAGAAGTAATAAAATAAGTTACAGTATTTTTTAATTTAGAGCAGATTTTTCAATCTATACTAATATTATAAAGAGGTATAGTTTGTGAGTTTGTGAGGTTGTAGGGGGTAATCTCTGGATCTACTGAACCGATTTAGATGTTTGGTAAGAAGATAGTTTGAGACCCTGGGAAGGACATATGATACTTTTTATCCCGGAAATCATCCCTTAAAGGTGTGAAAATGGGGATGAAAGTTTGTATTGGAAAGCAAGCTGGGGACGAACCCGAGCGAAGGGAGAGTTGCTACTCATTATATAAAAATGTATACCCTACCTTTAGTAAAACAGATAGTTAGTTTGACAGAAAGCCTTGAAAAGCCTAGTGAAGTGGGTTCAAATCCCGGGTCTTATATCTCCGGAATTTTCATGTACCGATAACTAGCACTTCCTAATGCGATAAAGTAAGAAAGAGAAGCTAACTTGATTTAAGCAAGTGTGGAGTCCGCCACTCCGCGATTTGCTAGCGTGATGGACAATAATCGATTCCCTCTCGAATTGAGAGGAGGCCCATGCCATGAATGGGTTTAATTATAATGGTCGCACTTTTTTTTATAAATGTGGAAGTTTGTTTATGTGTGTGTACATACAAACATACATACATACTACTCCTTCACACTGAAACGGCTGGACTGATATGGATGAAATTTAGTACACAAATAGATTATATGTTAGAGTAAAACATAAGCTATTGTTGGGCACGAAAGCAGCACCTGAGTGAAGTAAGGATAAGTTGCTAGTCCCATAAATATAATTTCGAAAATTTGGTTGGATGGATGTTTGTTTGTAACTCAATCACGCTAGAACGGCTGAACGGATTTGGATATAATTTGAAACAGAGACAGATTATAGTCTGGAATAGCACATAGGTTACTTTTTATCCCAGAAAAATATACGGTTCCCGTGGGATATCCATACTGACCGTTAAAAAATACCTAGGGACGAACCCAAGTAAAGCCAGGGTGTAAAGCTAGTTAGTATATAAATCTATCAATTTATTAGATCAAACTGAACATGATTTATACTATATTATACTAGATAATCGATATTCAGAATATGTCACGTTAGTTGCTTTGTCCATTACACGTCACACACAGCCTAGTTATCGACCAATAACTGGTACAATTGAGACTTTAGCTATACTAGCTGTCGGTTACAGCTCCTTTTGGTTCCATAGTATCGAAATTGTAGCTAAGTTATCTGTAAATCTATTTCATTTTAGACATATTTGTAACCACATGGTTTACTTTACCATGTTATACATGGTAAAGTAAACCATAACAAAATAGTAACAAAGCGAAATCTGTACGTAAATATTTTTTTAAAACAATGACTGTAACGTATTGTGTACAGAATATACCTTAAAACAATAGTTAATGAAATTTTTGTCTGTTTGTCTGTATGTCTGTGTGGTTTCACGCAAAAAGTACTAATCGAATTATAATTAAATTTGTGTAGTGGTAACTTATTACTCGGGTCAACATTTACAATACATTTTACTACAGGAAAATCACTGCTGGGCACGGGCCTCCCTATAGTACGAGGAGAATCAGGCCATAGTCCACCACGCTGGCCAAGTGCGGGTTGGCGGACTTCACATATCTTTTGAAAACTTTCTAGGTTCAGACATGCAGGTTTCCTCACGATGTTTTCCTTCACCGTAAGACAAGTGGTAATCATGTTGGAAATGATTCACACATGAAAATATTAGAGGTGCGAGACCCGGGATTTGAACCCGCTTCACTCGGTTTCCCAAGCGAGCGCGTTACCACTGGGCTACCACTGCGTCTCCTAAAAGAATTATTTTAACAAAAATTTAAATAATGGGACCCCAATTGTTATGGAAAACGAAATACTTTGATTATTCAGTACCATGAATATTTTACGAACGGCAAGAAAACAAATAGAAGTTATTTAACTCGGCTCGGGGCAACATTGCTTGGTTTGGCAGAACGGGGGATATAAAAACAAATTTAATTGCGCATATTTTGGTAAATTATTGTTTCTTTATTTATTTCTTCTTTAATATCCATATGTGACTTTGTCCACATTACGTTATTGCTACTGGTTTAAATTTGAACATAATCTTTAATTTTTGTGTAAAAAAAAACGTGTGTGTGTACTTATGTACACACGTAAGAAGTTATACTTCTTTGGCGTAACAGAACAAAAATAGCTAAAGATTACATCCAGTATGTCACAACTGACTGTTTGTAAAAGGAATGCAACTAACTTCATCATGTCGCTTTTTGGCTGTCGGTGTGTATTTTTTTCCAAGCATGCCAAAGAAGTATAACTTCAAAAACTGTTGAATGATTGATAATACTTAAGTTCGTCAATAGGTCCTAAACAAAAAAAGAAAGTCCCTTCGTATTTAAGGGAAGCCCACCCCCAACAGTGGGACGTTAAAACGGGCTGAATACACAGTATCTCTAGAAGCCTTATATCCTGATTTTACACTCTTCTCATAACAATAGTATAACTAATATGTCACAGTCTCCCATCAAAACGCAGGCCGCCGCTCATGACGCATATTTTCACAGTTTTTGGGGAAAAACTTTGTTTTATTATAAAACTGCATTATTCTCTAAGTAGACCATTACATCTAAAAAAATATGAAGTTCAAGCAAAATATAAAAGCTTTATGAATGAGCTTTTTAAAAGTTTTATCTTACGTATGTTATAATGATACATATTAATACTCGTAATCAAAGAGCAGAAATTTTCATACAATTTCTTGCTGCTCTGAGATTAAACAGATATGATGTAAGTGCTACTTTAAGTATATACATGAAAGTTTGTACATAAACATATGTATGTATGTAGGTATGTACGTACGGATGTATACCCCTTGATTACATTGCGTTTCATTTTAGGGTACACAGGGTTTTACAAAAGGGTATAACTATGAATATTTTAACTCGATCTATGGGTGTCACGACGAATACTAGTAGGTACATAGTACTATTTTATAAAAAAATCGGACTATTACTATATTTTGTTGGTAAAGTTAAATGTGTGTTTGTTAGTCACTCTTTCACTCTAAAATGGCTGGACTGATCTGGATGAAACTTATCTCACAAATAGACATGGCTAGTATAATAAACATATTAGTGCGATAGTACAGAACCCTTGGCTTAAGAATCCAATTCGCACTTTACCATTTTTTATTGGTCTAACACTTCAAAATACATATTTTTTGTTGTAATAGGTATGTTAAATTGCCTCAACGATAGTGCCGTTAGGGTTAAGAAACTGATAAATATTTGCTGCCGTCTGTCTACACTATGAGAATGGTGTTTAGATATTAGTTTATATCTAGTTATCTTATATTTAATACTAGTTTTTGCCTGCGTATTCGCTTGCTTAAATGGCTACTGCAAAAATCTCTCCGTACTTTAAACTTATGTATATCTTTAAAAGATAATTTTTAGTCTTTTATAATAACTTTAAACGAAAGAATATGTAAATCTTTTTATCTATACGTATAATAAAAAACTGAGTTGAATCTGTACATTAAATATTTTTTGAAAAATCTTATTGAAATAGTTATTATTATCGATACAGAGGTCGAATCTATAGGTTTAAGAATTTTTGTCTGTCTGAGGACGAATCACGAGAAAACCACTGGACAGATTTTGATGAAATTTGGTATAATGATAGCTGGTTATCCGGGTCAACATATAGACTTAGGTACTTTTTACTGCGGAAGAATATCTCATCTGTGAGAAATCTATTTCTATACTAACTGTTAAAACGTACCTAGTAAGGAAAAACGAACAAAAAAAAAATGGAACTTATAAAAAGGCACGAAAATTATAATTTCATCATTATATTTTGAGTGAAGGAACATATTATATTTTATAATATAAACATTTCTTCTTGTATGACTAATAATATTTTATTTTGTTACAGGTAAATATGGCATGATATCAAAGAAAAATGTTCCTTGGTGAAGCTTTATAAGTATTTTAGTAAAATAATAAAGTTGATATGAATACATATATCGTAACATACACAAATATATACAAGATATTGAGTATTTCTTTTTTTTAAAAGTCGGTTAAAGTTAATTATTTCGTTAGGGCCTCAATCCTTTAACCGCCAGTTTTGGTAATGTCGCTCTTATATATATTATATGACGATGGCAAACAAACGAACAGACAAACAGACAGACAAAATATTGATTGTTATGACTTACAACTAACTTGAATTAACTATTTTGAAATCTCACATAGGTACACTCGAATCGTACTGCTATTATAAATGCGAAAGTTTTTATGTATGTCTGTCTGTCTGTCTGTTTGTTTGTTTGTTTGTTTGTTACTCCTTGCTGAAACGGCTGGACAGATTTGGATGAAATTTAGTACACAGATAGTCTATAACCTGGAGTTATACTATAGATTACTTAATACTTTCTCAGATTTACACGAATATTTGATTTTTCGCGGATTTACTTAGATTTTTGGTTCCCGACGTTTCGAATGCTTTACAGCAGCGGTCGGCAACCCGCGGCCCCGCGGGCCGCATGCGGCCCGCGAGCTGCCTCCATGCGACCCGCGGCCCGTGACTGTTTTATAAAGAAAAGTTTTGATGCTTTTTAAGTATTTTGAATTTGTAATTACCGAAAAAATAAATATGTTTCTCGTTTTATAGATAAGCATTCAAGAGTCATTTTAGGAATTGTCACATTGAATGTTGTAGTCGACATATTTTGTGGTATATGCTTTTTTTTTGCTCTCACAATGCGGCCCGCCTTTACTAGATATTGCCACCTTATGGCCCCTGCCTGCTGATAGGTTGCCGACCGCTGCTTTACAGCGATCATGGTCACTGTACAGCCTCACCCGAAAAAAAGGTTTTTTTTTAAAGTATCAAATATTCGTGTAAATCTAAGAAACAACTAAATAGTATCGACATATCCAGACATTGTAGTTGTATGTAAAGATAGCTTTATTTGGGCTATTTATGGCACCTAGAGACGCACTGCAGCGAATCTAGGGTATAAGTTGCTAATTTAATTTCTAACTTAGGCTATAGATCATTATTACCAATTCCCTAACCTGGGATTGAACCAGTTACCCTTTAAAGACTAGTTGCTTAACTACCACACGACCTCCTGACATTGAAGGATACAGTATACGAGCTCTAAGTTATTAGAAGGGCTCATGTTCCTTACATACCTACTATAATATTTACAGTCTGACGTCATATTATACGTAGTAGCTTTTATAGGTACTTTTTACATACGAAATGTGTTGATTTTGTTTTTTGTATCATTAGCAAAGAATTCTTTGTCGGAGGTCACAGGTTCAAACCTGAGGAGTGATCTGGTCTGTTTAAGAATTGATAACCGACGGGATAACAGGTTTCTTGTATGAAAATTTCCTTTGTTATACTTTTTGCTAAAGCGACAATGATATTTTCTAAGACTTACGTACTTCCTAATAGCTTTAATCGTTGTTTTATTGAAAAAATATACCTAGCCTAAAGTTCGTAAGTTTTCCCTTTTTTACCTGCCTCTTTGGTCTAGTGGTTAGAATGTACGGATGCATTACGTGAGGTCCATGGTTTCGATCCCAGACGAGGCTAAAACAATTTCTGGCTAACCACGGCGTTGTATACTCTTGTGAATCACAAAACACTTGAAACTGTCAGTCCAGCGCTTGATTCCTCACAGGTACTGTCAAGTTGTCGTAGGTATCACCGGAGAGTGGAAATAATAAGAAATTGTTTGTTTCTGCGCGTACTATATAAAGCTACTAGCGACTCACCCTCGCTTCGCTCGGGTTCGTCCCTAGGTTGCTTCCCAAAACAAAATTAATTAATTTGGTTTTAATTTTTTTTCGTGGCACTCAATTTTTTTTTCTAAAGTAAAAGTAGCCTAAGTTACTCATTACATCAGCTATCTGCCAGTGAAAATCCCGTCAAAATCGGTCCAGCCATTTCAGAAATTAAGCGGAACAAACAGACAGACAGGCAGACAAAAATTGTAAAAAATGTTGTTTTGGTATATGTACCGTGTATACATCCATATGTATTTAGTAAAAAGCGGTTATTTTAATATTACAAACAGACACTTCAATTTTATATATCTGTACAGGTATGCAAAGTAGTGTTATTATGTTATTTTCTGTATTAAGTGCAATAAAGAACAGTATATATCTTATGCATCATTCAGTTAGCTAGTCTGAATGAGAATGGTCGCCGTAACCGAAGTCGGTTAAGAGACCATTGCACTAGTTTCCCAACACTTGTCAGTCCTGTAAATCCTAAAAGACTGTCTGTCTGTAACAAGTAATGACCTTTGAGACGTCTAAAACCTTAGTCTCCCACGACCATGATCGCTGTAAAGCATTCGAAACATCAGGAATTAAAAATCAAAACAAATCCGCAAAAAAATCAGACAAAATAGTTTTATTTAAAACGTACTGTACTTTTAAAAAGAAACTAAGGAAATCATTCTTAATATATCATAATAACAATAGGAAGAATTCTGAAACTCCTAAGTTAGCTATCTTAGCTCCTAGCTGAAATGTTAGCGCAAAATGGACTTTTAGAAAGTAATTTATGATAGAGCACGAGCTGTGTGCTTTTGCACTTCTAACTTTCAACAAATATTTGTACAGTGATGGATTTTTCACGGTATATTCTCATATGACAATACAAACATATAATATGTAGGAAAATTTTAGAATAGGCTAGTAAATAACCCCGATTTGTCCTGGACATTAATGTTTTTTTTTCTGGAGATTATTCTATATATAGGCATGGAACAGTTCTGTACGTTTTTCTCCTTTGTTTATCAACCAATTTTCTTTTTTTTTTGTTTAGAAGATATTGAGAAGCTTTAGTGTCAATAAAAATGTTTGGTTTTTTTTTAATTGTGTTATGTCAACATAGGTTAATTCTGTTCATATGTTTACCTCAAGTTTTTAAAAACATGACGACACGTTTCGTTCAGTTTGTAGTGACTCTACTTGCTGTGCCAGCGGTCGCGGGTTCGAGTCCCGCTGGGGGCATTAATTTGTGTGATGAGCACGAATGTTTGTACTCCAGTCATGGGTGTTTATATTTATATGTATGTATTTAAAGTTATATATGTGTAGTAGGTATATCAACTATCCGGTATCCATAACACAGGCCTCGTCTCGTAGCTTAGTATGGAACTAGATGGTGCTGTGTGTTAATTTCCCAACATATTTATTTATTTATAATAAATATGGTCCAACTTGGACCTCTGAGCAAACACTAGTACTTAAACAAACAAGAATAACACAATAAAGTCTTAAGTCCTTTTTTCTTTTAAGGGGTTGATTTTTTTTTCTTTAAAAATTCATGCTAAGGGCATAAAGGCGCAAGGGCGTAAGGTTTCTAAGAAATATTTCCTACACCAGTTCATAAGATTATACTGTTTTACATGGGTTATAAAGGTTTATTTATTTTATACCTTCTACTTTAACAGACAATAACCTGACCTATAAGGACCGATGCACACTTGTATGTTTATAGCATATTTTTTTAAAAAACACAATTAAAATTAATTTATTTCTAATCAATTAAACTAATTTTTATTTTAATTAAAACTATCTTTTCGGATTATTTCGCGGATTTATTTTGATTTTTGGTTCCCGACGTTTCGTATGCTTTACAGCAATCATGGTCACAGAAGAGACTAAGGTTTTAGACATCTCAAAGGCGTTATATACTTGTTATAATTATATCGTTGTTATATGATAATTTTCAATTTTAGACCTCCAAGAAGTACTTGGGGAGTCCCCCCCAAATTCAAAGTCACCTGGTAAAAGTATTGTATAGTATGACAAGGCCTTTACTTTTGTTTCTACAAACATCCCAACTAACAAATAGCACTACTAAATGCCATTATAAATCTTAAAAACTAATAATACAGTTTGAAATGTTGGTTAAGTCAAACTTTAAATTAGCGTCAAACTTCATATATTTTTATTCCCTGATGGCATGCGATGTTATGTAGCTGGTTGGGTGGTTTTGGTTTACTGAAACTAGTTATTGATCGAATTTAAAAGAGAATTTCGTAATTTGGCAGTATTTTTTTTTATAGTTAAAAAGTTGCATACAATTTTTTATTGGGTATCTGAAAGTTTTGTAGGCACAAATGTTTTTTTTTTTTATTTTATATTAAAACCTCCTTTGATAGTCGTTAGGTATATTAATTTTTAACAGATTCAAAAATTTGTGAAGATATCACGTGACATACCCACAAAATAGAGTACTTCTTCACTTTTGACGTCGGTTAAAAAGTAATATTTTGTGCTTTTATTATATGCTAGCAGAACCCGCGGCTTCGCTCGCGATCAAACTACGAAAAATACAAAAATTCATGCAAATATGTCCAAGGAATAAAAAGGTTGCATACAAACTTTTATCCCCTATTTCACCCCCTGGGGGGTTGAATTTTGAAAATTTTCTAGCCTTAAGGGATTGGCCTGTGCGTTGATACATCAGTCAATCACTTATGCCTTTTATATATATATATATATATATATATATATATATATATATATATATATATATAGAAGATATATGTTTCTAACTAGCAACTCATCACGTTATGGCAAATTAACAACAACCTGTATTATTTCACATCTATCTCTATACCAAATTTCATCCAAATTTAGACCGTTTCAGCAGAAAAGTAGCAAACATACGTGCAACACACACAAACTTCCACAATTATATTAATAGGGTGATATTTATATATCTTCTTAAAATGGTCGTATCACAATAATTTTGAGATATACATATTTCGCATGCTTACCACCAGATTTTGTACGGGTTGCTTACAATTTCGAATCCTAATTTCAACCAACAAGAATTCTGCGGTCTGAATTTTAATTTAATTTCATATGAAGTATGATATATTAGAGCTGTAATTTCGAAACAATTCAAACAGTTAAGAATTTTCAATTAACATTATTTAGAATATGTTGAAAGATTACTATAACAATTACTTATATTGTGTAAAATCACGTCTATGTATCAAAGTTAGCAGAGCGCGACAGAAAACAAAAGTAACCGAAGGCCAGAGTCATACTAACTTGATTATTTAAAGGCTCTTAATAAGCTATCTATCTTAAATAAAACTATCTTTTCGGAATATTTCGCGGATTTATTTTAATTTTTGGTTCCCGACGTTTCGAATGCTTTACAGCAAAAATGTGTACATTATTGTAAATTGTGGGTAAGCACTGTCTGTAACAAGTATATAACGCCTTTGAGATGTCTAACACTTTAGTCTCTCCCGTGACCATGATTGATGTAAAGCATTCGAAACGTCGGGAACCAAAAATCAAAATAAATCCGCGAAATAATCCGAAAAGACAGTTTTATTCAAAATGTCAAATATTCGCGTAAATCTAAAAAAAGTATTAAGCTATCTATTTGATGTTTAATTCAATTCTTATGTTCAATGGCTTCTGGGAGTGCCGTTTGGCCACCAATTACTTTGCCAACGTCGCGTAGAATGGAGAAAACACGTTATATATTAAATGGCCATTATAGAAGAGAAAAAAAAACCAGCTGATTACATGTAGTAACAGAGCAATTCATTGTAAAATCAGGACCTACGGACAGACAACACAAAATATACAACTATAAGAGAAAAATAAAAATTTTGCCGTGTCTACATAAGCATTGTAGAAATTATGTCTTTCTATCCCTATTTATGTAAACAACAGGTCGATAGGTTTTAGGGGTGGGATGATTTAGTAGCTAATTTAAAGTTTTGGGTTCGAGTCCAGAGTTAAGCCGGAAGAATTATAGGTATTTTCTGCCAAGTAATTCTTAATGAACTCGAGTGTCGTGCATTAGATGAAGAACACCTAAAGTAATCGATCTGTGGAGTTGTCGAATTAACGGTACGTGAGACACCTGTGTTTGTTAGTAAATGTTTGTGCTATTGCACAAATCTCAGAAAGTTTGCTACCATGTCCGAAAGCCAATCAAGATGACAAAATGCCCACAAAAACAGATAAAACTGTGTTTCGATTATGACCCAAATTTTCGAGAAGCAATCTACACAAAAAAATATGGGTTCAAAATCCCAAAAAGAAAGAAATGCAGTGAAAGTTAAGCACCTAAGTCGATTTTCCTAACAACTCTATTATTTAGTTTATAAAATAGCATAACACTGCCTCATTCATGTGCGCGCGCCGTGAAACATGTAGGCTCAAGTAGGTCACATTACATCATATTTTACCACAGTTAGCTATTCAAAGAAATAGTATTTAAAAAAATATAAAGCCTTTACTATACGTTAATAATATTTTTAATTAGTACATATTCTATAAGTGACCCGCCGTCGCGTTGTTCGCGTGCGTAGGTCGCTTTGGGACTAATGTTTCCCGAGAAATATGTACCTACTCCATACTAATATTATAAATACGAGAGTAACTGTCTGTCTGTCTGTTAACTTTTCACGCTGAAACCGCTGAACCGACCCTGGAAATGACATACAATAGTTTTTATCCCGAAAATCATCCCTTAAAATAATTTTTAAAATACCTACTTTTCTATACCTATGTATGTACATGCATACATATTTAAGTATATAGTCTATTCTATAGTACCCGTTAAAACGTACCTAGGAACGAACCCGAGCGAAGTAAGAGTGAGTCGTTAGTCCCTTATAATGTTATAAACTAGTGACGCCCTTGTTTTTCTCGGGTTCCTGGATATCTTAAATATTTTCACTATTGTAAACAATTATCATTGGAAACAAGCAGCACCACCTTGTTAATATTTTTATCACTAACAGTGGTCTAAGTGTTACTCCATGACTGCTTAACTGAAACGGCTGGACGAATTTGAATGAAAATTTCATCCAAACCCATCCAGTAGCTTCAACGTAAGGAAATAATAAACATACACAGAAAAATAAATAAGTATATTGGGATATAAACACACAGCACCATCTAGTTCCATGGTAAGCTACGAGGCTTGTGTTATGGATACCAGATAGTTGATACACTACAGATATATAGTTTTAAATACAAACATATTATAAATATAAACACCCATGACTGGGAAACAAACATTCGTGCTCATCACACAAATTAATGCCCCCAGCGGGACTCGAACCCGCGACCGTTGGCTTACAGCTCCACAGCACAGCAAGTGGGGTCAATATAAACTGAGCCAAACGTGTCGTCACAAAGTTTCGCATGTTGTGTTTTTATAGTAGTAGTGTGTTAAAGTGTAAGTGTTGATTTTATCTTTTTACAAAGCGGCACATTCTAGTTTCTTAATAGTCAACTTATGGGCGAGAGAATAACATCTTTACATCCTAATGCAACAAATAGTTTCCGTGGTACATTCACAAAAACTAACATACATACATATATGCGTAAGAAGCAAGGGCGAGTTACTAGTGAAGTATTGCAGAATATAGCAGTAATAATTGCAGTCCTTAATCACAGATTAAACTAAGTTACCACCTTTACGTACCATGTGCTGGGCCCATTCATAAAGAACATATTGATATACGGCAAGACAGAGTCAGATATAGGCATTTTCAACCGACTTCCAAAAAGGAGGAGGTTCTCAATTCGACCGTATATATTTTTTTATGATGATTAGCTTTTTGCAATGGATTTACACGCGTTTGTTTTAATTTACCAATTCTAGATGAGCCCTGCATTGTATATCTCTTAGTTTCAAACCACCAGGAGATTAATTTCAAACTAGCGACTAAACTCGGGTGCGTCCGTATATATGTAAATGTTGTTCACAATTCAATGGGTATTAAGTTTTTGCGCGGAACCTGAATTGTTTTTCTAAAATAAAAGTAGCCTAAATTACTCCTTATAACGTCAGCTATCTGCCAGTGAAAGTCCCGTCAAAATCGATCCAACCATTTCGGAGATTAGCCGGAGCAAACAGACAGACAGACAAACATTTTAATTTTTTTTCTATATAAGTATATTAGTAAAAAGCTGTTATTTTAACATTACAAACAGACACTTCAATTTTATTTATTTGTATATATAATAAGTATTTACAAAATCATTGTCATATTAATACCAATTAAACTAAATCATTGCTAATTATCAGAAATTGGTTGGTGTTTATAATAATGATTATACTAAATAAAACTGCTACCGTCGACACTCGACTGATTAAACAAAATTAAATTAATATAGTAGAAATGCTGCGAATGCGTAAAATAGAATATTACGCTAAATCAAACATCCCTAATTACATATTTAGTGTTCCGTACCTCGAAAGGATTGAAAGGAACCGTTATAGGCACTTCGTTGTCAGTCTATTTGTCCGTCCGTCCGTCCATACTGTCTGTCTGTCAAGATCCTTTTTCTTTGGAACGCATGGAGGTATCAAGTTGAAATTAATCTATACTAATATTATAAAGCTGAAGAGTTTGTTTGATTGTTTGTTTGTTTGTTTGGTTGAACGCGCTAATCTCAGGAACTACTGGATGGAATTGAAAAATTCTTTTTGTGTTGGATAGTCCATTTATCGAGGAAGGCTTTAGGCTATATATCATCCCGGAAAAATGTACGGTTCCCGTGGGATAGAGTTGTTTTTGTCTAGAGACGAACCCGAAGCGAAGCGAGGATGAGTCGCTAGTATCAAATACTCAGGATCATCCCTTGGAGTTATAGAAAAAAGAAACTTCTAAGTCAACCTAATTAAAAGATACGGCAGTTTATTTTGACACTCAAGGGAATCAAAACCTATAGGGTACTGCCCGTTGACCTAGAATCATGTTTGATAAGAAACAAGCACAAATAAAGGGAAAAAACCGAGAACTGTAAATTTGACGTAACATCCCAAACATTTTTTTTTTGAATAATCAACTTATTAATGCTACAGAACCGTCGGTGTGATAGTCAAACTTTCATATAACTATTATTCCCAAAGCAAATCCCACGAGATACATATATAAACTATTTCAATAAAAAAATAAACATTAATGAACACACTGTCCTATTTATATTTTTGTGCATATAATATAGACAGCGTCACCTTTTGCTTAATTTCATTATTAACCGTAACATATGTGTTTCTGCAGGTAATCTATCTGTATACTAAATGTCATCCAAATCTTAAGCGTGAAAAAATAACATATTTCGCATTTATATTAGTCTTATAGGCACTGAGAAAAAATCAAACCTGGACCCTTGTGCTAAAAGTTTCAAAACGTTTAATTTCCACGCCGCATCATCCAATATTTCTCAGAAAACGCTTTTAAAAATATACAGAAAAACTCACTTCTGAATTTATTTAGAATTTTTTCACTTCTACAACTTTTGAAATTCCGTTTGATATCAAAATGCTTGGAACTTTTGAGGAAAACGCCAACTTTGGTAAAGGAAGAAAAAGATAAAAACTGCGGTCATTTGATTTATGAATCTAGAGATTTAAGGGCACCGCACATTGCGGAATTTTAATGGCCTTTCGTTTGTCTTTTGTAGCGTTAGAAAATTTATTTGTTTAGGAGTTCAATATTTATTTATATATTTGTACTTTACCATTAAAAATAAAATTATTTACTTAATAGTAGGTACTATAAAAAAAGTTTTAAAATCCAAATTGTTACTAAGTAATATTCAAACAAACAAACATATAGAGAAAATCCAAAATTCTATTTCATAGTTATCCTCAACTAGCGACTGACCCTCGTTTCGCTTCGGGTTCGTCTCTAGACAAAAACAACTCTATCCCACGGTAACCGTACATTTTTCCGGGATGATATATAGCCTAAAGCCTTCCTCGATAAATCGACTATCCAACACAGAAAGAATTTTTCAATTCCATCCAGTAGTTCCTGAGATTAGCGCGTTCAACCAAACAAACAAACAAACAAACTCTTCAGCTTTATATATTAATACTAAGTATATTAATATAGATACCTTAACTGTATTTTTTTTGTGATTACTATTAATATCAATATATGAATTGACCTCGTTATAATTTTTTATATATATATAAATGAAGGCACGATTTTGTGATTTGATGTCTTCAAAATCAATCTTTTTCTATACTTTAAAATGATGAGATAACTGACAACTCGTTTTTTTATATACATAACGCCATTATGTAAAAAAACCAATGCAAGCTGTAATTAATATCTAACGTCTATCTAGTGACCGCAGTTCGTTGACCGAGCGTTTCATTGTAACCGGTATGCATAGGCCAGGAGGCGGTAGTTTTATTTTTTACGTTTAATTAACATCACGACCGTTTCTATCGCCTTGAATTACATCTATTATGCTATAGATGGGTTTCATGCTGGTACAGATTGATTCCATCTGGTGCAGTGGTCACAGCATCTGCCTCTTCTTAGAGGTCACAGACTCGAGGGTTCATGAATATATTAAAATTGGGTAAAGTTTTGAGGACATTCAAAAATAATGATTCAATGTGAAAATTTTGAATTAAAATGTCATATCTGTAACACTGCTCATTTGAGTAGAGGAAATTTAATTACGTGAATTTAAACTAAAATTGTAGGTGAATTTCTTATTTTGAAAATATATGTTATTAACTAAGGTAGTTTTGTGTGTTTAATAGGTAACCTAAGTTGAATATACATTTCATTTTTTTTTTAATTTTTTGGTTTAGCTGTGACTTTTGAATGCAAATTTGAAAAATGTAAATATATATTGATAACATATACTGTTCGCATTTGGTTTTAAACACTCATGTTGTAAAAAAAGAACAATCAGTAAAAATATTGAATGAACTCACTTACAATCTTTATTTACGTACTTTTTTTTGGCAAAAACAACTGTGTGTGCTTAATTATAGCCATGCACATGTGGTCAGGTTTTATAAATTACATGAAGGAGAAAATTCTAAAGCCTAATTATCTATCGAAATGAGTTATGTTTAAATAAAAATTAAGGTTTTAAAAAAATAAAAATCAAGTTTATGTTTTTTTTTGAGTTTGTTTCTTTTTATTTTTGCCTTATTGTTATTAAGTATAATTATTTCGTAGATATTGTATAAACCTGTGGTACAATATGGTGCATTGTGTGACACCTTCAAATTATTTATTTTTTGTGTTGAGTGTTTAGATAAGTTATTATGTTTTAACACCTGTGTCCTGTAAATAAATAAATAAAAACATTACACCTATACGTGCTGAGTCATTCAAAATCTGTATTACGAAGAAACATCTTATTAAACAACCTTGCATGATGAAATTCAAATGTTATCATCAGTTCTTAGTAATATTATAAATGCGAATAATAAATAATGGTTTTTGTTTTGTCTTTTTGTACTTCAATGGAGTAAATACATTATTTTAATCATAATTTATGATGAACAAACAAATTTTCACATTCATAATATTAGTGTTATTTGTTATCAGTTTGAATTGCGATGTTTAGTGAATATAGATAAAATTGAGAAGTCATCTCCCGGTCTATACCTTTCACTTGCAAGGACCATATCGCTGCGATCTGCTCTTTGCTTCTGACATCACTAGGAGCTTTGCTTAGCATCATTTTAGATTTTTGATGTTTAAATGAGGTCAAATATAATACCTTTTTGTCTCTTAATGCCACAGTAAATTGCAATATAACGCTGTCCTTCATTATATCTGAGGACTAGGGACCTCGTTCCGTTCGGGTGCGTCAACTGTGCTAAATGTAGTGTGTTTTTCCAAGTCACAGTCTATCTGTGTACAATATTTCATCCAAATCTGACCAGCCGTTTCAGCGGAAAAGAGTCATATACATACATACAAACATACATACAAATTTTCGCATGTATAAATAATAGTACGATTTTATCTATATAGGTTTAGTACAGAACAGTATAAAAAAATCTATCTTGTAAAATATTTATACTTTTAAGTGACTTTAAAGTCGATATTTCTTTATCTATAAAAACGTCATAAAAAATTATGTCTGTTGTATGGGAGCCCCACTTAAATGTATTTTTTATTCTGTTTTTTAGTATTTGTTGTTATAGCGGCAACAGAAATACATCATCTGTTTAACACGTTCGCTGCGGCGGCGTTAGAACTAAACTTTCTACTAGTGCGTTACGAGACAAATTCTGCCCGTATCTATACTTCCTGCTATGCGTTACGACCTCTATTTTGCCGTACCAGGACCTGACTTCCCAGGTCCTTACAGACGTGGAAACTCATCATATCAATGTTTTTTTTTTACTAATCGATAGGCTACATCCTCGTGTATACCTAGCTGCAGCCGCCCGAGGTTCTGTAAGATATTCCGAAAGATAAAGGGATTTTTTCAAAATCAGCCATTTACGGCAATATATTTGCCGTATAGCATAGAAGTGATAAAATGTTAGGGATGGGGTTTACTAGTAAAATAGACAATCGACATTTTTAACGATATTCTTTATTATAGACATAACATTAAAATTTAACAGGGTTGAATTACCATAATTAATCAACACAATAATTATTCATACAAGTAACTTCAATTTTAAGTTTTTAATATTTAGTTAATAAAAAAGGTAGATACCTATCTATTTTACTTGGTTATCTTATCAAACAGCAACATGTACCTAGTATAAATAAATTAATCAAAAATGTGAACAGGTTTTTTTCATTTTGGTTCATATTAAGGTACAAAATCATTTTAATTACTTTACAATACAACACATCATACAATAGTAAGAATACCGAGCACAAAATACTTCTCACTCACGGCCATCTCTTATTGCAAATTGAGGCTTCGCGCGGGCGCATGCAGTGAGGTGCGGGGTTTGGAAGAACGGCAAAAGAGTTGCCGTACCGCATTGGACAAAAATATTTTACTTACTGTGCTTTACGGCAAGTATTTTGCCGTACATTATTAGTGTAGAATATTATTATATTTAAAGCAACAATATTGAAAAAATCACTGTCTCTTTTCTACAAGTACGGGAAAATAGTTAAATCACCTCCGCACCGAGAGTAAAACAAGGACAACCAGCAGCCGCACTGAATGATATTCAAATACGGCAAAATACTTGCCGTAACGCAGCGAACGTGTTAACATCACGGTTCATGAGATACTGTCTGGTGACAGACAGACGGACGGACAGCGGAGTCTTAGTAATAAGGTCCCGTTTTACCCTTTGGGTACGGAACCCTAAAAAGTAACTTAGCTAATAATAATATTACAATTTACAATTATATAGCGATTTCATTATAACTATAGATTTTAATATATCAAATCAACCGGTACCGAAAGTAGCTTATCGCTTAAGTTAAGTAGACCACGTTCCGATAGAAAGTTAGTTTAACGTTGTTTGCGGTTACGTCGGCTGTCTCTTCTGATTGTGGTACAGTTAAAATATTTCTTAAATATAGGTAATTTCAAGTCTTAGTGTAGCAGTAATACATAACATACATACATACATACATACATCGGGCTATTATTATATATATATAAATGTGAAAGTTTGTACGTGTCTGTTTGTGTGTGTTTGTTGCTCCTTTATGTAATCGGCTGGATGGATTTGGATGAAATTTATTAAACTGATATATTATAACCTGGAATAACACATAGGCTTCTAAGAAGGGTAAGTGTCCAGTACATTTATATATAAAACTTGTTTACGCACGCTCGACTTGAGGGGTAAGCTGGTGAATGCGTTACGAAAACATGTACATACGTTTGTTGCCATGGTAACCGTTGTTATTGTCTGACAAATGATATATAATATTGTATTCTTTCCTTAAATGATATTCTATAAATATATGATTGTAATATGCGTAATATGCGTTATTTTTAGTATCTCACCTATCCTAATTATTTAAAACATAAATTGAATTTCACAAAGAGTACCGATAACCTACAGAAGTTTTACTTCTTCCGCGTGTACACATTCGTACACGCACTCTTTAATTTTTTAATCAAATAGACTTCCACAAGTACTTTTGAATCATCAATTTAATAAATGGGGGGTGAAAACCTAGTGGGTATATAGACCGGTGTATCTAGAATCTAGGTAGTCTATATGTCTAGGTCGTGTGTACTATATATCTAGTACTATTATCATACTAGTATCAGTGTACTATATATAGTACGCTGCCACCGGCTCAGAAAGCAGGAAGGATCCTTTCAAAAGCCGAGTCCCAGTAACTTTAAAATAACATTGTAACTAGCCCGCATATGAGTTTTATCTTAATTCCGCACATTTCAACCTTTTCAGTACCTCCACTGACACTGACCCTTCACTGATACTGACATCTTCAAATGAAATTAACGATTCAAAAGTCCACTCCATCTTATACTTAATTTGATTAGAATCTTGTAAAGTGCATTCGTTGCTTTAGTCTTGCAAAACTCAGTCTAAGCTATTATACAGTCTAGCAAAGACGGTGACTAACCGCGATAACTTTTAGTTACTAAATCATAAGTTAACGGAAAGTTGAAAATGTATTCGCTTTCCGACTTCCCAAAGTACCGCAGCCATGTCTTTATGAGATAATTTTATATAGCAAGAGATAAAATTGTGGCGATAAAAATGAAACTTTTAAAGACATCATCAGGGTTTTGTGAAGTACTTTGAGCTAGTGTTAGCAGGAATGTGGGAAATTTGCAGAATATCGACGTAAAATGGTAATAATAATAATGCCTTGTCTTGACTTTTGATAGCCCAAGTTCTTGACTGAAAAATTTAATAAATAAACTTGGCGAGGCCCGAGATTCGAACCCAGGACTTTTGGACTTGCAGCTATATATGCTAACTGCTAGACTATCGCGGCAGTTAATCGAGGAAGTAGCAGTATTAGTCCTGTTGCTTTTTGCTCGATGAGTGAAACGAACGTCTAAAGTCCAATCAGCTACGTCTCATCTTCTTCACCCAAACCCTCGATTCTATTCATCATAGTTGGAAAAGATGTGATGATGATTCATCATTAGACAAGTGCAATATTACCAATTTTGTGATATAATAAAGATAAAACGTTTAATATAGTTTTTGTATGGCCGCTGCTATAGTTATCCTACTAATATTATAAAGTCAAAAGTTCCTGAGGATGCATGTACGTAATGATGGATGTTTGTTATTCTCTCACGCAAAAACTACTGAATGGATCTTAATGAGAATTTCTAGTAATATAAATTATACATCAGAGTAACATAAAGGCTTAATTTATCTTTATACATATATACATATATAATTCTTCTGTACATGTGTATGTCACTCAACTCCTAAACGGCTGGACCGATTTTAATAAAAAAAAATTGTTTGTGTATTAGAGATTCTTTGGATAGTTAAGATTCACAACTGGACCCAGTAGATGGCGCTGTAGACGGGTTCTAAGATTTTAGTTTTTATATACACGCGTACAGAAGATTTATTTTATATGTATAGACAAGAAGTCTGTCGGTCCGCTAGTAAAGATATAATAAAAATAAATCTTCTATGCGAACGCAGCCGTTGGAAAATGTTAGTCAATGTACAAAATTTAAATGATGGTAGCATAGCGTGATGTTATATTAGCCTTTAACCTTTCTCAACAAACAGGCTATAAAGCGCGTTCAAACAAACAAACTCATCCGCTTTATAATATTAGTTTACATATACAAACTGCATCAGTGCGGAGGTCCTGGGTTCGAGTGTCGGGTTGGACCAAGTTCAGCATTTGAGTATTTCTGTCAAGAAATTCCAGTAACAGCCCCGAGTTAGGAAGTTGGAGCTCTTTCGACCCCGTACCTCGAAGAGCACGTAAAGCTGTCAGTCTTGCGCCTTAACTCTCAGTCATGTCGTCCCATTCGTCCAAGTATCGTCCCACCGGAGTATGAGAGTGACAGGAATAGAGAGTGCACGTTGTGTCTGCGCGTACACTTGTGCACTATAATATCCACTGCGCATCTGGCTAGTCTCTGTGAGATAAGCCGTATATATGTATGTATGTAGTTAGGTTTAAATATCTTTTCTTCGGAAGCAAAGCCGGACGTAAGAACTAGTTAAAAGAAAGTACGAAAGTTACTTGTCATATTGCTTTCAAAGCTCAATTACGGATTTCAATAGCGATTAACTAGCGGTACTGTGATTTACTTTTTAATAACTCGTATGCATTTCATTCGACTTCGTTTGGTATTTAAAATTGGCTTACTAAAGATTAAGATAGCTTATAAAAATGAAATTAAAGGTCGCAGTTTCGAATCCTGCTTGATGCAAACGTGTAACACTTTGTAATTAAACGATGCTATTGGAGTATGTTTAATATGCTTGTAAAAGTTTGTGTGTGTGTATATTTGTGTCTCATTCACGCTGAAATTGCTGGACGGATTTCGATGAAATTTAGTACACAGATAGACGTTGACCTAGATTAACACATAGGCTACTGTTAGCCACCTAGGGACGCTTGCGAGCGAAACAAGGGTATTTCGCTAGTGTTAGATATAACTACATATAAACACGATATTTATTATATTAGATTCGGGTTCGTCCCTAGGTTGCTTCCCAAAACAAAATTAATTAATTAATTTGGTTTTTTTTTCGTGGGACCCTATTTTTTTTTCTAAAATAAAAGTAGCCTAAGTTACTCCTTATTACATCAGCTATCTGCCAGTGAAAGTCCTGTCAAAATCGGTACAGCCATTTCAGAGATTAGCCGGAACAGACAGACAAAAATTAAAAAAATGGTGTTTTTCTTATAAGTACCGTATATAATTCCATAATATGTATTTAGTATAAAGCTGTTATTTTGACATTACAAACAGACACTTCAATTTTATTTATTTGTATAGATAAAATGTATAGTCGCGATATGTACCAAATTCAGCATTATATCAAAATCATTAATTTTGTGTCATAAGATTTTAGAAAGCACATCAATATATGGTTTGTTTGCAAAAGTCACTCAATATGATCGTTAGTGTGTTACTGAGTCTCGTTTGTTTTGTAAGACCGTCTTGATTTATGGAGTCATGTATACTAAGTTTGATTCCCAGACGTTTCTATTTTTTATACTGAATCTCAGATTAGAAGAATGAAAAAGAAAACCTATTTATCCTGATGAAGAAGTGAAGAGCCCTTTCAAAGAGTATCCATATAATGTAGGAGTACACATATTGTTAGGTTTTCTTTTAGTTAAACTCCTTCAATCAAGGATAATAAGCACGGACGGACGGACGGATAAGTACGAGTAAATTTAGACTAATTATATACTCTTCTGTCTGTTTAAACTGTCTCGTTGGCTTACTGGCTAGTATGTACGGCTGCAGAACATTAGGTTCTGGGTTCGAGTTCCATGACGAGCCAAGTATATACGAGTATACCTATTGGGGGTTTTTTATTAAAAAAAAATTATACAGGTTTAGTGTCGAATTGTCGTCCCACACGATTTTTACAGTGAAAAGAACTGAGTGTACGTTGTGTTTCCAAAATTGTGCATTATAATATCTTCTGCGTAGTTATCTATACAGATAAATAAAATTGTAGTGTCTATTTGTAATGTCAAAATAACAGTTTCTTACTAAATGTGCTTTTACAATTTTTGAAATTTTGACAATTTCTAAAAATTTTGTCTGTCTGCCGGTGTGTATTTGTTCCGGCTAATCTCCAAAGCCGCTGGAACGATTTTGACGGGATTATTAGATTTTTTCAAAATTAAAATACATCCTTTTTACGGCGTAGCAGGCGTTGGTATTATTATTTAGATATTAGTATTAGTTCTTTCTAACATAATGAAACAATAATCATAATCTAAATTTTCAGGCTACAACTAACTTCATTGCTTCGATATCGATTTTTATGACGTATAAAGTGGGTCATCTTGGTCATTTGATAAATAAGGGCGAGGTATTAAAAGTAACAAATAAAATTAATGTCGCATGATATTTTTACGGAGTAGGTACCTACCTACCTGAATAATAAAGTTCTCCAGATCGATTTCATTTTTTAGACTAGACTTAGCGACTTACCCTCGCTTCGCTCGGGTGCGCGCCTAGGTACACGGATTTTGTTCACAATTTCATAGGTTTTAACTTTTTTGTGCGGAACCCTGATTCTTTTTCCAAAATAAAAGTTGCCAAAATCGGTCTAGCCGTTTTGGAGATTAGCCGGAACAGATGGACAGACGGACGAAAAATTTAAAAATTGTTGTTTTTTATAAGTACCTTCCGTAAATAGTTTCATAGGTATTTAGTAAAAAGCTGTTATTTTGACATTACAAATAGACACTTCAATTTAATTTATCTGTATTTATAGATGAATAAGACCATTTTGCTTTTGTCGCCCGACCGCTTGTAAAACATTACATAAAATAAACTATTAGACGTACCTACTCATTCTTTATTTACTTTTATCTACACACTAGCGACAAAAACAAATCTGTCCCACGGGAACCGTACATTTTTCCGGGATGATATGTAGCCTATAGCCTTCCTCAGTTAACGGGCTATCTAATGCAAAAAGAATTTTTCAAATTGGATTAGCAATTCCTGAATCCTGAGATTAGCGCGTTTAACCAAACAAACAAACTCTTTAGCTTTATAATATTATAGTATAGATGAGTAAGACCATTTTACTTTTGTCGCCAGATCGCTTGTAAAACACTTATAAGAAACTATCAGACGTACTCTCTATTTAGTTTTATGTACACATTGTTATCGAAACGTATCCCGTAACAAATTTCAATTGCTCACGACTCTACTGACCCAGTGCGATAAGTTTTTATTACTATACCATTTCAGTTACATAAATCGTTTCCGTAAATAAAATTACTAGGTATTTACGATAGCTTTAAGTAAAAGTTATGTAAAATATAGCTTTTTTTGCGGCTTCGCTCGCATTCCTAATTTCACTCGGAAGAAGGTTCGATTGATATGACGACAGGTTTGGCTCAGTTTGTAGTGACCCTTGCTGTTCCAACGGTCGCGGGTTCAAGTCCCGCTGGGAGCATTCATTTGTGTGATGAACACGAATTTTTGTACTCCAGTCATGGGTGTTTATATTTATAATATGTATGTATTTAAAGATATATACATATGTATGTGTAGTGTATCAACTATCTGGTGTCTATAACACAGGCCTCGTAGCTTACCATGGAACTAGGTGGTGCTGTGTGTTAATGTCTCAATATATTTATCTA
Source organism: Fabriciana adippe (assembly GCA_905404265.1). Lineage (NCBI taxonomy): Eukaryota > Metazoa > Arthropoda > Insecta > Lepidoptera > Nymphalidae > Fabriciana > Fabriciana adippe. The sequence goes on from FR990010.1 coordinate 388,967, forward strand.
TTTATTTATTGAGCGCCATCAATCCAAGGGATCAGGCTACAGTCCACCTCGCTGGTCAAGTGCGGATTGGCGGACTTCACAAGTCTTTCGAAAACTTGCTAGATTCTCTCAGACATTGCAGATTTCCACACGATGTTTTCCTTCATCGTAAAGCGATTGCTAATCATATTGGAAATGATTCGCACAAGAAAATATCAGAGTTGCGACACCCGGCGTCCTATTTCACTAAGTTTTTCAAGTAGACTCACAACCACTCTGCTACCACTGCTTAATGCGACTTCTAAAAAAGGTTACTTAACTTTAACCTTTAAAATCACAAATTAATACAACAATATTTGATAGATTTAAATGTGAGTTGACATGACTGAGTTGACATTCTTATAATATAAGCTATCTGCCAGTGAAAGTCCCGTAAAAATCGGTCCAGCCGTTTCGGAGATTAGCCGGAACAAACAGACAGACATTTTTAAAATTGTTTTTTTTTTCTTATAAGTACCTACCGTATATACTTTTAGATGCTGTTATTTTGACATTACAAACAGATAAAACTTAATTTTATTTATTTATATAGATGATGAATGATGTGAGGGTATATTTAATAATCTGTCAAGTGCGAATCTGACTCGACCGAGGGTTCCTTATTATGGCACACTAGCGACTCACGTTCGCTTCGCTCGCGTTCGTCCCCTAGATACGTTTAAATTTTATTGAGCGAAACCCTAATTCTTTTTCTAAAATAAAAGTAGCCTAAGTTACTCCTTATAATATCTGCCAGTAAAAGTAGCGTTAAAATTGGTCCAGCCGTTTCAGAGATTAGCCGGAATAAACAGACAGGAAAAAATTAAAAAAGAAGCGTTTTATATGTACCGTATATAATTCCATATGCATTTAGTATAAAGCTGTTATTTTGACATTACAAACAGACACTTCAATTTTATTTATCTGTATAGATTATTAAAAAAAAAAACGCCTACCCATGTGCAAAAATAAAATTGTATTATCATTGAAAGTATTCTGGAAGCTTTTCCGTTTTTGTCATTAGCCTGCGGAGCCCTAAAATATGTCTAAAACAAAAGATGAAAAAGAAAACAGGTACCAATTTCAAATACGCTACACGATATTACCTACATACTTTGCAGTTATTTGTTTTTATTTTCTCAATACAGTAGTATCATGTCTTTTTTATTTCATATTCAGTATTTTTGCAAGAAAAGTACCAATTTCGGTATAAATTTCTTTATTGCGTAGTTATGTGGTAATCTCTTTCAAACCAGAGTTATGGGACGACTTCTTCGTACAAAGGTCCCATATATACAGTACAGGCTGAAGTTATTATAATATAAAACGAAGATAAGTATGAATTTTTCCATAAAACATACTTTAGTACCATTTCCATAACACTAATATAATAAACTAGCGCTACCCGTGGTTTCGCCTGCATTCAAACTACCGATCGCTACCAAATTTCACAGGATCACTCGCTGGGCTAATTTGAAGATTGTCTGAGAATGTCATTAAAAACGCTCCAGCCGTTTTGCAGTCCATAGGGAACATACATATACATATATCGATTTTTATATACGTATGTCTAATTCCATGTTAAACTACGAGGCCTATGTTATGGATACCAGATAGTTGATACACTACACATATATAACTTTAAATACATACATATTATTAATATAAATACTCATGACTGGAGTACAAACATTCGTGCTCATCACACGAATGCCCCCAGCGGGACTCGAACCCGCGACCGCTGGCACAGCAAGTAGAGTCACTACAAACTGAGCCAAACGTGTCGTCGAAAATAGGAAAAATATACTTTAAAAAGCACAACTTCCATACAAACTATCATATAATAAATTAAAAAAAAAACTAAAAAACGGGGACGTTCACTCGGACGGCCAATATCGCCAATTTCATATAATAAATACAAAACTTTAACTTTGTATGTTTGTTACTACATTACACTGTAACACCTATGACATGTAGAACCAGTTTGGTATATAGGCTACTCTATGATCGTAAGCAAAGTCACAGGCAATCACTTGCCTCATAATAAAACTTCATGTGTCTAGTTGTCACGTCTTACTCACATTTATTTGTTTTAACCTGGATATTAGAAATAAATTTCAATCGAACACTATTCTATTCTATAATTGATTTACGCATCCCCACAATCGATTTGCATGATTTAATGTTAATTGCCATGGTTTTGTGGTGTGATGTATGGCACTAATGGCTGTAAATATGTACACCATGCTTTTGAAAATAGAGGACAAACAATACTTTTTAGTCATTGAAACGTTTTTGATGTGCTTTCTAACATAAGATAACTTTTTAGACAGAAAAAATTAAAATGAGAAAGATAAAAGTTATTTATTATGAATGTACTAAAATTTGTTTTTTTTTTGTTAATTAATAATTCATTTATGGGTATAGGTTATTAAAGACTTGCGATTCATCCCTTTGCTTCGGGTTCGTCTCTAAACAAAGACAAATCTATGCCACGGGAACCGTACATTTTCTCGGAATAAAAAGTAGCCTGTGTGCTATTCCAGACTATAGTCTATCTCTGTGCCAAATTTCATCCAGATCCGTTTAGCCGTTCTGGCATGAAAGAGTTACAAACATACATCCGTCCTCACAAAATTTTAACATTTATAATATCCCACGGGAACCGTATTTTTCCGGGATAAAAACCCTATGTGATATTCCAGACTATAATCTATCTCTGTGCTTTTAATTCATATTCATTTAGCCATTTGGGCGTTATTGAATAACAAACATCCACACATCTAAACTTTCACATTTATAATATTAGTAAGACTAGTAATATGATGTTAGATATTTTGAAAAAGTCCTGTAAATTTAGAAAATATGGTCTTCCTATCTATTTACAGAATAGTGGTTTTGTCTACGCAACAACACTGTTATTTTGAAATTGTGCACGATTTTCATTTGTTGGATTTCAATATACACTCGTCTGGGAATATTGGTAAATGATAATATGTACTTATTACTTTTTTGAACATCGTTTTGACTCCAAAACAACCTTTTCTGTTTTTTTTAGCGGATTTATTATGATTTTTGGTTCCCGACGTTTTAAGCCCTTGCGGAATGCGTACACGTCGGCGTTTCAATTAACAATTGATTTCTTAGAAATTATGCAGGAGGGGTTAAATGTTTTGCAGTAATCACTAAATACTGGCTGTAACAACTATGTCGTAAACCTTTGAGACGTCAAAAACCTTAGTCATTCCCTAGACTACGTTTGCTATAAAGCATTGATAGTTTGTCAAATGTCAGAAACTAATAATCAAATTCGCGAATAAATTCCGTAAGATCATTTTAATTAAAATGTAAAATATTCGCGTAAATCTAAGGAAGTATTAGTTTTAACTATTGCAGAAGGTCGTAGGTTCGAATCTTGCTTATTGATATATTGTTTAGGCTAAACGAGAAATTTACTTAATATTCCTTATATTTCTTAAAGGAGTTGTATTATGTTAATAACAATTAAAAATCGACTAATATACCATGATCATCGCACCAATAACTGGTATAAAGAGTCTATAAGGAGTAACTTGGCTACTTTTATTTTAGAAAAAGTATTAGGGTTCCGCTCAAAAAAATTAAAGCATATCTAGGGGCACATCCGAGCGAAGCAAGAGAAAATCGCTAGTCTCTAATAAAAAACTTATTCAGTTTTTCTATTTTTGCACAGATAAACAAAATTTCATATTTATAATACTAATTGTAAATAAAAATCAAATTAAAATTTTACTTCAATCGAGTTCACTTTTACAAGGACGCTTGAATCATTCATTTTTACATTTAATTGTCGTATTGTAAGGAAGCTATTATCCGCTCGAAAGACAGTTCTGCTGAGAAGTACTCAAAAAATGCTCTTTTAAAATAATATTTCTTTACAGAGTTATACAAAAATTTTATACTTATTTTAATATGTTAACACTACATAGTATAAAACAAAGTCGCTTCCCGCTGTCTGTCTGTCCCTATATATGCTTAGATCTTTAAAATTACACAACGGATTTTGATGCGGTTTTTTTAATAGATAGAGTCATTCAAGAGGAAGGTTTATATGTATAATACATGCATATTATATTACAGAAAAGCCGAGAAATTCAAAGATTTGTTTTTCATAATAACAGTTAAAACGTACCTAGGAACGAACCCGAGTGAAGCAACGGTTAGTCGCTAGTTAATATTATAACATAATAGCTTGAAGCGACACTTTGGCAAATTTTATTACTAATATAAGCCTATGTGTTACTCCAGGCACTTCTAATCAATTTATGTTTTAAATTTTATCCAAACCAATCCAGTAACAGTAACTATATAAATAGGTTATTTTAAATAGTTTATGATAAAATACCATATTTGAAGGTGTATTCCGGGGTGAATGACCCAATCAATGGTTACTGAGCAACGGGGTGCCAACAATGACGTTATACCATGGTGTAACATGAAGCCTTGAGGGAGGAAAGCTTTATGCTCATAACTACTAAGTGATAGGCCCATGATTCTTAGCTTTCAAGAAAGTTTTCGTAATAAATGTGTTTTTAAAACTTATACAATTTTTTTATTGGAATGCTATTTAAAAGTTCAATCGTTCTCATTTAAGTTGGGTACGTATTAGCGAACTCACATTATAAAGTACAATTTATTTGCTAAACAGATTTTGATAGAGTTTGGCAATATCTTGTGTTTAAGTGATGAAGATAACTAATCTGTTGGATTCTGTAGTGGTGTGCTTTAGTGATGAAGATTGTTGATCTGTTGAATTCCGTAGTGCTAAAAGCTTAAAAGGGATTATAATATCGTCCTGTCCGTCTGTACATATTTCACAGCTATTTTTTTATCAAAAAAAAAAAACTATTTAAGAGAATTAGGAAAAGGGAGAAAATATAATATGTATGAGATTATTATTTCTATATAAAAATTTAAAAACTTTTTTTTTTAAATAGTACATAACTTATTGGATTTTTATATATATTTAATTATGTCATATACATTTATAATGGATATTAAAACATTAGAAGAAAATAATCTACTACGTTTAGGAATCGAACCCGTTTTCAAATTCAAATCTATCGAGCCGTCATAAATTAGTGAAGTAACATTTTTTAAACACGGAAATGACTTTTTAATAAGAGCCGTAACTACACGTCTATTAAAGTGATATGATCTCCCTCTTTGTTATACAAAAGATTAAACCGATTTGAATAAAACTATTTTAAAGATAAACATTTTGTTTGATTTTTACTAGCTTATATATTTAACTTGCAATGTTTGTTAGTTGGTATGTTAAAGCGACAAGCTTTTATATACATATAATACTAGCGACTCAACCTCGCTCTGCTCGGATTCGTGCCTAGTTACGTTTTAACGTTTAGTATAGATTTCTCAGAAATGACCAAACATCACAAATCATAAGAAATTTCATCAAAACCTGTCCTGTGGTTTTCTCGTGATGCGTTCCCAGACAGACAGACAAAAATTCTAAAAACTATAGATTCGGCCTCTGTATCGATAATAATGACTATTTCAATAATATTTTACAAGAAAAATTTAATGTACAGATTCGACTCAGAATTTTATTATATGTATAAATTATACTCTTATTCCTCTTTGTACAATGTTACAAAATGATCGATTTAATTTATTTAAAGCTTATATTCTTTTTGTCGCTTTTAAATAAAAGCTTGTGTTTAAAAAATATTTTTATGGAATAGTTTGTCGCTCATAAATTATCTTAATTGAAAAAACTTCCGCCTTAATTGAGCAAAGACCAACACTTTCCCTTTTATAACATTACTAAAATGATAACACGTACCTCTGTATTTATTGACTCAAGTCATTCAATTTTTGTCTGTTATGCGGTATATTAGATTTTTATAATACGTTTTTAATCTATACAGATAAATAAAATTGAAGTGTCTGTTTGTAATGTCAAATTATAATAATATAAATTATATACGGTATTTATAAGAAAAACACAATTTTTGTCTGTCTGTCTGTCTGCTCCGGCTAATGTCCGAAACGGCTAGACCAATTATAACGGGACTTTCACTGGCAGATAGCTGATATTATAAGGAGTAACTTAAGCTACTTTTATTTTAGAAAAAGAATTATGGTTTCGCTCAAAAAAATTAAAACGTACCTAGGGACGCACCCGAGCAAAACGAGGGTAATTCGCTAGTATTTTAATAAATATGTTACTGTAAAAGCCCATATAGTGATAATTCTTAGGATTTACCAACATGAGTTGGTAAATGTAAGGATTTAAAAAAAAGAGACGACTTTTCGGGCTTTTACCATCAGAGTTTGGTACATGCTAGGTTTCATCAACAATGGTTGGTAAATATTGACTATAGCACTGGTTATAATTGATCGAGAAGGCTTAGGTCCTTTTGAAGTGAAATTTCTTTAGAAGCGTTGTGAAGCGTTGTGAAGTGAAGTTGAAACTCGACGAAACGAAAATGCGACACTAAAAAGAAACAAACATAAATATATAGGATTAAGCCGGCGAGAGAATGAGATAGAATAAATTTCCATGTTGCCATGGTAACCGTTGTTATTGTCTCACAAATATAATATCTATCTTTCCGTATATAATCTATATTAATATTATAAATGCTAAAATAACTTGTCTGTCTGTCTGTTATCTTTTCACGCTTAATTCGCTAAACTGATCTAGATGATATTTGGTATGAAAATAGTTTGAGACCCTGGCAAGGACATAGGATAGTTTTTATCAATCCCTCGTTGGTGACTTTTCTGAAGTTTCATTTTACCATGTGTGAATTGCACACACACACGCACTTTTTTTTAAAACCCCAAACCCCCAATATCATTACTTTACCAATAGTTGGTAAAACCTAACATGTACCAAACTCTGATGGTAAAAGCCCGTAACATAATCAACTTTTTATAAAATCCATACAATTACCAACTCGTGTTGGTAAAACCTAAAATTTACCACTATACGGGCCTTTATAGTAACAAATACATTTAACCCCGTATTGAGTCTTATAAAGAATCCACCTCTAAAATACTGTTAAAAATCATTATTTGATTTTATAAACGTAGCTGAAGTTCGCTTTTGTACCGTCCTTTCAAATAATAACAGAATGAGAGCGTTTAAACAAAAGTCCTTTTTATTCGCAATTGCAATCGATATTAAGTGAACCGTATTGTTACATCAGTTACACACTGTAAACGTTACATTGAAAAATACGAGTTTAATTTGACACGTTAGTTTGTAAATTGTAAAGGATAGCGGGTTCCGATCCGAGACGACCATTTCGAGTATTTGCTGATATGTAAAATAAGAAATATCCAATAAGTGCTAGTCTGACTCGTAGATCAAGGGTTCTTTAGCATAAAACAGAAAATTTGCTGTGTTTTAGTATACCTAATTTACCTAATACGTTTAAAGAAAAATAAAATATTCTCAATTTTAAAAAGTATTAGTTAATTTTTAAAACATATGTATCCCACGGGAACCGTACATTTTTCCGGGATAAAAAAACCTATGTGCTATATTATACTATAATCTATCGCTCCATCTCAGCCGTTCTGGCGTGAAAGAGTAACAAACATCCATCCATCCTCACAAACTTTTACTCTACATTCTTCTATCTACTACATATCTCAAAAATTAGTCAACGTATCTTCAGAATAAATTTCGTTAAAAGTGTTTCGGAAGCTTCTACTATCTCTAATTCTTTCAGAATTTTCCATCTCCATTCTTTAAAAATCAGAGAAAAAAATATATCTATGAACTTTACAGTTACATTCTATGCCAGATAAATAATTTAATATTTTTAAAATTAGTAGTTCTTGAGATCGTGAAGTGCAAATAAACATTCATTTTCATATTGTATAAATACTAAGGGTGAGAGCTAAGAGTACTCATTGCAGGACAAAGATAGTTATTTTGGTGTAACGGCTGCGCCTGCGCATTGGCGGTATCGTTAGCATAAAAACATAGGAAAATTATTTTTTATAGTTAAATGTATGTAATGTATGAAATACGAAAAGATATTATTTTTAAATTGAAGTAAAGTGAGATGTTCTATAATTTTAATAAAATCACAACAATATCAGTCTAGCTATTGTATACTTTGGACTTAATAAAAAAACAGACAAAATGATATTATATACTAACGTATACTACTTCAGTTTCCTCTATTTAATATTCCGCTTTGAATTTTCTCCACCTAGATTGTTATATTTGAACTATGTTGTTTTTAAGACAATTTTATAAGAGAAATTCTACCATTTAGTTTATGAGGAAGCTAGTGATTTACCCTCGTTTTACTCGAGTTTGCCCCAAGTGCTTTTATATTTATAATTATACTAGCGACTCACCCTTGCTCCGCTCGAGTTCGTCCCTCCTTACGTTTTAACGTTTAATAAAGATAGTTTCTCAGAGATATTTTCCCGAAGTAAAAAGTATCCTATATGTTGACCCGGATGACCAGCTATCATCATACCAAATTTCATCAAAATCCCTCCAGTGGTTTATCCGTGACGCGGTAACAGACAGACATACAGACAAAAATTCTAAAAACTATAGATTCGGCTTTGTTACAATTTTATTATATGTATAGATATACAAGCAGTTTCATCTTTTGGCTTATTATATTACTAATAGCAGCCTATATGTTAACTCCAGGCTATTATCTATCGGTGTACCGAATTTAATCCAATCCGTCCAGCCGTTTTAGCGTTAACGAGTAACAAACAGACACACAAAATTTTATATATATATAATAAAAATATGAGGACAAGGTAACATTTAAAAATGTGACGAATTAAAAAGTATACCATATGCAAATAAGATTATAATAATAACCTTTCAACACCTCATTCCACGATAACATATGCATGTACCTTGTGAGTTGTGACGTAGATGTGGGAAAAGTAGGCAATTATATTAATTGCTGCTTTTACTATCGAAGTAATTAGTGCTTAACGATTGGTTTTGTCCCGTGACTGCGCTTGTGTTTAATTTGTATTAAATCTCAGTTTTAATTGGGTTTTAAAAAAATAAATAATACATAAAAAAGGTCATTTTGTCTATAATACTAATATTTTTTCATAATATTTCATAAATTTTCATAAATGAATATTAATACTAATGTAGGTACTCTATAATGATTTCGGCTGCGGTGGTCAATCCTACTAGCAGAGCATTTGTGCGGGTGTATATATAGTAGGTACAGACATCTGAGCGAGACACACAGTATTTGCATTCTCTGTCCCTTTCACTCTCAGTGAGGTGGAAGACAATACAACAAAGCCTCGGCATAAGGTGTAAGATGTATCACCGTCAACTTTCCAACTCTGGGCTGTTACTGATAATTTCTTGATAGAAAAACCCAGTACTTACACTTGGCACGACCCGGGACTCGAACCCAAAACCTCTAGATCTGCAACCGTATATACTAACCACTAGACCAACACGTATAATAAAGAAAATTTATATTATATTATACCTATAAGAGTATTATTTTAGTAAAAATACATGACTTAGTATTATTTTGCTGATCCTCCCTGAACATGCACAAATAAACACGCTCCGTTTTGTTTTAATTAAGAGTTATATCAATCTTAGCAGTTGATGTTATCTTTTGCTTCCTACATTCGGGAGGAAATTAAGCATTTTAGGTTATAATTGTATTTACTTGAGCTAAACTATTATTTATCTTTGTTAATACATCTCTATCTATATATAAAGTGGTAACCTCGTGGTTTAATGGATATTATATACGACTTCAGAATCTCTGGTCCTGGGTACGATCCCAGGTTAGGCTTTTAGGTTTTAAGGTTTTCTTTAGTAGTTAGGTTAGGTAGTTAGGTTTTTAGGTTTTCTTATTAAAAAAATAGTAGCAGCCCAGATCTCGGAAGATGGCGATGAAAAACGTAGCTAACCTTTCAATCTGTCAAGGAGCCAATGAGATAGAAACTAAATAAAATTGCATTTAGTCTAAATGTCGCACTGCGCCTAGTACAACTGCAAGTGACGTCAAAAAAAAAAAAGAAATCTTTTTTGACGGCACGTTTGGCTCAATTTATAGTGACCCTACTTTCTGCGCCAGCGGTCGCGGGTTCAAGTCACGTTGGGGATATCATTTCTGTGATGAGCACGAATGTTTGTACTACAGTCATGGGTGTTTATATTTATAATATGTATGTATTTAAAGTTATATATGTGTAGTGTATCAACTATCTGGTATCCATAACACAAGCCTCGTAGCTTACCGTGGAACTAGATGGTGCTGTGTGTTAATTTCCCAAAATATTATTATATTATTTTTATATTCTCTTTCCCATAAAACTGGATATTAAGCCATAGTCGATGCATTAAAACAAAAACACATAGAATGCCTAACCTCGATGAGTTACTGTTAACTAGAAACCACTAACGAGTGGAGTTTTCCATAAAACTAAAGTTATCATTGTTTTGTTAACAATTGTAACGTTTTAATTCATAGTATGAAAAGGCATAATAACTACATGCTTTTCAAATGCTCTATGAAATAGTATTTAAATTTTTATTAATTTAACGATTCGTTCTGACTTTGTACATACATATACAAATACATAAGTAGGTATCTAACTTTTAGGACCAATATGATTTTTCTTGTGCAAATTTGTGCAAATTCAATGTAGCAAAGCATTAACGCATATCACTTACTAGCGACTCACCCTCGCTTCGCTTCGGGTTCGTCCCTAGATGAAAACAAATGTACCCCACGGGAACCGTACATTTTTCCGGGATGATATATAGCCTATAGCCTTCCTCAATTAACGGGCTATCCAATGCAAAAAGAATTTTTTAAATCGGATTAGTAGTTCCTGAGATTAGCGCGTTCAACCAAACAAACAAACAAGTTCTTCATCTTTATAATATTAGTATAGATACAAATGATATGTGGAGGCTCAACAGCTAGAAAAGCCAATAAAACCCACTAAAACCCAACGGAATCTACCATATTAACGTGACAAGACACCGATGGTTAACCTGCCGAGGGAACAACCCACAGTCCATACTCGAAAACAAAACAAAGATTTAGTTAGTAAGTATATAGATGACAGTGGTAGCCCACTTCGCTTGGGAAACCGAGTGAAGCGCGTTCGAATCCCGGGTCTCGCACCGGATCATTTCCAACATGATTACCACTTGTCTTACTGTGAAGGAAAACATCGTGAGGAAACCTGCATGTCTGAGAGAACCTAGCAAGTTTTCGAAAGACATGTGAAGTCCGCCAACCCGCACTTGGCCAGCGTGATGGACCATGGCGTTATCCCCCTTCGTATTGAAGGGAGGCCCGCGCCCAGCAGTGGGACGTTAAAAAAAGGGCTCAATACAGAAGGATATATTTTATTAGGAACCATACAAATATATTTCAATTTCCCTCAGTACTAAAAATATCGAACCTGCACTAAACACAATGCAAACATATTCATTAACAAAAACCTATCTCTTAACAATATAATAAACACCTATAACACTTCCTTTGGTGAAGCGATTTAATTAAACCCGAGAATTCTACAGCGTTCTTGGTATTTGCGAAAAGGAATTTTGTAGAAAGTTTTAACAGAGCTTTCATGTGCTATTGCAGTAAAGTTTAGATTTTATAAATGTAATTATTTTTTTATTATATCTTACTAATTGTTAAAGAAGCGATTAAACAGGTTTGGCTCAGTTTGTAGTGACCCTACTTGCTGTGTCTTAGGGTTCGAGTCCCGGTGGAGGCATTCATTTGTGTGATGAGCATGAATGCTTGTACTCCAGTCATGTGTAGTGTATCAATTATCTGGTATCCATTGATAATAAATTGATATATGTTATGTACTAGATAACACATTTTATCGATGTTAACACGTAATAATAGCCACTCCGAAAACTAATATCGATAATAATACTACTGTCTGATTGCATGGTTTTAGAAGCAATATCTATTATAGGATGTGGCAAGTATACCATAAATTATAATAAAGAACAAAAGCTTTTTTTTTAAATCAATCAAGTGCGAGTCGGTCTTATGCACTTACGTGGATGGGAAAAAATGTCAAAAAATATTTAATATATGTACCTATTTTAAATCTGTGATATGCTTATAATAATTATCAAAAATATAAAAATCTCAGACAACGCCACAGTACATCGCTAGTGATAATTGTAAAATATTATACAAGTCTACAATGTTTTAAACAATTAAAGTTTTTTACAAATGAAACGGAAGTTCCTTTAAAGGAGTTCAATTAAACAGAAAAATTTCATCGTTCTTGGTTGTAATAACTTTGTTTCAAACAGCTACGTCGGTGTTTGATTCTCAGCATGGAAAGTTGGTGAATTGTTAATTGATAACTTTATTTTGATGTAACTCTTGTAATCTATAGGTATAAAGTTGGAAGCAAGTTTGCGCACAGCAATGATAATTTTTTGAATTAAAACTTCTTTACGCACGCTTGACTTAGGGAGTAAGCTAGTGAATGCGTGACGAGAGCGTTACAAAAAATGTGATCGGGCGAGGCGAACGTTTTTCGCCATGGTAAACGTTATTGTCTGACAAGTGATATATAATATTATATTCTTTCCTTAAATGATATTCTATAAATATATGTTTGTAATATGCCTGATGTGCGTTATTTAATAAATTTTTTTATATATCTCACCTATCTAAATTATTTAAAACATAAATTGAATTTCATAAAGAGTAACAATAACCTACAGAAGATGATCACACATGAAAATATCAGAGGTGTAAGACACGGGATTTGAACCCGCTTCATTCGGATTCCCAAGCAAGCTCGTTTAGCATTACCACTGGGCTACCACTGCCTATAGATATATGACGGTGTAATATACTTAGCGGAATAATAGCCACCATTGGCTGATTTCCACTCAATAGTATACGCGATATACAATTGTAAAACATATGCAATTGTCGGTTACCAACGAACTACAGTGTATAAAAGTATTGTTTTTCACTAAAGTACCTAAATGATAATACTATTCATATACGAAAATATTCTCTTTTTAACAATACACACAGACAACTTTTTGATAATATTAAAATACATATTCACATAACCACTAGCCATTTATCTGGCTTCGTTCGGTACGTCAACATGTCTAACAATAAAATATCATGTTTTACTTCAGCTTGTCTTTTCATCCAAATCCGTCCAGCCTGAAAAAGTAACAAACTTAAACACACACATAAAAACTTTCGCATATATAAAACGGGAATCGAACTCGCGAACCCCGAAAGTGTAAGCAATAGGCCTCCATCTAACATTACTCGCCTAATAAATGATATATCGTAAAAGGCTAAAAGCCTTTATCCCAGCGCATAATAAATTCAATACTCCAAAGCCAGGAAGGTTTATTAAAATTTAAAATATCCTTAACTTTGGGTCGCTTACCTTCGCTTACAAAAAATATTATTTATCGTCGAAGTAGAAACCAGTGTAACGAACACCTAGCAAGAGGGGCGAGGTTTGTATCCTCAAATCTATCTATATAATAAAATTGTAACTGATCGCTGTCTGTACATGGAAGATATTTGAGAAAAACTATTATTGAGGATCTTTATTAATGCAATAGAACCCAAAACAATGATTTTTATTTTTTTTGTCTGCTTGTCTGTGCGTTTGTGCGCACTAATCTTAGAAACGGCTGAACCGATTTGGGTGCGGTTTTCACTAAAGTATTGTGGTAAGCTTCACTTAACATTTAGTATTTGTTTTATTTCAATCGGTTCTTAAATAAAAAAGTTATGTCAATTTAAAGAATCATCTATACTAATACTAGCAGAACCCACGGCTACGCCCGCGTTCAGTATACAAAAAAAATCTCTTCGCCTTTGTGTTATACATCATACATATATGTATTTATATAATATTGTTCACACAAAAATATTAAAAGCGCGTTTAAAAAATGGGGTTGGGGGTAGGAGGGTGAAAAATACTTTACGACCTATTCTTATACCTATCAAATATACAAAAAAAAATCATTAAAATCGGCCGAGCCGTTTCGGAGGAGTGCGACCACAAACACCGAGACAAAAGATATTTATATTATATTAGACTAGCAGATCCGGCCACGCGTTTCTGTGGCACGTATGAATATCGTTAATTTTGCAATAAAAAAAAATTATCGGGATAAAAACTATGCTATCTTTTAAATTGGAACAAATCACACATTTTGAAAAAAAAACGTTAATATCGGATAAGTAGTCTCAGAGTTCAACCCGAACAAACATCGTGATACGGGAATTTTATATATTAAGTTAAGAAGTTATATATGTGTAGTGTATCAACTATCTGATATCCATAACACAGACCTCGTAGCTTACCATGGAACTAGATGGTGCTGTGTGTTAATCTGCCAACATATTTTTTTTATTATTATTATTATTATTTGTTTTTTTGAACGCTTTATCTCTGGAGGAAACATTATTTTTACTTTAGTCTACAAGCGACATTATAAAAATATCGCCAGTGACTATGAAAACTTAAAAAAGCTTATATTATCGACTTACGTACTTTCACTTCGGTCGTGCACCATCAAAAGCCTGTTTTACTCTAGGTCATACTCTATCTGTGTACTGAATGTCATCTAAATAAGTACAGCAGTTTCAATGTGAAGGATAAAACAAACATACATAAACATACTTTTGTATTTATCTTTGTCTGTCTGTTACGTTTCCACGCCTAAACGAATTTTGATGAGTTTTGGTATAGAGATAGATGTGGAGAAGGTCATAGGGTAATTTATGTCGCTAATAAAAAAAAAAAATTTAGGAGGGTGTAATTGAGGTTGATATTTTGTATGGGGAACCAACTCTACCTAAAGTACACTCACGATGGCTATTGCTTTATTTATTTAAAACGTACCTACCCAAAAAAAGGGAGAGTAAGTCGGTAATCTCTATGAGCGAAGCCGCGGGCTAACGTTAGTCTATTATATAAATAAATAATGATTTTGTGTCCGTGTGTCACGCAAATATAATGTTTTCAAAGTTGTCATAATATTTTAAGGAGCAATATAGACTATATTCAAAGATAATAAGGTTAGAGTATAAATTCATAGATTAGGGATGTAACAAAACAGTATACGAGAAAGTATAATAAATTAAATTTGCGTAAACAAAATTGCTTATAACAGCTATACTATGTATATATATATATTGAAGTAACGCGATAAGTTTGTCCATTTATATATTTTTTTAAGTTTTATTTGATCTCTTTGATTGAAACTGATTCTTAAATATTACTACATAAAAAAATTGTAAAATCTGTTAGTGTTTAAAATAAAACTTCATTTGTATGATGCTTATAAGTTAATGTTAAACCGATTTGTATGAGATTTTAAAAATAGTAATAATTATAAAGACTTATGTATGTATGTGATATACGTACATTTTGGATGTTATTATCCTAAAAACTGACAATTTTTGACTCATCCTGTATTCCTTACCCGTGGTCAAAATCCTGCAACAGGTAGAGAAAGCGATCTAAGCTCAAGATATATTGGTTGAGTTGTATTACATAATTTCGAAACACCTTGCCTAAAAAAATGACCCTACAATGTATTTTTTGTTACAGATCGAGTGAGACGGAAATACATCGCCCTTAAAGTGTGAATGAGACGCAAGAGTCCAGTTTAAACCAGTTATAGGATATAAAAATAAAAAGTGACCGCGTTCTAGTAATGCGAGTGTGTGTGTGTTTTTAGTTGTTTTTAAGTGAGTGTGTGTGACAAGATGGCCGTGCTTCCCGCGCTTTTTGGACTCCTTCTAGCTGTTATTGTTACAGGTAAGATTTTTTGAATTATGTGTTACTAGCGACTCATCCTCGGTTCATTTCGGTTTTGTCCCTAGTGAAAAACACAAACAAATCTATCCCATAGGAACAATACAATTTTCCGGGATAAAAAGTAACCTATGTGTTATTCCAGACTATGGCCTATCTCTGTGCTAAATTTTATCCAGATTTGTTCAGCCGTTCTTGAGTGATTGAGTAACAAACGTTCATCCAAACATCCTCACAAACTTTCGCATTTATAATATTAGTAAGGAAAATACATATTAATTATCATAATCTATACATATAATAAAATTATAATTGAGTCACATCTGTACATTAAATATTTTTTGGAAAATCTTATTGAAATAGTCATTATTATCGATACAGAGGCCGAATCTATAATTTTTTGAATTTGTTTGTCTGTCTGGAAACGCATCACGAGAAAACCACTGGACAGATTTTGATGAAATTTGGTATGACGATAGCTGGTTATCCGGATCAACATTTATGATACTTTTTACTGCGGGAAAATATATCATCTCTGAGAAATCTATACTAAATGTTAAAATGTAATTAGGGACGAACCGGAGCGGAGCGAGAGTAAGTCGCTAATATTTAATTATACAAAGGTTTATTAAGATTTTTTAATATACTAAATTAATTAAAATAGATTTTATAACTACTAAAAGTTATTCATATTTAGCTTTCTTATAGTAAAAAAGCGATATAATTTTTAAACTGCAATCTCCATCATTATAACAACACTTTCTACTAAAAAATGGTTAAAATATTTAATATTGACACGTTAAAAGAGAAGCTCAAATACCCTTAGAGCAGGATATTTTTCCGTCGGAGCTTTCAGAACTATCGCTTTGACGTGTGTTCGATCGTAGCGAGCGACAAAAATTTATAGCATTTTCCATGTAAAGCTCAACTTTCTAACAAATGTCTATACAAAGCTTTTTATCAAACTTTCATATTAAAAACGAAAATGTTTTAGGATTTTTTTTTAATTGAATTGAAGTAGGCATTGTATTTAATTTCCACAAGATATAACTTCCCCATTTATCATATTTAACCAACTTTGAAAAAGAAAGAGGTTTTTTATATTCGTCTGTTTGCATTTATATTGAGTAGTATTTATCCATTTTTTTTTATAAAAAAATATTGCTAAGGTATCTTCAAATATTTCTTTTTTTTTAAATATATGTATAATCTATACAGATAAGTAAAATTGGAGTGTCTGTTTGTAATATTAAAATAAACGCTTTTTACTAAACGCATATGGATGTATACACGGTACATATACCAAAACAACATTTTTTACAATTTTTGTCTGTCTGTCTGTCTGTCTGTCTGTTTGTTTGTACCGGCCAATCTCTGAATTGGCTGGACCGATTTCGACGGGACTTTCACTGGCAGATAGCTGATGTAATAAGGAGTAACTTAGGCTACTTTTATTGTAGAAAAAAAAATAGGGTCCCACGAAAAAAAATTAAAAAAAGTTCGTTTCGGGTACTAACCTAGGGACGAACCCGAGCGAAGCGAGGGTGAGTCGCTAGTTACAAAATATGTTAAAAGCAAGTAGTACCTAAAATTTTGTTTAAAAACCACATTTGTATATTGCTAAAACATGCCAAGTGAACGCAAAGTTGGCTAATTTTTCTAGATTACCATAATGTAACTAAAGTTTGCAGATAAATCATTGAAACTTTTACAAAACGGTGTTCGTGTGAAAAAATATATTTGTAGAGTAAACATGTCTTTTAACTTTTGATCGTTGCCGTGAGTTCGATTCTCGTGCAGCTGTGGCATATATATGTTTACTGCAGTCAAGTAACGGAAAATTAAAACTTAAGTACTAATAAGCTCAGGTTATCGAGTTTAAACCAGTTTTCTATACAAATTTTGTGTTACTCATACAGTTGATTTTCAATATTATACGAATACCAAAGATGGTCTGACAATATGAATTTAATGAAAAATTGAAACAATTTTTCTCGAAGTTTGAAAATTGAACATATGGGAGATCAAAATCATTTTTAACGGGACATATACATTTATTTACTTTCAAAATCTGTAAATAAGGAAAAAAATAATAAAATGTCCCCCTGACCGATTTTGGCCGCGGCTTCCAAAATCACTGAAACTAGCCGTCTGTTACATACATTCCGATGAGATAATAATAACAACACCGATGAAAGATCAAGTACAGGACCCAAGCTTTCATGTTCTCTCTGGGGCAAGATAACACCCACCAACTTCCCAACATCTGGGAGTTTCTCGATAGATAACCTAATAACTAAACTTTCCCGACCACGGACTCAAACCTAGGACCTCGCATTCAGCAACAGTACATTCAAGCCACTAGACCTTCAAGACGAAATAGGTCATTTAAATAAAACTATCTTTTCGGATTTTTTCGCGGATTTATTTTGATTTTTGGTTCCCGACGTTTCGAATGCTTTACAGCGATCATGGTCACGGGAGAGATAGTCTCTATATTAGAGTTAAAAATCAAAATAAATCCGCGAAAAAATCCGAAAAGATAGTTTTATTTAAAATGTCAAATATTCGCGTAAATCTAAGAAAGTATTACGAAATAGGTCCAATGTCTAGCAACGAGTGACTTCCTTTTCGGTCTTATAAAAAGTTGCAATAACAAGTCATGAGTCAGAACTCAAATGCACAAACGATGTTGTAACATTACAAACCGTATAGTTCACTTCAATCTATACAGATAAATAAAATTGGAGGGTCTGTTTGTAATATTAAAATAACCGCTTTTTACTAAATGCATATGGATGTATACACGGTACATATACCAAAACAACATTTTTTACAATTTTCGTCTATCTGTCTGTTTGTTCCGGCTAATCTATGAAACGGCTGGACCGATTTTGACGAGACTTTCACTGGCAGTTAGCTGATGTAGTAAGGAGTAACTTAGGCTACTTTTATTTTAGAAAGAAAGTAGGGTCCCACGAAAAAAAAAAACTAAATTAATTAATTTATTTTGTTTTGGGAAGCAACCTAGGGACGAACTCGAGCGAGAGGGTGAATCGCTAGTATAACATAACCTAGTATCGACTGGTTTTTATATACAGTTACATACGTAATACAAATCTACATTTTCCACATACATACATATGGATGTAAATAATATGTATGAACAAATTAAAAGGGAAATGTTGTAATGCCATCGAAATGCAGAAAAAACTCGAATACCTTAAGTTTTACTAGAAATGCCTTTTTTTCAAATCATCTTCCCGTCTAATAATACAGGTCGCATATACTTTATCCTTTACTTATATTGAATGCTATATATTTAATTAACTTTAATGTATAAAAAATAAAAAAGCCTGTTATTCCAAGCTATTAAAAAAACATTTTTTACATACTAATATTCATAAATGTATCTGCTAATAAATGTACGTATAATTTTATTACTTCTTAAAATATAGACAGTGTTAGCTGAGTGGTAATACGCTCGCTTGGAAAACCGAGTGAAGCGGGTTCAATTCCCGGGTCTCGCATATTTAATATTTTCATATGCGAATCATATCCAAGTCAAATCCATGTGTGATTTAATTTTACAAAGAATAAAACGTTTAGTAAAAATTTACCTACCTACGGAAAATTTATAAAAAAAATATTTACGCTAAATTTTCAGCTGGTTTAGAGAATGCACACTTCAGGATTTTTCATGAATATTGCATATTAAATGTATGTAATACGGTCTCATATAATTCGAAACGATTACGATGTGCGTGCCGTATGTCGTTAGGGAGTTGTGTGGGAAAGATTATACAGATGTTCGGCTCGGGTTATAATTATAGTTTGAAAAACTAAAAAAACTTATGTTTGACCAACTGTTATGTATGCTACTTGTCATGACGATGAAATGAGTCCCAAAGTTGAAGATTCTACTATTATAATGTACCACTGTCCAATTCTTCACTCTTTCTAAATACTTACAAAGTTTCAAATATAAAGAAACTAGCGACTAACCCTCGCTTCGCCTGGGTTCGTCCCTAGGTACGTTTTAACGGTTAGTATGAAATACAAATCTTTGAATTTCTCGGCTTTTCTGTAATATAATATGCATGTACTATACATATAAACCTTCCTCTTGAATCACTCTATCTATTAAAAAAACCGCATCCAAATCCGTTGCGTAGTTTTAAAGATCTAAGCATACATAGGGACAGACAGACAGCTTGAAGCGACTTTGTTTAATACTATGTAGAGATTCAACGATTTTATGAATCTTCCATACAAAATTATCTATAACTAGCGGGAACAAAAACAAAACTATCCCACGGGAATAGTACATTTTTTCCGGAATAAAAAGTAGCCTATGTGTTATTCTGATGTATGAGCTATATTATTGTAAAGTTTCATTAAAATCCATTCAGTAGTTTTTGTGTGAAAGAGTAACAAACATCCAATTTTCACATACAAACAAACTCACATTTATAATATTAGTAGGATAACTAATGAATAACCCAGATAATTAAACTAAAGTATAAATCTATACTAATATTATAAAGCTGAAGAATTTGTTTGTTGGTTGAACGCGCTAATCTCAGGAACTACTAATCCGATTTGAAAAAATCTTTTTACATTAGATAGCCCGTTAACTGAGGAAGGCTATAGGCTATATATCATCCCGAAAAAAATGTACGGTTCCCGTGGGATAGATTTATTTTTGTCTAGGGACAAACCCGAAGCGAAGCGAGGGTGAGTCGCTAGTAAAAATATAAAATACAACAAAGATTGTTTCTGAAACGTATTTAAAAATTGATACATTTAAAACTCAAGGCGTCAAAATATCGGTACCGTGTGTTAGTTCTCCGTGTAAACAGTCTCTTCCTGCGCACTTCCCGTCGAAAATTAGGGGTACATTTGACTGGTTAAAAATAACACGTCTGTGTTATATTTAAAATATTTTACTATAAACAATAAACATATAATGAAAAATTAAAATGTGTGTCTGTTGTTTCAAAATAACTATATAATTTTTTTAGACTTATTTAATTTACCGGTCAGTATAGAATAGATAGACAATATATTATATATACATATACATAAGTATGATGAGTTTTATATCCCTTACTTGAGAACTGATTGATTCCCCATACAAACCTTCATCCCCCTTTTCACTCCCTTAAGGGATGATTTCCCGGATAAAAACTATCCTATACTCTTCCCAGAGTGTCAAACTATCTTCATACCAAATTTCACCTTTTCTCAGACAGACAGACAAAAATTATAAAAACTATAGATTCTGCCTCTGTATCGATAATAATGAATTTTTCAATAAGATTTTCCAAAAAATATTTAATGTACAGATTCGCTTCAGTTAGAATTTTATTACATGTATAGAATATAGATGTCAAATATTCGCGTAAATTAAAGATAGTATTATACATTTATAATATAAATAGGTATTCTAAATTATACTGAACCAAAATCAATTAAGCCCATAACAATATTTGTCTCCGGTACATCTCACTCGACTGCTTACACAACTCAAGAAGTGTACGCTACGTTTGTAACATATGCACAGATAGATTTTTTGTATTATGTAATAGCTTTTACAGGTTAGTAGATCCAGAGATTACCCCCTACAACCTCATAAATTCACAAACTTTACCTGTTTATAATATTAATATAGGTTACACGACAGTTGATGAGGTATTGTCATTACAAACATACCAACAAAACTTACATTCTTGATTCCAATACGTATTATAAATTTCATCCGGTCTTCGGAAACTAGTGGGCATATGTTTTCATTGAGGTAGGTCAGTTATATATAAACTTGAACTTCGTTTTAAACGTCGTAAATCTAAGGTTCACTGGTCGTTAAACGTCGCTGGTATTCGTCTACTAGTTGTGTATCCCGGTTTTATCTGTTTGAAATTGTTTTTTTTTTTCTTTTAAATAATGAATATTACTTCATAATTGAACTTTAGTTATTAATATTATGAGAATTAATTTTATATAGCCTATGTCTCTTTGACCATAAACTACCTGACACACAGACAAACTATCAGATTTATAATATTAGTAAGGACTTTTTTTAAATATATAATATGGGTAAATCTTGATATGTTCCTTTATAGAAAACAAATGATTATCTTATAATATTAAATGAGCAAGTCTTGTATTTTTATACTAGCGACTCACGCTCGCTTCGCTCGCGTTCGTCCCTAGGTACGTTTTCACGGTTAGCTATGTTTATACATAAATAGTAGCTTGCTACTCCTAAGATATTCATTTAAATTATATAGCGATTTACCGTCGCTTTGCTTAGGTGCGTACGCCGTACGCGGATTTTGTCCACAATTTCATGGTTTTTTTTTTCGCGGAACCCTGATTCTTTTTCTAAAATAAAAGTAGCCTAAGTTACTCCTTATAACATCAGCTATCTGCCAGTGAAAGTCCCGTCAAAATCGGTCCAGCCGTTTCGGAGATTAGCCGGAACAAACAGACAGACAGACAAAAATTGTAAAAAATGTTGTTTTGGTATATGTACCGTGTATACACCCATATGCATTTAGTAAAAAGCGGTTATTTTAATATTACAAACGGACACTCCAATTTTATTTATCTGGATAGATATACATTTATTTCTTCTATCTCGGAAACGGCTCTAACGATATGGATGAAATTTTGTATTTAGATAAGATTTTCCTTTTTAAGTTTATCTATATAGGTGTTCTTTCTGAAAAAAACACAATTTTTATATAATTTTTTCCAAAAAACGCCTGTGTCTAAAATATCTACAGCGATGCGACGTCAACAATAATATCTATTACAAGTAAAACCGGAAGAACTTAATCACTATCCCTTTGACAGTGCACTGACATTTTTTTCCTTTTAATACGCGTCACATCACTACATATTACATATTATATTACAGTGTGTTTGTTTGGACTTATCTCAGAAACTTATGTACAGATTTTCATACGGTTTTTAAACATAGGGGTTTTCTAAGAACGTTAGAGGCTTTAATTTAATATTACAAAAATTAGCTGCTGTTATGATAATATTTGAGAATTAAGTTGGAAAAATTGTCTCTTCTAAGAATTTTCATCCAAACATAGTATGAAACAAAGTCTCTCCCGCTGTTTGTACGCTTGTATTCAGCCCTTTTTAACGTCCCACTGCTGGGGGTGGGCCTCCCTTCAATACGAGGGCGATCAGGCCATAGTCCACCACGCCGGCCAAGTGCGGGTTGGCATACATGTCTTTCGAAAACTTGTTAAGTTCTCTCAGACATGCAGGTTTCCTCACGATGTTTTCCTTCACCGTAAGACAAGTGGTAATCGTGTTGGAAATGATTCGCACATGAAAATATCAGAGGTGCGAGACCGGGGATTTGAACTCGCTTCACTCGGTTTCCCAAGCGAGCGCTTTACCACTGGGCTATCGCTGCCCTACACACTATGTACCCCTTTGTACGCTTAAATCTTTTAAACTACACAACAGACTTTAATGCAGTTTTAATGCAGCAATAGATAGAGCGATTCAAGAGGAAGGTTTATATGTATAATACATGGATATTATAGTACAAAAAAGCCGAGAAATTTCAGAGATTTGTAACGTGCGCTTACATTGTCTACCTAGGGACGAACTCGAGCGAAGCAAGGTTGAGTCGTTAGTAACATCTATACACATAAATAAATTTGACGTGTCTGTTTGTAATGTCAAAATAACAGCTTTATACTAAATATATATAGAATTATATACGGTACTTATAAGAAAAACACAATTTTTTGAATTTTTGCCTGTCTGTCTGCCTGTGTGTTCCGGCTAATCTCCGAAACGATTGTACCAAGTTTAAGGGGACTTTCACTGGCAGATAGCTGATATTATAAGGAGTAACTTAGGCTACTTTTATTTTAGAAAAAGAATGAGGGTTTCGCTCAAAAAAAAAAACGTACCTAGGGACGCATCCGAGCGAAGCGAGGGTAAGTCGCTAGTTATAAATAAATGCGAAGGGTATTAGTACTAACATAAAAACAAACAGACGTACACGAATTTATCGATATTTTCATGTGCGTTTTTTTTTTAAATAATCCATCTAATTGATTTTCTTATAACTTCGTAATCTAATTTGCTATCTTTATTGAAGCAATCGGAAAGACCGTGTAATTTTGGTGGAAACCGTACACCTGCCCCAGGTGCATTGTTTCGGAGCCTCCTACATGCGATACAGTAAATCATTAGGAACTAAATGAATTAATAATAAATTAATAATATGTTGGGACATTAAAACACAGCACCATCTAGTTCCATGGTAAGCTACATATTATAAATATAAACACCCATGACTGGAATACATACATTTGTGTTTATCACACAAATGAATGCCCCCAGCGGGACTCGAACCCGCGACCACTGGCACAGCAAGTAGGGTCACTACAAACTGAGCCAAACGTGTCGTCAATTCTGTCGTCTGTTGACAGGTGTTATATCTGCGGTAATCACTTTAGTTCTAGTCATTTTAGAAATCTATTTTATTTGCTTTAGTGGTAGCTATTTTTCAAATCTTAGATGTAGATTTTAATCTACGTGACTCAATAGAATATTAATTGACTACAAAATGTAGTTTAAAGAGACGAGTCACTACTTTGATAATATCCATACATATAATAAAATTGTAATTAAGCCGAATCTGTACAATAAATGTTTTTGGAAAATCTTTTTCAAATAGACATTATTCTCGATACAGAGGCCGAATCTATAGTTTTTAAAATATTTGTCTGTCTCTCTGTCTGGTACCTCATCACGGAAAAACCACTCGAGGGATTTTGATGAAATTTGGTATGGTGATAGCTGGTTATCCGGGTCAACATATAGGATACTTTTTACTGCAAGAAAATATCTCATCTATGAGAAATTACACTAAATCTTAAAACGTAACGAGGGACGAACCCGAGCGAAACGAGGGTGAGTCGCTAGTATGTATATAAGTATAGATTAGTAATTGACAGATTAAAAATTCCTGGTAAGTGGAGCATAAACTAGGTACAATGAGCAGTCACAAGTCACAGTGACTCAGAGATGATTAACTGCATATGATTCAGCGAGGTTACGTAAAAATAAGGTTAATTGATTGATCGAACAGGTGTGGGGTTCGATTCTAATGCAAATTCTTTTATCTTATCACTAGTGATCGTCCAGTGGTTCGACCATAATCTATACTTATAATATTATAAAGCTGAATAGTTTGTTTGTTTGGTTGAACGCGCTAATCTCAGGAACTACTAATCCGATTTGAAAAATTCTTTTTGCATTAGATAGTCCGTTTACTGAGGAAGGCTATAGGCTATATATCATCCCGGAAAAATGTACGGTTCCCGTGGGATAGATTTGTTTTTGTCTAGGGACGAACCCAAAGCGAAGCGAGGGTGAGTCGCTAGTCATTATATATATTTTTAATAGATTACATTAAGGTTGTCTGTAGCTACTTTATTAAAAAAAAAAACAATAGGAAATCAGTTTATAAAAATCTAGGAGAAAAAGGTGCTGAACTGTTTTCTCTTTGTCTATTTATATATACAGTAGCGACTGACCCTCGCTCCGCTCGGGTTCGTCCCTACGTTTTAATGGTTAGTATAGATTTCTCAGAGATGAGATATTTTCCCACAATAAAAAGTATCCTATATGTTGACCCGGATAACCAGCTATCATCATAGAAAATTTAATCAAAATCTTTCTAGTGGTTTTCTCGTCATGCACTCCCAGACAGACAGATAGACAAAAATTCTAAAAAGTATAGATTCGGCCTCTGTATAGATAATAATGACTATTTCAATAAGATTTTCCATAAACTATGTCATATACATTTTACAGATTCGACTCAGACTGGACTGATTTTGACAGGACTATCACTAGCAGATAGTTGATGTAATAAGGAGTAACTTAGGCTGCATTTATTTAAAAACAAAAAAAAATTAGGGTTCCGCTCCAAATAAAACGTACGTAAGGAACGCATCCGCTAATTTTTAATAAAAATATATTTTAAGGACATATTGCTTTAATAGAACTGTACATAACATAGTATTTCAATGCGTTTATGTTAACTTCGCGTATTATGCACTAAATAACCATGTAATCAAATTCTCGGCGTTCGATTTAAATCCACTCCCAATACTCGGGATAATTTGAAATTGTTAGCGTTTGAAATTTGGGTGACAAATCAATAATTTCATAGTATCGAGCTGATTTGATGTTATATAGAGAAGGTGGGTAAAGGAACTCTTCAAAGATTTTCATTTTTATTTATTTATTCATTCATTCATTCATTCATTCATTTATTTATTTCTTCATTTATTTATTTATTTATGGGAAAAAACAGTGAAATAATACCTACTTATAAATAATTACAAACTAAAACATTCACACACCAGCAAATTTTCCATCTACGAGTATTTATATGTCACAGGTAAGTATACGTGATAATTGGTTTAAACTTTAAAAACATAAAATAAATTTTTTTACAAAAATTTAATACATAATAAAAACACTGTAAGAAGGGCAACAAAAAAATGACTTAAGTGAAAATTATAAAAATAAAAAAAAAATATTATAAAGTTCAAAAAAATTAAAGCTAAACTTAAACTCTAACAGAACATAATAAAAAATAAATAAAAAAATACATAATAAGAATAGGCAAATAATTTAAGTCGGTCAAAAGTTCTTATAATATTTTCATTATTCGAGAGACAGAGAGAGGGCTATGTTTAATTTTTTTTGTACTGGAAGCATCAATCAAAAAAGTATTGGATATACATTGAAACTCATTTGAACATTTGAGCGCGCTTTTAATAAAAAAAATTCTAAAAACCACTTTAAGTATTGCATTTAAGGTTCAATTTACATTGTTGTATTTTTATTTCAATTACAATAATTACCTAAACACAGTTGGTGACAGTTTTAAGAGAACTTTTGCATGGGATTGTGTATCTAGTATTTTTTTGATCGATGACTGGAAGTAAAACATGAGTTTGGTGTTAGGGATATAATATATTAAAACATTTTGTTCTTCAATTTTACGCGTTTTTTATCGATATTGGTTGAATACTGTGCCTTCTCTCCACTTTATAGACTTATGCATGTCCCTGTTCAAATTCAAATTCAAAATATTTTATTCAGCATTAAATTATTACTTGACGACACGTTTGGCTCAGTTTGTAGTGACCCTACTTGCTATGACAGCGGTCGCGGGTTCGAGTCCCGCTGGGGGCATTCATTTGTGGGATGAGCCTGAATGTTTGTACGCCAGTCATGGATGTTTATACTTATAATATGTATGTATTTAAAGTTATATATTATGTAATGTATCAACTATCTGGTATCCATAACACAAACCTCGTAGCTTACCGTGAAACTAGATGGTGCTGTGTGTTAATATCCCAACATATTATTATATTATTATTATAATTACAATTTTTTACTGAACGTCATGAGACTACTACCAGTTCGGAAAGAAGAAGCCTCAGACCTGAGAAGAACTGGCGAAACTCAGCGGGACTTTTGAAGCATCAGACCTGACCGATTGTAAAAGGCACGCATATGGCCTCTGTTCTGTACGGCCAACTTACCTACTGCACATAAAAATTTGTTTCGCATAATTACGAGAGAATCACACCAATATTATAACTGTGAAAATTAAGTGTATGTATTCTTTCACGCTGTAATTATTCATATGCTGGAAAAATGCATGTATTCAGCCATTTATAACGTTCCACTGCTGGGCACGGGCCTCCCTTTAATACGAGGGGGATCAGGCCATAGTCCACCACGCTGGCCAAGTGCGGATTGGCGGACTTCACATGTCTTTTGAAAACTTGCTAGGATGGATCTCTCAGATATGCAGGTTTTCTCACGATATTTTCCATCGCCGTAAGAAGTGGTAATCATTAAAAATGATTCGCATATGAAAACATCACAGGCGAGACCCGGGATTTGAACCCGCTTCACTCAGTTCCCAAGCGTTACCACCGAGCTTCTACTGCCATTTATAATAGCAGTCCGATATCTCAAACAAAAGCAAGCGAAGCCGTAAGCGATAGCTAGTTTAAATATAGCTAACGGGTCAATTATAATTGTTATTCGTCGGTAACGAGGCTGTGTGTGACGTGTTCTGGACATACCGACTAACGTGACATTCTATGCATATCGATTAGTAGGTACAGGCATATTGTGCACAAGTGTATCTGAATTGAATGAAATATATGGAATTTGCACTAAATTGGGTCATAATATCGAATATTAACATGTTTTCATACACAACAATGGTAACTACGTAAATTAGCTTTGAATTTGATTTTAAGCTATTCTAATATTGGTAACTGGACTGGATTTTAAATAAAACTTATCTTTTCGGATTATTACGCGGATTTATTTTGATTTTTGGTTCCCGACGCTTCGAATGATTTACAGCAATCATGGTCACGGGAGAGACTAAAGTTTTAGACATCTCAAAGGCGTTATATACTTGATACAGACAGTGCCTACCCACAATTTACAAAAATGATTTTAAAAATTCAAAAATGGTACCAGAGTACCTAAGGAAAGTATTAACTGGACTGGATGACATACAATATTTTGATGCCATGGCGTGTTGGTGATGGAGCCAGTACGTGGATAGTGGAATGACTAAATTAATGCATAAGAGTTTAAGAAATTATGAACGCAGAAGGTAGAAAAGCCTAGGTTCTAAATTTTCTAAGGTAATAAGGGCATATACACACGACGTTTCATAAAGGCGGCGATGACGCCCGTTTTACGAACGTACGTCATCTGCGCATTATTCGCTTATTAAACTTTAAAAGTCGTCATGTGTATAGGCATTAAGAATTATTATTTTTTTCTTTTGTATAAAAAAAATTATATACAAGCGACTCACTCTCGCTTCGCTCGGCTTCGTCTCTAGGTACGTTTTAGTGGTTAGTATGGAATAGATAGACTATATATTATATATATTGGTTCAAAATAAACAGTTCAGAACTTATTGATTTTTCAGCTATTTATTTATTTATTTTTTATACTTAAACCACCCCTGACATACCCCCAACAAAACAAAAAAAGAATTATTCAAATCTGTCCAGCCGTTTTGAGTTTTAGCGAGACTAACGAACAGCAATTTATTTTTATATATATAGATTTTCATATTTGTTTACTAATAAATAAAAGATGACCAATAAAAACAATCTGTACGTACGAGAATTGAACCTGCGATGTATCCCAAGTAATACAATGTACATAGTACATACATACAGACGATGCAACGTCTACGACACTCACCTTATTCCCACAGTTTATCATTACACAAGTATGACTCAACGCGATCTCTGTAACGCGACACGTGTCTGAGAACTTTCGTTGCTCAAGCATTATAATCATTAACATATCACTAGCTTTTTCTTCGGCTGTGCTTGCAGCCATGGGTGACATTATTACAGATTCATAATGGTAATATGATTTTTTTAAAACTTCTATCCTAGGGTAACCTGTAATTATAAAAAATAATATTTTCTCGCCAGAAATCTCTATTTGTCAGAGAAAGTTCTTTTAAAATAGGTTTAACTGTTGTGATTACTGGCTAGCTACAAACAAACTGACTGAAAGAACCCATCATTACATATGTATATTTTAAATTAAAATTATTCCAAGAAGAGAAGTGTAAATTTACCTTGAAATTTATTTACGACTAGCGACTCACCCTCGCTTCGCTCGGGTTCGTCCCTAGGTAAGTTTTATTTTTTTTGAGCGAAACCCTAATTCTTTTTCTAAAATAAAAGTAGCCTAAGTTACTCCTTATAATATCAGCTATCTGCCAGTGAAAGTCCCGTTAAAACTAGTCCAGCCATTTCGGAGATTAGCCAGAACAAACAGACAGACAGACAAAAAATTAAAAAATTGTGTTTTTCTCATAAGTACCGTATATAATTCCATATGCATTTAGCAAAAAGCTGTTATTTTGACATTACAAACAGACGCTTCTATTTTATTTATCTGTATAGATACCCTAGAATTAACTTACCGTTTAAAAATGAATTATTAACATTGGTTTACGATTCCAGCCAGTCGTGAAGATGTAACAAACACACGTACAAACTTTCACATTTAATGGTACAGAATTTCAAAAGACTCTCACAAACTGAAAATCAGAACTAGTTTTATTCAAAGTTGGTGAAAGCACAAAAATTATATGTTACGAGTAAACAATGACCGTTCCGGTGTCGCCCACCGTCAATAGTCACGGTGCTGGCGCTCTAAATGGGTCACGGGTTCAAATCGCTTTACGAGTTGCTTTGTAAGGATTTGTTTTTAAGGTTATAAAATATTGTTTTATTTTATATGTGAAAGTTTGTATGTGTAGGTTTGTTACTACTTTACGCTGAAACGGCTGGATGGATTTGGATGAAATTTAGTACACAGATAGACTGTGATCTGGAGTAACATATAGGCTACTGTACTGTGCCTAGGATATAGGCTAATTTTAGGTATCCAGGCATGTACTAGAGCGGAGGCACGACTAGGTGAAAACATATTTGGGGGAGAAGTTCACTTATATTAAGTTCAAGCCGGGAAGAGTAGAAGTAGTAGTATCCAGCCCTTTTTAACGTCCCACTGCTGGGGTTAAACTTCCCTTCAATGCAAGGGCTTTCAGGCCGTAGCCCACCATGCAGGCCAAATGCGGGTTGGCGGACTTTATAGTCTTTCGAAAACTTGCTAGTATTGCGTGACAGATAGAGTAATAAAAAAATATTTTAATTCAGAATCTATTAAGCCTTCTTTTTCAATATTTTTTTCGATATCATTTAACTTTTTCATTCCAAAGCATTCTTTACTAAAATCTGTTTTTACTCAACGTTATTATATTTGTAGTCCCGTGGCTAGTGGAGTGTAAAGTAGATGGCAATAAAGGCGAGTGGACACGTCGCAGGTACATTTTCAGTTCAATTAACTTTTTATTGCCGTCTTTTAAAGCAATTTTTGTTAAATTTCTCCCTTTATACTTGTTTAATGGAAGATTTTAATATTCTTAAAGTTCATATTTACTTATCGGTCTATTATTAAAAATGCGAAAGTTTTTAAGGATGTCTATTTGTTTGTTACTCTTTCACGCAAAAAATGCTAAACGGATTTTAATCAAACTTTACAGTAATATAGCACTTCAGGGCTATTATTTATGAAGATATAGTAATAATCTATACTGAAGAGTTTGTTTGTTTGGTTGAACGTGCTAATCTCAGGAACTACTAATCCGATTTGATAAATTCTTTTTGCATTAGATAGCCCGTTAACTAAGGAAGGCTATAGGCTATATATCATCCCGGAAAAATGTACGGTTCCCGTGGGATAGGTTTGTTTTCGTCTAGGGACGAACCCGAAGCGAAGCGAGGGTGAGTCGCTAGTATACAAATAAACCGCGCAGGTGAAGCCACGAGAATGCGCTAGTGAATAATAATTAATAACTAATTAAAACGAATATTTTTTTAGGTGTCTAATAAGCGTAACATGACTACGTATATATGTATGTAACTTAACGTTCAAACACGTACATTATATTTTATATATAATAAATAATATATTTTAAATTACATAATATAATGGCAATTACATATATAAATTATACATATATAATAAAATCGTAATAAGATCCTACTTATATGTAGGTACTTTGTACATATATAATATACTAGCGACTCACCCTCGCTCCGCTCGGATGCGTCCCTAGTTACGTTTAAACGTTTAGCTCAGAGATGAGATATTTTCATGCAGTAAAAAGTATCCTATATGTTGTTGACCACCGGGTCAACCAGCTATTATCATTCCAAATTTCATCAAAATCTGTCCAGTGGTTTTTTCGTGATGCGGTTACAGACAGACACACAAAAATTCTAAAATCTATAAATTCAGCCTCTGTATCTATAATAATGTCTATTTCAAAAAGATTTTCCAAAAAAATATTTAATGTACAGATACGACTCAATATTTTATTATATATATAGAGTTATTGAAATTGACAGCAAGTCTGTTGGGTCGGTAAGTTTATAATATAAATAAACGTAATGGTTACCCTTATTAGAGTATGTACAGAGGGATGATTAAACATTGTATATATTTAAACTATTAGTATTGGTTCTATTATTATTTAAGAAATACATCTACATATATGATATTTTATGATATTCTTGTGTGTGTGTGTGTATATATGTATATATATATATATATATATATATATATATATATATATATATATATACTGCTAATCTCAAGAGTGGTCCCAAATTAAAAAAATACCATCCCTAATAGGGAAATAAAAACTTTTGAAATAATTTTTGAATATAATACATCTTTCTATTTGTTAAAAAAATTAATTTTGTAGTGACAGTTTGTAGTGACGCTACTTGCTATGCCGGCGGTCGCGGGTTCGAGTCCCGCTGGGGTCATGCATTTGTGTGATGAGCACGAATGTTTGTACTCTAGTCATGGTAATTTATATTTATAATATGTATGTATTTAAAGTTATATATGTGTAGTGTATCAGCTATCTAGTATACATAACACAAGCCTCGTAGCTTACCATGGAACTAGATGGTGCTGTGTGTTAATATCCCAACATATTAAAAATATTAAAATAGTATGCAATAAAAATAAAAACCTTCATTTCAATCATTGGAATTCATTCAAAGCTACTCTTTATTGTAGAGTTATGTGTTGGTAAACAAAACAAATATAAAGCAGACGAAACTGCGCGCCGGTATTAGTTGAAATAACCCTATCTAACACAAAATAGCAATCTCAAATATTCTACATAGCGGCGTTTAACTATTTAAAGCGCCGTCAGTCACGACGGGAATCCCGACGATGAATATAACCTGTAGCGTATCTATACATATAATAAGATTGTAGAGGTCGAATGTCTGTACATAGAAAAAAATGCTAAAAACCGAGTCAGGGGGGTGTGAGAAGAGAAATAGAACAAATCCAGATTTTTTTCAATTTTTTTGTTTCTCTATCTGTTTGTCTGTTTGTACGGGCTAATCTCCGAAACTGTTAACTTATACAGATTAGTACACAACAACTTATGCACCTAATTTAGTAAAATTTGGCATGCTGATAGTTTATATTGCCGGTCAAACAATGTGTATTATAAAATTTATAAATCCCATAAAAGAGACGGGTTCCCGCGGGATAGTAAAACATTACAAAAACAGTGTCTAGCACAGCGTCTTTCATACTAAATCAACACAGGCTACTTTTTATCCCGGAAAAATGTACGTTTCCCCTTTCGAAAACTAGTTAGGTGCTAAAGATTTAGATTTCCTTATGATGTTTTCTTTCACCGTAAGGCGTGTGGTAATCATGTCGAAATTAGCACATTAAAATATCAGAAGCTCCAGATCCCGGGTTCGAATCCGTTACACTTAGCAATAACACATTTCAATTAGATGCAAAATTCATTGCGTCGATTGAACTATAATAAATAAATAAATATGTTGGTACATTAACACACAGCACCATCTAGTTCCATGGTGAGCTACGAGGCCTGTGTTATGGATACCAGATAGTTGATACACTACACATATATAAGTT
Organism: Fabriciana adippe; assembly: GCA_905404265.1. NCBI lineage: Eukaryota > Metazoa > Arthropoda > Insecta > Lepidoptera > Nymphalidae > Fabriciana > Fabriciana adippe. The sequence goes on from FR990010.1 coordinate 422,453, forward strand.
TAAATACATACATATTATAAATATAAACACCCATGACTGATTCTAAACATTCGTGCTCATCACACAAATGGATGCTCCATAACGGAACTCGAACCCGCGACCGCTGACACAGCAGGTAGGGTCACTACAAACTGAGCAAAACGTCGTCGAATATAATATATTAACTGCAAATAAACATTCAGTATTATTTTTACATTCATAATGTAACATAAATATATAATGACCTTGACTCTAAAATTGTTCACATCTGTAAACCGTCCGACGGTCATCGAACTGTAGCAAAATAAATATGACTGGGTAAAAGAGATAGAAAGCATTTCTTCTAGCGTATAATTTATTTATTTATACATAGTATTGCTGGGTTTTTGTTTTATTTAAAAACATTTTAGACTTGACTTCAAAAGTTTTTATGTGTGTACGTTGATACTCCTTCACAGCTGGACGGATTGGGATAAAACTTTGCATATAGATGAAACTGGAGAAACACATAGGCTAATTTTAATAATAAATTTTGCCAAAAGGTGTGTTGCTTATATATAATACTAGCAACTCGTCCTCGCTTCGCTCGGGTTCGTTCCTATATAGGTTTTAACGGTTAATACAGATATCTCAGAGCTCAATTTTCAGTAATAAATATCCTATATGTTGATCCGGATAATCAGCTATCATCATACTTAATTTCATCAAAATCTGTCCAGCGGTTTTCTCGTAATGCGTCCCTAGACAGACAGACAAAAATTCTAAAATTTATAGATTCATCTTATTGTTTAGTACGCATAGTATGAATTATATTAAATACTTTGAAAATTCTAAACTTTTATTTTCCCACCACTTGTATAACCAGTTTACTTTCTTTTTGAGTACTTTCAATTGTTTATGCAAACGTTCAAGTGAACTGTCTAGGTCTAGACCTAAGGTCGATGCACTAGAGTCACCGCCCTAAGGTTAGAACATCAAGAAAGTTCGACTGTCGGGGATGAAACGTAATAACATTTTAATTCAGACATTTTTAAGTTTTCGCTGTAAAATTTTTAATATATATTAGTTTTTGTCTGCGACTGGGCTTGATATTATTATTTTTTTTTATTATAAATACGAAAGTTTGTCTGTGTGTATGTCTGTTCCTCTTTCACACTGAAATGTCTGGACGGATTTGGATGGAAATTTAGTACACGGATAGGCTATGACCTATAGTAACACGTATTTCCTAGGTATAACTGTACATTGTACTGAGATAAAAAAGATCATTGAACTGTTTTAAACTACTAGCGACTAACCCTCGCTTCGCTTACGTGCGTCCAAAGGTACGTTTTATTTAGAACGGAACCCTAATTCTTTTTCTAAAATAAAAATAGCCTAAACTACTTCTTATAATATCAAGCTATCTGCCAGTGAAAATCAGGCCAGCCGTGTCAGAGATTAGCCGAAACAGACAGACAGACAAAAATTTTAAAAATTGTGTTTTCTTATAGGTACCGTATATAATTTAAAAAAATAAAACCGGCTTCAAAAAAATACACTCAAAAGTAAAAAATAACTGATTGGTAGTTTCATTTACCATAGATACATAATCAGATATTTTCGAAGTCAGTGCCAGCCGATACAAATCAAAGCAATTGCAAGTAAACTCAAAATAGACTTTATCCAATAAAACTTTTACTAACATGATAAGAATTACTAAATGTTGTAGTAAAAGTACAAACTGGTTAAAAGTGAAAGTGCTGCAACTTGGCGGATCTATCATGGCCGATGGGAGAATTCTGCTACAGCAAAATACCGATATAGCACAGTGATAAAGTATCGAGTATAAGTTACTAAGTATCACAGGTTTGAAGTCAAGTTTACATACTATTAATCCGTATTAATATTATAAATATGAAAGTTTGTGAGTATGTATGGATGTTTGTTACACTTTCACGCCAAAACGGCTGAACGGATCTGAATGAAATTTGGCACAGAGATAGATTATAGTCTGGAATAATACACAGGATACTTTTTATCTCGGAGAAATGTACGGTTCCCGTGGGATAGATTTGTTTTTGTTTTCTAATAAAGTTTGTATGTATGTACGCTTGTTACTTCTTCACAATGAAACGGCTGTACTGATTAAGAAGAAATTTAGTACACAGATAGTTCATGAGTTGGAGTAACACATAGACTACTGACAGTTAGGCACCTAGGGACGCACTCAAGCGAAACGAGAGTAAGTGGTTAGTACAATTTATATATACGCAGTAGTTTTACTGTTTGTTTGTTTGTTTATTGTTCGGCAATCAGTTAAAAACATGGAGAGCATTTCTTAGATTTACGTGGATTGTTGCATTTTTGTATTTTTTTTTAAATCATTTTGTAATTTTGTGGGTAAGCACTGTCTGTAACAAGTATATGACCTTTGAGATGTCTAACACCTTAGTATCTCCCGTGACCATAATTGCTGTAAAGCATTCGAAATATCGGGAACCAAAAATCAAAATAAATCCGCGAAAAAAACCGAAAAGATAGTTTTATTTAAAACATGGAGAGAGCTATTCTTTTACAAACGTGCTGTATCCATACTATGATACCAGGTATAAATAAAACCAGTCAGTCCAGACAACAAAGTAACCAAAATCGTCCCACGCAAGTACACAAGAATAATAATACGTATATATAAAATACGTATTGAGTCTGCCTGTCTGTATGTAATTTTCAATGGTATTTTTATTCTGCAACCAAGTTACTAGTTTTAGCCCTCGACTTTGCTCCCATGATAAGCTGAGCGAGGATATATAGAAACCCATTTTCCTGAATCTGGCTACAATTAGATCGTTATTACATATTATCATTATTGCCACTCTAATAAAAGAACCACATCAAAGTCCTTTAGTTTTTAAGCTTTAAACACACAAACGAATAAATATAGAAATTATGATGTGAATGTGTTTTTTTTGGGCAGTGGTAGCCCAGTGGTAACACGCTCACTTGGAAAACTGAGTGAAGCGAGTTCAAATCCCGGGTCTCGCACCTCTGATATTTTCATGTGCGAATCATTTCCAACATGATTACCACTTGCCTTACGGTGAAGGAAAACATCTGAGAGAACCTAGCAAGTTATCGAAAGACATGTCAAGTCCGCCAATCCACACTTGGCCAGCGTGGTGGGCAATGGTCTGATCCCCCTCGTATTAAAGGGAGGCCCGTGCCCAGTAGTGGGACGTTAAAAAGGGCTGGATACATATGTTTTTTACTTCTTTACACTGTAACGGCTGGGCGGATTTTGATGAAATTTAGTACAAATCGCTAATTAAATATGTTATTTGCCATATTTGACATGAAATAAGTTTTCTATGCTATGCTATATGCTATTATTTGCACAACTGCTAAAATTCATGCTAATTTAACACCAAACAATATCACCACATAATGTAAAGAACAACATTGTAACTCCCCCGAGGTTCCCCTCCATCTTAATTGAGCGTCGCAGGATCGCTTACGCACTCAACCACTACTCTCCGACAGCAGGTCTGCCGAAGCAAACCGCAACAACCATTGGGTCGCTCCAACAGTCTGCTCTGGTATCAGAGAAGTACCAGGAGCAACCCGCATAGTACACCATCCACCGAAGTAGACCGCCTTCCTGTGCGTTTCTTGGCTGCGTGCCCAGCTCCCCCCTCCCATTCCCCTCCCTCTCCCTCTCTCCCTGGCCACGACAAGGTAAACGCGCACACACGCTGGGGGAGTCTGGGGAGAAAAAGAAATCCTGACATAAGTTTAATAATAACGTTAAAAACTATAAACACATACAAATTACAAACTTTCGTATTCATAATAGTCCGATTGGTTTACATATTTTCATTAATTAATACCTACATGATATTAACGTAATTTACATTCCAAATATGTCGCTTTAATTATATATGTCTTTGTAATTAATACCATTAAAATTAATTACATAATATGATATATAATTAATTGGTTATTACGGTAAGACAAAGTTATTGTGATTAATAATACTCTAGTAGTCTTTAAAATTGGAAGAAAACGCTGTATATGATTTGAACATGACGTTGTTACTTTTCTGGTGGTCCTGGGTTCGATTTTAATCCTTAGGCTTGTGTCAGGAGTGGTTTAAGTATAAAAAAAATAGGGAAACCAATAAGAACAGCTGGAAAATCTAAAAGTTCAGAACTGTTTATTTTGTATGAGAATTACTACTTCTGGTTCCAATAGTGGCGGACCTTACCATCTACAACAATGTGTCAGGTTTAAGTTGGAAAAAATAATATATGTATGTAATATATAGTCTATCTATTCATACTAATCGTTAAAACGTACGTAGGGACGAACCCAAGCGAAGCGAGGGTGAGCCGCTTGTCTATACAGATAAATAAAATTGAAGTGTCTGTTTGTAATGTCAAAATAACAGTTTTATACTAAATGCATATGGAATTATATACGGTACTTATAAGAAAAACATAATTTTTAAACTTTTTGTCTGTCTGTTTATTCCGGTTAATCACCAAAATGGCTGGACCAATTTTAACGGGACTTTCTCTGGCTGATAGCTGATATTATAAGGAGTACTTAAAATATAAAAAGAATTAGGGTTTCGCTCAAAAAAATTAAAACATACCTAGGGATGAACCCGAGCGAAGAAAGGGTAAGTCGCTAGTACTGAATAAATTTCATGCAAATCGGTCCAGCCGTAAGCGTGAAGAATTAACAAACACACATACAAATTTTCGCATTTATATTAGTATTCCGATTATATGTGTATTTAGTTCAATCGCCTGTACTTCATATCCAAATGACAAAACCATTACGAAATAACAATACAACATCGTAATTCAGGTCAGAACTGCATTAATGAAGTCAATCAAGTTAATTTGAACAAATAAACGTATTCGCTTTCTCATAATTATTTAATGTGTGTACTCATTAATCGCTATTATAATTCACTTTTTGATGCTTGCAACATTGTATATGTATACTATGTGTAATTTTGTTACGGTAAAATGGCTACACTAAAATTGACTTCGATGATGTTTATTGAAGATTTCTAGAAATTAATAGATACTTTTAATAAAACTATTCAAATACCTCCTAAATAATAAAATAAATCCGCGAAAAAATCCCAAAAAAAGAATTAGTTTTATTTAAAATGTCACATATTCGCGTAAATCTGAGAAAATTAATGGTGAATTAAAGTAACCAAAGCCAGTATTTCGACATATCAATAAATTTAGAATCCTACTAATATTATAAACGTGAAAGTTTGTGAGAATGTATGTATGTATGTTTGTTGCTCTTTCACACCAGAACGGCTGAACGGATTTGGATGAAATTTGGCACAGATATAGATTATAGTCTGGAATAACACATAGGCCATTTTTTTATCCCGGAAAAATATACAGTTCCCGTGGGATAGGTTTATTTTTGTTTTGCTAGGGGCGAACTCGAGCTAAGCGAGAGTGAGCCGCTAGTTATTTATATTTATACCATACTATGCTTTATTATGATTTTTGCACACTGTTCCACTCGTCATGGCACGTCCATAAAAATAGCCTATGTTTCAAGCTTAAAGAGTACCAAACACACACATTCACAAATTAAAACCAAGGGCCAAGTATAGTTATTGAGGATACTGTCCTGAAAGTCTTAGTGACAGGAGGAATTTGAGAAGTTTAACGGTGTATCACCCCCATGACTTCTCTCCTGCGGATGACCTCTCACAGTGAGTGTTGAATTGTCGTCCCATGGTCTCATGGTCATACGAGAGAAACAAATAGAGAAGGGGGACTTGTGTCTGCGCAAACATTTGTGCGCTATAATATCCTCTGCTCGCATGACTAGTTTGATTTAAAATAGGTGTAGAAGCCATGGCCGAAGTCGATCAGGAGGACAATAGTAGGTATATCTATACATATAATAAAATTGTAACTGATCGCTGTCTGTACATGGAAGATATTTGAGAAAAACTATTAGTGGGGATCTTTATTAACGCAATAGAACCCAAAACAATGTTTTTTAGTTTTTTTTTGTCTGTTTGTCGCGCGCTAATCTTAGAAACGGCTTATCCGATTTGGGTGCGGTTTTCACTAATGTATTGTGTTAAGCTTCACTTAACATTTAGTATTTGTTTTATTTCAATCGGTTCCTAATTTAAAAAGTTATCTGAATTTAAAGAATTATCTATCTAGTTTTTTATAAAAAAAGTTAAAAGCTTGGAAAGCTCTTGATCTATACGTAAAATGTCCATTTAATTTTAAGGAATTATTTAAAATGCGAGTTCAAACAGTTCATAATAGCTAGTATATAAGAGAACAAATTAGTAAAAAGAAATTGTCGAGTTTCAAATTGCCAGTCTTAATGAATATTATTTTCCAGTTAAAAACCAAAATAATCTGAAAAATTCGCATTTGCACTTGTAAAAATCGTATAAAAGAGCTAAAAAGCCCGTCTCATACATTTTGATCATTTCTGTGATAATGAAGCTATGCAGTGCGATCCTTTTAATTGAAGCGTGACGGTGACGACACGTTTTAAAATGTTTTAATTGTTAACTGTTTTAATTAATAACTAAATGTGAATCATTCATAGCAGATATCAGATTCGAGTTTTTATTTTTTATAAATGATTTTAAAATATTAATATATCTTTTATTCACACGCTTTATCTATACTTAATATTATAAAGCTGAAGAGTTTGTTTGTTTGGTTGAACGCGCTAATCTCAGGAATTACTAATCCGATTTGAAAAATTATTTTTGTATTAGATAACCCGTTAATTGAGGAAAGCTATAGGCTATATATCATCCCGGAAAAATGTACGGTTCCCGTGGGATAGATTTGTTTTCGTCTAGGGACGAACCCGAAGCAAAGCGAGGGTGAGTCGCTAGTGTACACATATGTTCGAGAGCCTATCAAAATTTGTTTATTTACTCGTCAAGGAAATTGCGAAAATTTAAGAAAGAGGTTAAAAATGTACTATAAACCTATTTTTAAATAAGATACTAAATAATCATTTGATATTGTTTCATTGTAACAATCAGACATTACAATTATTTATAATATTATATAATCGCAAAGCAGTCACACATCGTGCTTTATAAATTAGCGCACACAATTAAAAAAGCTTTTACCTGTGATGCTGAGTAGCCATCAACTACTTATCCACTCGCCGATCGCCGCGGCGTGCGAGATGCATTACTGTTATATGTGGAATCTTCTATTATTTTATTTAAATGACTATTTACGCTAAGTGATAAGAAAATTATACATTCGATTCTATAATAAATATCTTCGACACGTTTGGCTCAGTTTGTAGTGACCCTGATCGAGCGGTGGTGGGTTCGAGTCCCGCATTCATTTGTGTGATGCGTGCGAATGTACTCCAGTCATGAGTGTTTATATTTATAATATGTATGTATTTAAAGTTATATATGTGTAGTGTATCAACTATCTGGTATCCATAACACAAGCTGCGTAGCTTACCATGGAACTAGAAAATGCTGTGTGTTAATGTCGCAACATATTTATTATTAATGAAGGAAGTTCAGTACGTTCTCAATTTTCCATCCAATTTAATTTTATTTAAAAACTTATAAAATATAACTAAATTAATATCTTTTTCTTTTTTCAGGTAATTATCGTACTAGGACTTACTTAGAAGTTAGAAATATGTGTATTACATCAAAGTGAGTATTAATATTATGTCGTACCTGTATAATATAATCGTACTCTTGAGGTTTTTATTTTATACTAGCAACAAACAAAACAAATCCCTATCCCACGGGAATCGTACATTTTTTGGGAATAAAAAGCAGCCTATGTGATATTCAGATGTGTTTGTGTGCTATATTATTGTAAAGTTTCATTAAAATCCATTCAGTAGTTTTTGCGTGAAAGAGTAACAAACATCCATACATCTATACATACAGATATCCTCACAAACTTTCACAATTATAATATTAGTGGGATTATGACATAGGTAAGTTTTGAATTAGAATATTTTTTAGAATATTTTTCATCAAAATCAATTTAGACATGTACTAATTCAAGGTAGACAGACAGACCATCATTTTTAATTAAAAAAACAACACGATATATCGTACGCTATAAAAATCTTTATGAAAAGTGCAAAAGCTTTTAGCAGCCCAGTGGTTATTACAACTTACTTCGCTCAGAAATGACACTATTTACGACATGAGAATTACTTTTTAACGGTTAATTGACGAAAAACACTATTAAGTTTTTACTTTCCGTACTTTACTCGATTTAATAGGTATGACCATATATGGCGTTGTAGTCGATCAGAGTATATCTACGTTAGAAGTCGTACGTTCAAATCCTGATTTTAATATTTTTGTTAAGTATTTTTATTTAGTAACAAGTATTTTTATGGCTTAAGTGTGTATCCCTGTAGTAGGAGTTGAAATTGTAACGACATTTTGCAAAAATATTAGTTTTGTATGATATACATGTGTGTTAAATATATATCTATGTTGGGACATTAACACACAGACCATCTAGTTCCATGGTAAGCTGCAAGGTCTGTGTTATGGATACCAGAGAGTGGATATAGTACACATATATAACTTTAAATACGTACATACTACAAATATAAACACCCATGACTGGAGAACAAACATTCGTGGTCATCACACAAATGAATGCCCCCAGCGGGACTCGAAAACGCGACCACTGGCATAGCAAGTAGGCTCACTACAAACTGAGCCAAACGTGTCGTCAAAAATACTATTGTTTTGATTTATACCGTAAAACTTCATTCGAATCGGTCAAGAAAATCTACAGAAAGCTCGCTCCGTGTTATAGCTACATAAAAGTAGAAACATAACAAAAAAGTTTTTTTTCTAAATTTTGACATTTGCTTTATACAAAACTAGCAAAATCTGCAGCTTCGCTCGCTATCAAACTATGAAAATAACGTTTAATGCAAATATGTCCAAGGAATAAAAAGTTTCATACAAACTTTTATCCCCTATTTCACTCCCTTGGGGGTTGAATTTTGAAAAATCCTTCCTTACTGGATGCCTGCGTCATATGAGGAATACGTGTGCGAAATTTCAATTTGCTAGCCTTAAGGGCTTGGCCTGTGCGTTGATACACCAGTCAATCACTTTTGCCTTTTATATAATAAGATAAATATTTTGAAATACAATTATTCTAAAACAATTAAAAAAACAATAGAATTCCTTAAACCATTAATAAAAAAAAAAAAACAAAATATTCCACAAAAAGTTGCATCAAAACCGAGTAACGGCAACCCGCTAGAGTTTAATAAGCCACAAGTTAATTATAGATTCAAATGTAAAAAATCAAATGGAAAAACTATTTTGCGCTATTCCATTATATTATCACTAACGACTCACCCTGGCTTCGCTCGGGTTCGTCCCTATGTTTTAACGGTTAGTATAAAATAGATAGACTAATATTATATATATACATACGTGTATGCTGAGTTTTATAACCTTACTTGACAAATGATTGATTCCCCATACAAACGTCCAAACCCCTTTTCACCCTCATAAGGTATGATTTCCGGGATAGAAACTATCCTATATCCTTCATAGGGTCTCAAACTATCTTTATACCAAACTTCATCTAAATCGGTTCAGCGTATTAAGCGTGAAAAGATAACAGACAGACAGACTTATACATTTATAATATTAGTATGGATAATGTAATGTCAACGCACTGTCAAATACGGCACAATAGTCGCCTTTGTCCTTCTTTTTTGTCCGTTACGCCTTTTTAACTGTAACGGTATAGTTCCAATTAAACTCGTGGTTAAACGTTATAGTTATTTTAGTTTCAGTTTAAATATTTCATTGAGTTCTATAAAACCTAATAAAAATTTCCAAACGTTATGTCCCGTGATTTTATAACATTTTTTTCAAACAAACTTAGTAAATAAGTTTATTAAAGTAAACGTATACAAACTCAAATATAATCTATACTAATATTATAAAGCTGAAGAGTTTGTTTGATTGTTTGTTTGGTTGAACGCGCTAAGCTCAGGAACTACTGGATGGAATTTAAAAATTCTTTTTGTTGGATAGTCCATTTATCGAGGAAGGCTTTAGGCTATATATCATCCCGGAAAAATGTACAGTTCCCGTGGGATAGAGTTCTTTTTGTCTAGAGACGAACCCGAAGCGAAGCGAAGGTGAGTCGCTAGTTTTAATAATAAAATTTAAAAGGATTTTTAAATCTTTGCACGGTCTACTTAAGGTGTGGTCGGCTGAGAAGAGTGAAGGTCATGTAGTACCTACCTACTTGTTCCCTAAGGTCGTGGGGTCGAGGATAACTATATATTTATATATATTCACCTAAGTCGCGATTTACACGATGTCTGGCTCAGTAACCCTTATTCTGCTACGATAGTGTAATAAATATTGTTGAATATGTTAAAGGTCTAAAGTTCAATTTTCGTTTGATGTAGAAATTAAATTGTGACAAACAGACGAGAAAACGGCACTGAACTGTTTCGTCCTTGCCTATTTATAGATAAAGATTGAATTGAAATTATAATTAAACTACTGAATAAAATAAAAAAAACTACTAAAATAAAAATAAATACGTGCATATACATATGTCTGGCGGATGTATTGAATAACTTAGACAGAAAATTAAGCACATCATCTTTTTCAAAATCGGTTAAAAATATATAAACAAACAAAAACCGTATTTATAAAAGTCTTTCCATATAAGAAGTTCTAGGGCCTGGAGCTAGAAATTTCTCTAGTATGGTCTGGTCTGGTCTAGTCTGGTCTAGTCTGGTTTGGTCTAGCTGAACAATCGAAAGATAGGTTATTAATTATGGTAGTGATTATGCGTTGCTTTAATCAGTTTTCAATCAAAGGGCAATAGCCAGCATATCATCGAAGAACAATGCACCCGACGTCCTTCGGCAAGTCCAAGTTTTCCATACACTTGTATCGCGATTTGCGCATGCATTGGTTTAGTAATTGGATGTGGGCGACAAATGCTTATCGAAAGCTGTCACTACATATGGTGTCTCCTTGACCATTGAAGGTCGTGGGATCATTCCCCATGTTTGTATTGTATCCATACCTCATAAACGTTACACTCCTGAGCACTAGACTCCGTTCAATCTGAGGGGTTTCAGGTCATAGTCCGCCAAGGTAGACTAGTTGGTAGACTTCACATGTCTTTCGAAAACTTGCTAGGTTCCCTCAGACATGCAGGTTTCTTTACGATGTTTTCTTTTACTGTACGCATGTTTGTTGAGTTCATTGTATTCAGCCCTTATTTACGTCCCACTGCTGGGGGTGGGCCTCCCTTCAATACAAAGGACATCAGGTCATAGTCCACCACGCTGGCCAAGTGCGGGTTGGCGGACTTCACACGTGTTTCGGAAACTTGCTAGGTTCTCTAAGACATGCAGGTTTCCTCACGATGTTTTCCTTCACCGTAAGACAAGTGGTAATGATTCGCACATGAAAATATCAGAGGTGCGAGACCCGGGATTTGAACCCGCTTTACTCGGTTTTCCAAGCGAGCGCGTTACCACTGGGCTACCACTGCCTAATTTCATTTACTGCCTAAGTTAACTTGAGTTCATTAGAGTTCATAAAATGTGGTTAAATGATATAGCCAACCAATACAGTTTTGCAATTCGATTTAAAGAAAGAAAAATTAAAAATATATATTTTTTCTCTTTTTGGTAAGAAAGAAAGTGAAAGTTAACACTCGATTATCACGCTTTTTCTTTAAAAATTACCTTAAAATCGGTCCACTCCTTACCGTGGTCAGACTAGACAAACAGACAATGATGTCATATTTTTTTTTATTATAAAAAGCATTAAAGCTAAAATGAGAAGATTTGTTTGATATATTATATATAGATGCAGCCTTTCCTCCAGTTTTCACGTATAATATTAGAAAATTTCCCTCGGGAACATGTATGGGACAAATCGTATAGAGATCTGTCCGTCTTACTGTCACGATGTATCCCTTGTTCTGAATTTTACGACACATATGCGTTGAAGGGAAGGTAAAATTTAATATAGCGTTTGTCTGCGGCTCTGCTCGTTTAGTTTACTAATATGATGATAAATATTTCTATATATTTGTGTCTATAATTGTCTTCAATTATATACATACTAGCGACTCAACTTCGCTTCGCTCGGGTTCGTCCCTAGGTTGATTCCCCATACAAACTTTCATCCCCATTTTCACTCCCTTAAGGGATGATTTCCAGGATAAAAACTATCCTTTATATTTCCCAGGGTCTGAAACTATCTTCTTACCAAATTTCATCTTAATTGGTTCAGTAGTTTCGAAGCCTATTCGGTGCAAACAAACAAACAATCAAATCCTTCCCCTTTATATTATTAGTATAGATAATTAGCTATAAAATATTAGATTTTTTAATGCAAAAAGATTTTTTCATATCTGACTGATAGTTCAAGAGGCGTACAAAACAAACAATATCTTTAGTTTTATATTATTCTTGTAATGTCTATTGAAAAACTGTAATTTCATGGTCGATATATTATCTTCTTCACGGCATTGTATAATGTATACAGATAAATAAAATTGAAGTGTCTGTTTGTAATGTGAAAATAACAGCTGTTTACTAAATGCATATGAAATTATATACGGTACTTACTTATAAGAAAAACACAATTTCTAAAATTTTTGTCTGTCTGTTTATTTGTTTCGGCTAATTTCCGAAACTCCTGGACTGATTTTGACGTGACTTCTACTGGCAGGTAGCTGATGTTTTAAGGAGTACCTAACTTAGGCTACTTTCATCTTAAAAAAGAATTAAGGTTCCTTTCAAAAAAATTAACCTATGACCTCCTTGATATAACCAGGCTCAAATCCACACGACCACACGCTCAAATTGAAACGTTGAAATGACTTCTGAATGAGTTTCCAAGTCACGTAATTTTGCATAAGCGCGTTTCTAAAAACGTCCGCTATTATTGAAATTGCAATTGTTAGTGTGTATGTAGGTTACAGTATAACTTCGGACAAGTATTTAAAAGAGCGCTAGAAAGTATTATAGCTTTACGTGTTATGATACTAAATGTGAGCTTTGAGCGGCAAAAGCTCAGCTCCTTTGGTAAATTTTTAGAAAGATAAAAATGGAACTGGTTTAAAGAGCTACATTGAATATAAAACGTATCTTATAATATTAAATGAGTTCTTGTATAATTTATATTTATTTCGTATATTTGGCGAACGGGTTTTCTTTTTAAGTTTAATCTATACATATAATAAAATTGTAACTAAGCCGAATCTGTACATTAAATATTTTTTTGAAAATCTTATTGAAATAGACTTTATTATCGATACAGAAGCCAAATCTATAGTTTTTAGAATTTTTGTCGTCTGTCTGTCTGTCTGTCTTTCTGTTATCGCATCACGGAAAAACCGCTGGACAGATTTTGATGAAATTTGGTATGATGATAGCTGGTTATCCGGGTCAACATATAGGATACTTTTTACTCCGGAAAAATATCTCATCTCTGAGCTAAACGTTAAAACGTAACTAGGGGCGAACCCGAGCGGAGCGAGGGTGAGTTGCTAGTTATCTATATAGATATATCTAGCTCTATATATGTAGAGCTTGTATAAAGATAAGTCCAGTCCACCTTTGTCCACGTCATTTTCTATGTATTTTTTATTATATTACTTGTTTAGTGCAATAAAGATTATTATATAGTTTTTTACTAAAAAAAACGCAACATATCCGAAAAACACGATTTTTCGAAAAATAAAAATGTACAGCATCCAACCAAGTATATTTACTATACATAAAGGAAAAGGTCTTTCGTCCCTACATTTTCGCCTCGAGCCCTATAAAGCCATGAATTTGCTTTCTGGGTTCTACAAGAATTATTATTTATTTATCGGAATTAAAACCTAGTCACGGATACTTCTTTGGACTAAAAACATGAAAAACATATCGGATTTTGAGGTTATATACTAATAATATAAAGATGATATACCCATAGATTGTTTGTTTCCTTGTTTTTTGTAAGTTTGATAGCGAATCTGGAATTACCATTCACAATTAAAAAAAATTTGCATTTTGGAGCCTATTTATTAAGGTTAGGTATAGGTTATTTAAAATCATTCTAGACTCTTAGAAACAACCGAGCTACTATTATAAATGTATGTGTTTGTATATGTGTATGTGTGTCCTGAAATGGCTGCATGGATTTGGATGAAATTTAGTCCATAGATATGACCTAAAGTAGCGCGTAGGCTAATGTTAGGTATAGATATATGTCCTAAAGGACAAACACGAGCGAAGCGAGGTTAAGTCGCTAGTCTATACTAATATTATAAAGCTGAAGAGTTTGTTTGATTGTTTGTTTGTTTGTTTGGTTGAACACGCTAATCTCAGGAACTACTGGATGGAATTGAAAAATTCTTTTTGTGTTGGATAGTCCATTTATCGAGGAAGGCTTTAGGCTATATATCATCCCGGAAAATGTACGGTTCCCGTGGGATAGAGTTGTTTTGTCTAGAGACGAACCCGAAGCGAAGCGAGGGTGAGTCGCTAATTATACCTACATAAATAAACAACAAGTATAGTCTCGAGCAAAAGGTATAGTGATATAGTATCTTAGTTTAGAATCTATCTGTTTAATCGTCCGTTACTCGATAACCACTGAGTTGAATTAAAGGAAATTTTTCCACTATTAGATGAAAGCCTGAATAAAATCGCCATTCTTTTGCAAAAGTGGGTTTTAAGTTTATAACAGTTTTCATAGTTTTCAAACAGATAAAAAAGCTTCATAAAGCTTTTAAAAAGAAATGCGATATTGTAGAACACGTTCACTCAAATCTGAAATCAGTCTGGTCGCAGACCTCGTCGACGTAGGACGCATGCCAAATACGCCATCTCTACCGCACTTACGATGCAAAAAGAATTAAATAATATACTTAATAAAAAGAATCTTGTCTTGCTATTCGCAATTGTATAACTTTCTACTTAAAAATATATATCTAAATCTTGGTTTTTTTTTCATTTTACAAAGACTAGCCAAATTGAGTACTTTCATTTTTATGAAGTCGGTCAAATTCAGAAATAGCAAACGGAAGCTCTTACAACAGTTTAATGAAACTTTTATAATATGTACGTTAAGTACTTACAAATTATAATAATCATCTCAGTTTGTAGTGAACCTACTTGCTGCGCCAGCGGTCGAGGGTTCGAGTCCCGCTGTCATTCATCTGTGTGATAAGCACGAATGTTTGTACTCCAGTCATGGGTGTTTATATTTATAATACGTATGTATTTAAAGTTATATATGTGTAGTGTATCAACTGTCTGATATCCTTAACACAAGCTTCGTAGCTTACCATGGAACCAGATGGTGCTGTGTGTTAATGTCCCAACATATTTATTTTCAAGTTACTACACTAAGCTAGTTCGTGTTTCTATGGATTTTCCTCTTACCCTACGAGACATGAATACTACGACCTATTCTCATAAGTAACGGACAGACAAACAATTTGTACATATGAAATATTTAGACAAAGGATTCCGTTTCAATTGAAATCATTAGGAATTCTTTTCATATAATTTACCGCTTTCCATATGACGCTTTGGGTCTCATTTTTAGAGTGCCGTAGCCTAAAGGCAAAATTTATTATTGGCGGAATTATTATTCCCCTTTATAATTTCGTCGTGTCTGTTTGTTCGTCTGTCCGTATATCACAGCCATTTTACTTGGAGACGATTATAGCCTATAGGTACAGTCGGGTAAAAAAATAGGGGTGACAAATCCATATTTTTTTTATTCAAACCAATAGTTCCCGAGTTATATGCTTCTAAAGTCGTAAACATTCATACATCGTCATAAACATCGAGATTTTTTTACTCATATAAAACCTATTCACTCGGATTCGAACTTGTATACTTTGCAATGTACCATCGATCAGCGTAAACCTATTATTTATAGCACTAAGTAGAAAGCGAGGCCTTTGAGCGCGAGAGTAAACCTCGTAAATACATCAGTTCCAACCGTTATATTAAAAAACGTGTATTTTTTCTGCTACGACTTTAAGTACGTATGCCTTTTGTGATAAAACTTTTACTTGTACAATAAAAGGTCGGAATGAATCGGTTTAAATGCGGCTTACATATTTGTCTATATGTCTATCTTTTCGTACATCAAGTGGAAACGGCTAGATGTGTTTTAATGGAATTTTATTTGATAGTAATGAAGTTTCTTTGGAACATTTTAACCCGCGAGTTATTTTGGCTTGTGGCTTTTGTACCCTTGGTATTGAATTTTGCAGCAGTTAGTACGTTTTTATCAGTGGGTGTTTTATGTTGTCTAAACCGATTACGAAGTTTAAAGTTGTATATTGTTCTAGATTCTAGACTATATATCTAGAAGATGACTGCATAGAGTCTGTGTAAGTTTCACGCAATATGTTCAAGCATATCCAAAGTTATTCGGTATTCTGTCATATCTTTTCATATGTTAAATTATATTGTAAACTAGCGTCTCACTATGGTCGTCCCTAGGTTGCTTCTCAAAACAAAATTAATTAATTGATTTGGTTTTAATTTTTTTTCGTAGGACCCTATTTTTTTTTCTAAAACATAAGTATCTTAAGTTACTCCTTATTACATCAGCTATCTGCCAGTAAAAGTCCCGTCAAAATTGGTCCAGCCGTTTCAGAGATTAGTCGAAACAAACAGACAGACAGACACACAAAAATTGTAAAAAATGTTGTTTTGGTATATGTACCGTGTATACATCCATATGTATTTAGTAAAAAGCGGTTATTTTAACACAAACAGACACTCCAATTTTATTTATCTGTATAGATGTATAGATTATTTACATGAACCGCTGTACCGAATTAAATGGGTGTTTCTTTTGTTCTGTTGGTTATAATTTAGAATTTCGATCGATCTTATATCATAGATAAACGCACGCTCGAGTTATTTTTCGATATAATAAATAATGTGAGTCCGTCCGTCCCCTAACTTTGGCTATACGTGCATTATCTCTTCCGGTACAGGTGTCATAATTACGCATAATGACGTAACAAAAAATATTTTGCTGATTCATATCTCATAAACAGGACATGTGGAAAACACGTAAATAGTTGCGTAGTTGGTGCAACATTTTTAATTTATATGTATAGATACCCATAGTTACAGAGTTTTACTTAAATCACTTCACTAATATTGTCATACAGGTAGTTATTTTCGCAAAATGTTCATAAGTTATAACCTACAAGCGACTCACTCTGTAGTTGATACTCTACACATATATAACCTTAAATACATACATATTATAAAAAAAACTATCTTTTCGGATTTTTTTTCGCGTATTTATTTTGATTTCCGATAAGGTACTATTATTTGAAACATGTTTAACGAAAAATAATCGAATTTTCAACTTTTTTAAGGAAAGTACTTGTAATTTCATTCTCCATAAATGGTTTTTTTGTAAAAAAATTGACCGGAAGCTATCTAACGGTCGTTACTTCCTGTCACGCTCCAACGCTCCACTGAACTATTGGGGACATCAAAATAACTGCTTTTAGTGTTTTACCAAATTCCTTTCTCTAAACGGGCAAAAATTAACATGTAATGGAGTAGTATTATAAAAGTGAAAATTTGTGTGTATGTATGTTTGTTTGTTACTCCTTCATCCTAAAACGCCTAAGCGTATTTGGATGATATTTAATACATATGTAGATAGGTTAGGATCTGTAGCAACGTAGCGACACATAGGCTTTTATTGGAGACCTAAAGACCCTAAGTTCGACCGGGGGAAGCGAAAGAAAGATACTAGTATTAAATAACTTCACTGCCTCGTTGGTCTACTGGATAGCACGTACGGCTACAGATTCGGAGGCCCTAGGTTCGATACCGGATCAACATTATTATTGTTATTAGAGTTTTCTGTAAATAAATTCTTAATAACAGTCCGGAGTTGGGAAAATGGAGAATTTCCCCTCCGATACCTTCAAGCACGTAGAGCCGGTGGTCCTGCGCCTGATCTTTCAAAGGTCGTGTTGAGTCTTCCCATCGAAGTTTTAAAGAGAAAGAAATAGAGAGTGCACTAATAATATATCATGCCCTGTACATTCTAGTCTCAGTGAAATTGGTCGCTGTGGCTTAAATCGATATTATTTATACTTTATTGTAGATACCTAATTATAATTAAGATTTATAATATGTATATCCGTATTAATATTATAAATGTGAAATTTTGTTAGAATGTATGGATGTTTGTTACTCAATCACGCCAGAGCGGCTGAACGAATCTGGATGAAATTTGGCACAGAGATAGATTATAGTCTGGAATAACACATAGGTTACTTTATCCCGGAAAAATATACGGTTGTCAAGGAATAGATTTGTTTTTGTTTTTCTAGAGGCGAACCCGGGCAAAGCGAGGGTGAGCAGCTAGTTTATAATATGTATGTATTTAAAGTTATATATGGGTAGTGTATCAACTATCTGGTATCCATAACACAAGCCTCGTAGCTTACCTACTATGGAACTAGATGGTGCTGTGTGTTAATGTCCCAACATACTTACATACAAAGAGAATAGGCTACTTTAGTCATTTCACCACAAAGCAATACACTAAAATATAATTGACAATAATTATTTTTTTATATAAAATTAAAAAGATAGAATTCAACAAACAAACTTACGTAAGTTTTTCGCCGACAACAATACAGTGTGTGGGAATAAAAGCCTAACATAACATAAATTACGTTATAATCTAACATAACGGTTATTACCTTAGTTATAATGCAGTAAAAGTTATATTTTATTGGAATATTTCAGAGTGAAAGTTAGCTATTACGAAATTATTTACTGGGCCTTAGCTACGGTAACGTCACCTATTGGCAAATTGTGTTACTAACAGTAGTCTGTGTGTTACTATAGGTAGTCTCATACAAAATCTGTCCAACAAACATATAAACTTTCGCATTTATATTAGAAACTAGCGACTTATCCTCGCTTTGCTCGGTTTGGTCCCTAGGTTGCTTCCCAAAACAAAATTATTTAATTAATTTGGTTTTAATTCTTTTTCGTGGGACCCTATTTTTTTTTCTGAAATAAAAGTAGCCTAAGTTACTTCTTATTACATCAACTATCTGCCAGTGAAAGTCCCGTGAAAATCAGTCCAGCCGTTTCAGAGATTAGCCGGAACAAACAGACAGACAGACGGACAGACAAAAATTGAAAAAAATATTGTTTTGGTATATGTACCGTGTACACATCCATATGCATTTAGTACAAAGCGGTTATTTTAATATTACAAACAGACACTCCAATTTTATTTATCTGTATAGACTAGCGACTTATTCTCGTTTTGCTCGGGGGATTGGCATTGAAAAGATAGGTATGATGAGTTGTTGTGGATTGTATTATAACGTATACTCCCGTGGGAATGAGATAATCTACCGCAGAACAAAGTAGCCTATGTCACTCTCCACCCCTCTAACTATCTCCACAGAAATAATCACGCCAATCCATCACTCTATTTCGACGTGAAAGAGGGACAAACAAACAAACACACTTTCACATTTATAATATTAATAAGTATGGATGTGACATATATATATATATATATATATATATATATATATATATATATATATATATACATATATGCAATGTAGGTACGTATATTCAAATAAAAATTCGGAGACAGTAAAAATTGTATAAAAGTAACCGATAAGCTGAAGGATATGGCAGCCTTGCGATAGCTCTCATATAGAACAGGTAAAACTTCTTTTTTATGTAAATTACGCAATTCCAAACAAGTTTTGTTGGTTTTTTTTGCGAATAGCTTCGAAATAACGACGAGAATGTGAAATAGTTCGCTTTAAGAGGCCGTATACAAAATCAAAACAAGCGAAATTAGTTATTTCGCGCACACACACACACGCACTTAGCGTTCTGTCGCGTGTGTGCGTAAGTCCGAAGTCGCCGTTTGGCGATTAAACCGTTTTGATCCTTTAATATTTTTTATGAGTATATTACATTCACTCTCATGGATTTATCAATTGAAATAAAATACCTGGTAATATAAAATTAAGCCTTTATTTATCGCTAGTTATTATATATTCTTTATTGCACAAATAAAAAAGTAGTCATACAAAAAAATACATTGAAAGTGACGTGAAAGAAGGTGGACTTATCTCTCTCTATAAGAGATCTCTTCCAGCCAACCAATGTATGTGGGAAATAGTGTTAAGTAGCGGGACAGAAAGAGAAAGTGTCGAGAAAAATTGTAAAGTATATAAGTGTAAAAACATAAATAAAACAATAAATGTATATATTGCTACGTTCTATGAGTTCGAGGATCGGAAATTAAAGCATGTCTTTTGTTGAAGAAGAAAGTGAGAGAGAGAGAAAGTGAGAGAGAGAGAGAGAGAGAAAGTGAGTGAGAGAGAGAAAGTGAGTGAGAGAGAGAGTGTGTGAGAGAGAGAGAGTGTGTGTGAGAGAGATACTTATACTAAAATACAACAAACGAAATTATTCATATAAATATAATTAATAAACTATTACTTGTATTAAAAATCTAAACAAAATATTTAATATAATTACCTATTTGGTACCAATTTGGAAAGTAAAAACAAAGACCTATTTTGCTTGTGCCAGAACTCTTTATCCGCTTATCGAGTCGCAGTGAAATGAATCATTCTAAAAATTTGCGGATGTAAAAATGTCTGCTAATAAATACATATAATAAAATTCTAACTAAGTCGAATCTGTACGTTAAATACTTTTTGGAAAATCTTATTGAAAAATTGAATTAGCTTTTATTTCTAATCATGATAAAAATGTCAGCATAATAAATATTGAGATAAATATTATTTTTCCACAAAAAACGATTCCAGAAGAACATACACATGCAATTCTTTTATTCAAAAAGTTTCTTTCGCATGTCGTGGACAATTAACCGCATAATTTACTTTCTTTGTACTTTGCTAGTTTTTCGTTTTAACTTTTTAACCTCTGAAAAAACATATTTTTTAATAGACTAAAGTAAGTAAACTTTATCCATAAAATATCTTTACTTGGTTTATTTTTTAACGTTCCCTCGTAATTACTAAACGACAACCGATTTTGATGATTCATATATAATATCTTACAAAAGTATCAAAAATTCACGTCGCGCTACACACGTCGCTACACTTCGATACGTTGCGTGACGTCAGTAATTGCGCTAGCGCAGAACGATACATCCACCCTCTAGAAACGCTCAGCGCGGACTGCTGTCTCGTGGCTTGCGTCGAGTAATATATATTGCGAGTTTCAGTCGTTTTAAAAGATTTTTTTTGGAAAGTATAGTTTTTAACATTTTAATTTTTTTTTATGAAATGAATAGTCCTTGAACTGAAGTTTCTTTCTGTAATTTTCTTTTTATGAACGAGAGTTCTATGTAGCCTAGTGTACCAGAAATACTTTGCGCATTTTCTTTAAAATTTGTCTTGAGTTTAATATTTATTTACTCAACTATTTTATATAAAAGTAGTAAAAACTGACTCATACATTGTATAAAACACTTTTACAACAATACACTGTATTTTTTTCATATTATTTAGAGGTCAACACAAGCCGTAAGTGATGGTATCCTAAACCTCTTACACAAAAAATTCACCTTTCAGTCGCGGTTTTGATGTCAATAATTCAAAACTAAGTACTAAAAATAAAAAAGGGGGCCATTCATTAGATTATAATTAAAATGACCTTTCATATTATGTATATAAACTTATATAAAAAATATTTTATAACTGTGAAATAACGTTCGTAAAATAGTGTAAATCAGCGAATTCGGCAAAATTTCATATACGGCCTCTTAATTTATACATTTCGTTTTTATATCAAATTTTTAAATTGACGGTTGCTGATTGATAAACGATTTTTGTTTTAGACTAGCCATTCGCCATGATTTACCTCGGCTGTGAGCAAGAACCAGACATACATACATACATGTATGTATTGTATTCAGCCCTTTTTAACGTCCCACTGCTGGGCACGGGCCTCCCTTCAATACGAGGGGGATCAGGCCATAGTCCACCACGCTGGCCAAGTGCGGATTGGCGGACTTCACATGTCTTTTGAAAACTTGCTAGGTTTTCTCAGACATGCAGGTTTCCTCACGATGTTTTCCTTCACCGTAAGACAAGTGGTAATCATGTTGGAAATGATTCACACATGAAAATATCAGAGGTGCGAGACCCGGGATTTGAACTCGCTTCACTTGGTTTCCCAAGCGAGCGCGTTACCACTGGGCTACCATTGCCTTACATACATACATACAATATAATATTGATACAGATTAATATAAATAATATTAATCTCATATTATCTGGTACAATTGGCGAAGCAAACATGCCTTTTGTTACTATGTTAGAAACCTTCGTGGTCAACTCCCAAAGTTTCATCGCAATTGGGCAAAAGGTGAGGAACACAAACGTAAAACAGACAAACACACATTTATATATTAATAATATACGTATTACGGAGCGGTTGAATGAATCTATTGCTCCAATTAATTTAAATTAGTATGTTTTTCATAGAATATTGTAAAGAAAATGTGATATGTTCTAACGATAGTAATTTCGTAATATTAAATGAGCAATTCTTTTATAATCACTACATAGTATAAAACAAAGTCGCTTCCCGCTGTCTGTCTGACCCTATATATGCTTAGATCTTTAAAACTACGCAACAGATTTTGATGCGGTTTTTTTAATAGACAGAATGGTTCAAGTGGAAGGTGTATGTATAATACACGCATAATATAGTAGAGAAACACTGATAATTTTAGAGGTTTCTAATGTGATGTCGTAAATGAACACATTTTTTTGCGCTTACATTGCAAACGCTGGCTGAACCCTACGAGATAGATCAAAATAATGTACTACAGTATTGCACACCTTAACAAGGTATACGAAAAAGTCCGCGATGGCATATGCTTATCTCTTAAGGATAACATACTATATCCAAGCTAGGGACGAACCCGAACGAAGCGAGGGTGAGTCGCTAGTATACTCTTATATATTTTATATCGTGTGTCTCGGAAACGGGTCTAATGATTTGGATCAAATTTTGTATTTAGATAAGGTTTTGCTTTTTAAGTATCTGTATTGGTGTTTTCAGAAGAAGAAAAAAACATTTTTTTTTTATCTTCTCCGGAAAACGTCGAACTTAGATCGATCGCCCACTTACTTAAGATTACAACGGCATATTTCTTACCGGATTTTATTTAGTTGTAAGTAGTAAATACTACCCGCTACAAGGTGCCCGCGAATTTTATATTTCTATAAACATAGATAATTCACAATTGTATGACATACTTATAATGTATTATGTTAAACTAATGACATACCGTCACTTCGCGCGGGTGTGTCCCTACTCCCTAGCGGCCTTTTTGGTAGCCTATGTGTTACTCCAGTTCATAATCTTATCTATTTACTAAATTTCATCGAAATTCGTTCAGCGGCTTAAACGTGGAATACAATCATACATACATACATGCAAACATTCTACCGATCGATATACTATATAAACACCATATCCAAATGATATAAAAACTGTATCATGGTCGTTAAAATACAAGGCCAATTAAATAAGGCTAAATTTTCAAGTAACCTGCCAACTATCCTTGTCTGCATCTTGTGTTCTTTATCAGCAAGGGGTTTCCCAATGTTAGGTATTTGTCTCTAAACCTTAAAACGGTATGGTCCATGGTCTTTTGATACCATAGACGGTCTGCGGTAACATAAATATTATCGTGCCTCAGGTCAATGACATCAAGTCTGGTTTGTTTTATTTATGCAAGGCTGTTAGTTTTACTAATATATTAAGCAAATGAGCCAACTGATACATAAAATAAAATGATATCAACATATAATTTGGAGTAAAGGCTGTGGAAGCCCAGTGATAACGCGCTCGCTTGGGAAACCGAGTGAAACGGGTTCAAATCCCGGGTCTCGCACCTCTGATATTTTCATGTGTGAATCATTTCCAACATGATTATCTCTTGTCTTACGGTGAAGGAAAACATCGTGAGGAAACTTGCATGTCTGAAAGGACCTAGCAAGTTTTCGAAAGCGTGGTGGATTATGGTCTGATTCCCCTCGTATTGAAGGGAGGCCCGTGCCCAACAGTGCGACGTTAAAGAGGGATGAATACAATTTGGAATAAGAATTCATAACTTTTTAACAGCTGTACAGATACTTATCAAATATGGCTAAAAATCATATCGATTAGACCAGCTTTTAAATAAAAAAAACTGCATGCAAATCGGTCCATCTCTTTAAGAAATATAATGCCATATACAGACAGACAGTTAGCTAACTTATTATTTCTTTTTTACATCAGATTTAAAAAAATCCCTTCGATATCCATCCAGTGGTTCTTGAGTTATCCGCAATTAAATAGACAAATATAAACATACGTATTATGTATACGTCAGATTCATCCCCAAACATGTCTCAAATACAAATTCAATAAATATTCAACGTACATATCTGACCTAGTTTACTATAACAACATATAGATAAAACAACATTATGGTATTAGCTTCTACGTCACACGGCATGAATAAAAGATACGTCATGTAATAAAATATTTAAAAATACAGATTAAAATTTGAAACGCAAGGTTGGTGGAAGGTTTTCATGTCAATTATTATTAATAGAAAACGTGAGTAGCCCCTAATGAAGTTTTGTTGAATATTCTTTCATCCCACGGGACCCATATTTGGGATTGGCCTCCCCACTCCCACTGTACTACTTGTCGTATCTATACTAATATTATAAAGCTGAAGAGTTTGTTTGTTTGGTTGAACGCGCTAATCTCAGGAACTACTAATATAGGCTATATATCATCCCGGAAACATGTACGGTTCCCGTGGGATAGATTTGTTTTTGTCTAGGGACGTAACCAAAGCGAAGCGAGAGTGAGTCGCTAGTTACTATTATAAATGTAAAAGTTTGTATGTTTGTTACTCTTTCATGGTGAAACCACTGGACAGATTTGGATATTTAGTATACAGATTGGCAATAACCTGTAGTAGCCTATGTGATAACATAAGCTACTAGGGATTAGGCTAGGAACGCACCTAAACGTAACCACATAAAATTTAAATAAAATAGGTACTTCTATAAAAAGTTGTGCATACTTTTAAATTAAATTTATATAAAAAAAAATATTATTATGTTAAATTAATGTTTTATGTAAATTTAGTTAGTAAGCCTTTATATATTAATAATAAATAAATAAATAAATAAATGATGGTAACGACGGTATAGAATAATCATGTCTAATTGTTATTGCATTTTTGTATAAAACATGGTCGAATAAACATATTCACATTTGGATGCCGCGCGTAAGAACTATTTTGCGTACGAATTTCAATTTCCAACTGATCGTGTATGGCGGTCCTTAGGGAGTAAGCGACAAACGAGTGACAGCTGTCAATTCCAAGTGACAGCTTCATTAGCGCCTTATTGTGTGCTTTTTACACGTTTCCACCGAAAATATATAGAATTGGGTTAACATGTAGGTACGATTTTCCTTAAAGAACTTTAAGTATTACTAGTACATTTATATATTCCTCATATACACTTCCACTGTCCACAAATCTATATATATAAAAGGCAAAAGTGATTGACTGATGTATCAACGCACAGGCCAAACCCTTAAGGCTAGAAAATTGAAATTTCGCACACGTATCCCTCTTATGACGTAAGCATGCACTAAGAAAGGATTGTTCAAAATTCAACCCCCCAAGGGGGTGAAATAGGAATTCAAAGCTTGTATGAAACTTTTTATTCCTTGGACATATTTGCATGAAATTTCGTGTGAATTGAGTACGGCAAAAATAATGAGTTACATGTTTCAACGTTTTCCAAAATTCAACCCCTAAGTGGGTAAAATAGGGTATGAAAGTTTATATGACACTTACCTTTTTAGAGTTTTTATTGTTGTTTAGCGCGAGCGAAGCTGCGGGTTATGCTAGTCTTGCTATAAAGATGTACTTACTATACATTAATTTTAATATCACGAGCTATCATGCTCATTAAAGTATAATAATGCGAGAACCACTTCAAACCGTAATAAGAGCCTTATGTTCTATATATTTGACACTAGATTTTGCTCGCGACTTTGCTCTCGTGGAAGGCTTTTCCATCTTTCCCATGTTTAAAGTTACAGTGTTTATTTATACTAATATTATAAAGAGGTAAAGTTTGTAAGTTTGTGTGGTTGTAGGGGGTAATCTCTGGATCTACTGAACCGATTAAGATGAAAATTTGTAAAAAGATAGTTTTACTCTGGAAAGGACATAGGATAATTTTTATCCCGAAAATCATCCCTTAAGGGGTTGAAAAATGGGATGAAAGTTTGTATGGGGAATCAATCATTTCTCAAGTGAGGAATAAAAAACTCATCATACCTATGTATATATTTACTAATTATACATAGTCTACCTATTAATATAACTAACCGGTAAAACGTACCTAGGGACAAACCCGAGCTAAACAAAGCTGAGTCGCTAGTGTTTCAAGAAATCCCACAATTAATAAAGCTAATGATAATCAAATAGCAATAAAATAAAATTTTCATTTAATATTATCAAAGGAAATGAAAAGCGGGAGTTTTATAAATGAAGGATTTTTAAATCACTCCATTAAAATTTCACCTTTCAATCTCGCCGTAACCGTTTACGCCACTTCGTATATTACGTTAATACTTAATTAGTACGTGCCTTTGTCTCGAAATACGTTAAAGTTATATTAGAGTGTGCAAGCAGAGTTCCGGATTTACCCGACATTTGGAGGAAGTTAGTATGTCTACCCCTAGGGCCAGAATTAGGTACCTACCTAGAGATATCTTTAGGTATTCACTTAGACCTAGCTAAGATTGCTAAATGACTAATAAATGTTTAAAGGACGTTTGCGTGCTAAAGGTTATTGCGGAAGGTTTGTTTAAATTTTTTTAGCGGAACCCTAATTCTTTTTCTACAATAAAAGTAGCCTAAGTTACTCCTTATAACATCAGCTATCTGCCAGTGAAAGTCCCGTCTAAATCTGTCCAGCCGTTTCGGAGATTAGCCGGAACAAACAGACATACAAATTTGAATAAAAATTGATTTTTACAAGCTCGTTTGAATGATCATATTATTTACCTTTTTTTATTGAACAAGACTGAACGTCAAATAGTTCAATTAAGATATGTCAAAAACAATTCCCATTTTGATTTCAATTGTTAAGACTAATTTTGGTTTATTTTTAGCTTTCTCCAAAACGTACTCAAATAACGCAATTAAGTCATAAATACATACATATACATATATGGTAGTTTCCGCCATTTACTATAAACTTTGTAAAGCTAAAACTTGTATTACGTATAAAGCCATTTTAACGTCCCATAGCTGAGTACGGGCCTCCTTCAATCCGAGGGGGAACAGGCCATAGTCCACCACGCTGGTCAAGTGCGGGCGGAGTTCATATGTCTTTTGAAAACTTGCTAGGATGCTTTTTTTTTCAGTGTCCTTACAAGCGATAATCATGTTGAAAATGATTCGCACATGAAAATATCAGTGGTGTGAGATCGGATTTGAACCCGCGTCACTTGGTATACCAAGCAAACGCTACCACTGCGCTATCACGTCTTAAAAAACTTGTATTACTCATACACACATTTTTTACGGCCTTTCACTGAATAATTGATGAGTGTTTTGTTGTTTAGAAAGTCGATGTACAGATAATTGGCATCAACCGTCACACGTCCATGGGAAAATGTATTTCAAAACTCGTTTTTAGCCATCTTAATCGCTAATATAAGCTCACTTTGACTGCTACGTCTATTACTTGATTAATTCGTGTCAATTAAAAACTCCTTAATAACGTGTCGTGGGTTTGATTCCATTTTAAGACAGTTTTTGGAAATGTCAATGTGTCGTGGTTACATTGTTTACACTTTTCTTGATAATTAATATAATGGAATGCTAGCGATTTATTTGAGTGAAATTTGAAACTGATCTTAGATCGTATTTCTTTTATATTTATTTCTTGTCCTATTTATTTTGACGACACGTCTGGCTCAGTTTGTAGTGACCCTACTTGCTGTGCGTGTGGTCGCAGGTTCGAGTCCCGCTGAAGGCATTCATTTGTGTGATGAGCCCGAATGTTTGTACTCCAGTCATTGGTGTTTATATTTATAATATTTGTGTATTTATAGTTATAGTACTTAGGCGACCGAGCTTCACTCGGAGTTTTTGCCAAAAGTAAAAAAAAAACTAAAAACTTGAATAAATACAAAAAATAAACAAAATAAAAACTTTGTATCCAATCAGGATTCGAACCCAGACACCTGTGATTGTCAATCTTGCGCCTTGGCCGCTTGACCACGATGCTTATGCCCGAGCGTGCGAAATTAGGGACCAAATTTTGGGTGGAATAATGCGAAAGAAAACCGCATGAAAACTCGAAAACACGGGTTTTCCCAGACATGAGACTAATCTAGATCAATTTTTCGCCTCCGGAAACCCACACATATAAAATTTCAGCAAAATCGTTAGAGCCGTTTCCGATATCGCAGGAATATAAAAATAAATAATTACATAAATAAAAAAACAAGAATTGCTCGTTTAAAGGTACTCGTTTAAATATATTTGATTAGCTATGTGAAATGTATCTATCAACTATCTGGTATCCATAACACAAGCCTCGTAGCTTACCATGGAACTAGATGGTGCTGTGTGTTAATCTATACTAATATACTAATATTATAAAGCTGAAGAGTTTGTTTGTTTGTTTGGTTGAACGTGATAATCTCAGGAACTACTAAGCCGATTTGAAAAATTCTTTTTGCATTAGATAACCCGTTAACTGAAGAAGGTTATAGGCTATATATCATCCCGGAAAAATGTATGGTTCCCGTGGGATAGACTTGTTTTTGCCTAGGAACGAACCCGAAGCGAAGCGAGGGTGAGTCGCTAGTGTAATATATTTACTTCGCATAAAAACTGATAAATAAATAATACGTGTATTTTAAAAGAATTCTAAGCAAAATTGAACCAGTGGCTTGCTTATTCCCACGCTTGGAGTTCAACGTTTTCTATAAGTATGAGAGTTCTTACGTAACCTTTTACCCTTTCGATAATAACTTCATGAATGCACTAGAAATCATTAATCTTTTTAACGAAAATTTTGGAAATTGCCAATTTTGGCAATTACACATTTGAAGTTATATTTAGCAATTTTTTATCCTAAATTACTTTGAAACATATAACTTTTATATATTTTTGTGATCGCCTTAAAAAAACCTTTATTTTGATACCCTTCCCAATTGGTTTGGAAGATTTTTTTTAATTACACAAAAATTGGCGCCTAAAATCCGCCATTACATTTTTGACTAATTTTATATAGCCTATGACACTCGTGTTATCAAGACATAACTAACAACGTATGAATCATTAAAATCGACACATGCGTTTGGTCTCTAGAACGCCACATAGGAACAAACATACATACACTTACTTACCTTGACTTACCCTCGCTTCGCTCGGGTTCGCCTCTAGGATAGCAAAAGCAAAACTTTCCCACGGGAACCGCACATTTTTCCGGGATAAAAAGTAACCGTGTGATATTCCAGACTATAATCCATCTCTGTGCCAAATTTCACCCAGATCCGTTCAGCCGTTCTGGCGTGAAAGAGTAACAAACATCCATACATACAAACTTTCACATTTATAATATTAGTATGGATTAGTATAGAGAAATATAGATATACTCGTAGCTTATGAATGTAGAGCAAGAATGGTACAATGGTACCATGACGATCAATAGTGTTTTAAACTAAACTCTGTTGTAAAGCCGCAATCATAATAATTTATATTGATATACAAGTTGAAGACACATTTGGCTCAGTTTGTAGTGCTTATTTGCTGTGTCAGCAAGGTCGCGGGTTCGAGCCCCTCTGGAGGCATTCACTCATCCAGACCTCTTTTAGCTGCCTTTATTCGAAATTCCAATCATAACTATGGGCCGTTACAGAATAAGGTAACAAACAAACGTACATATTCATTCACAAATATCTATTATAGGCAGCGACGGTAAGGGGCAAAACAATGGTTTTACCAGCTAGCGTTAAGAGATCACGCGATCGTCTGTGACCTAGTTTAGTTTTAATTGCCTAATGGCGGTTGATAAGTTAATTTTACTCTAACATTTTAATGTTTTATAATTATTATTATAATACTAGTAGTGCACCCACGCTTTGCCTTCGTTCCTAAATATACAGAAATATAGTTACTCTTCATGTCATTATTCAAAATTACGTCCAGCCCAGTGGTAAAGCGCTCGCTTGGGACACCGAGTAATGCGGGTTCAAATCCCGGGTCCCGCACCTCTGATATTTTCATGTGCGAATCATTTCCAATATGATTACCACTTGCCTTACGGTGAAGGAAAATATCGTGAGGAAACCTAGCAAGTTTCGAAAGACGTGTGAAGTCCGCCAATCCGCACTTGGCCAGCGTGGTGGATTATGGCCTGATGCCCCTCGTATTGAAGGGAGGCCCATCCCCAGCAGTGGGACGTTAAAAAGGGCTGAATACACTGAAGCTATCGATTATCTCCATACATAAAAAAATCATATTATATAATTACGTGTGTATGATTTTTATTATAACGTTTTTTCCACCGGTTTCAAATATTTTCTGTTATGAAGAACAGCTTATGCCACTTTTAGGCCATAATCATATCACCCTTTTGTACTATTTCAGTGTGGAAGGAGGACAAAGAAACAGACGAGCTTTCACATTTACAATATTAGTACGGTCTAGACTTGACCTGCATGACTTAATACACTCAAATTTCAGGCACTAAGTTCCAGAGTTTAAGGCAAAAATTTTGCCTATCCGAATAGCGATATAACTAACTTATTGAATAATATTTGGTAAGGGGTTGAATTTCTTAAAATTTCTTAAAAGTCAACCCCTTACGGGGTAAAAAAGGGGATGGAAGTTGATATGAAAATACATAATTTTTTAAATTGGATAGAATAAAAATGACGTTTCAAATTTAAAATTTTAAGCAGTATATCCTATGGGGATGAAGAATAGGGGATGATGTGAAACTTAGGAGCGGAGCAAATTATACATACGTTGAATAAACTATGCGAGTGGAGCAATGCCGCGGGGAATCCCTAGTTTACAGTATAATTCTATACACAAACAGCAGGTCACTTGTTTGACGTAACGAAAGCATTTCTAGGTTATGCGGAAAGTGCTGTTCTTTTGAACTCAAGTCTAGAATTCCTGCGCGACTCCTCAGTGAATAGCTATTCTCTAATATCATTTTTGAAGCAAACTCAATTCTAATATATTGAAAAATATAAAACCTTCATATTTTCTCAAAAACTGTCATTGTAAAACCGATTTTAGATCATATTTATATGAAAATAGGTGTTAAAATCACCTTTTCTAGTAAAACTGAAAAATATCAAAATTTAAAGGCAGTTTCCGGTCTATTTATTCATGATATTGAATTCTATATCGTTTCAACTGAACTGTTATCGCGAGAGCTGAAAAATTCTTTACATGATACACCTACATGTTAGTTCATTGATAAAATGCAGATAGAAAAGTAAAAAAAAACGTTCCACCTAATCATTGAACTAATTCCCCATTAAACCCCCCCTCCCCCACCTTCACCCACCATCATTGCAAATTAAGTGGGTCTCAATGCCTAGAAGAGCCCTTTAACCTGTTGAGAATCGCGGGCACGCCGGCGTGTCAGTTAACAATTAATTTATTAGAAATTTTCCAGGAGGTGAAGACTGTAGTTTGCACCTTCATCGTCTACTTTGGCTATCGTCATCAATTCAATTCTCTTGAAGACATTAACTTCAAAATTTACTAGATGAGCACAGATTACTACACCAATGTCACATAGAATGGAGAAGTCACGCAGGAGATTGGTCTGTAAAAAAAGATCATTAGTCATCCACAAAATAAACCCACTAAAAATTTAGTTTAGTCACGTTCCGGTTAAATCACACTCCAGTAAGGTTTCTTGTATAAATAACTTTACCAGACCGACATCGGACCGAGAACGGACTGCGATCGGCAGCATAGTGTGGATCGGCCCTAAGGATTTAACCTTACATTCAAGTTTGCTCCTTAGCGATTTGCAAAAAGTACCAGTAGCAACTTGCCTGGCAACGACGAATATATTCCACCTAAACCTATATATTCCACCTATCAGTCTACTTTATTGAACGTGGTAGTTTGTATGTCTGTGTATGTTTATTACTCCTTTACGCTGAAACGGCTGGACGGATGTGGGAACGGGGGGGGGGGGCGTCATTGAGATATCACGTGTATTTTTTTCGTTGAACTTAGTCGTTTGTCGTTCTTTCGTTGAATTCAGAAGGCTGGAGAAGTTCTCGAGTTTTTATCACGGTGCATAATTTTCACCGTGATTAATGGACGACGCCTCTGTATGAAATTTAGTACAAAGAAGTAAGTGGCTCTAATTACTTAATACTTAGATCTCCCTTAGCTTTAAATGATTGACAAATATATTAAAAAGAGCTAAAAATGAAATTAAGCTTGTTGTCACATAATGTAACACGCGAAGTGAAAAATAAATAACCTATTCCATTATGTAGTTGGCATGTCGTTGTTTAGGGCTAGGTGCAGGTGTGGCCTCGTATATTTCACACCCTTGCTATAAGGTTGGTGCTGTATTAGAAAATTATAGATGTTTTTTTTAATAATACTTCCGTTTCTCTTGACCAGGAAACTTCGGAAATCAACGACCAAAATAAAACCTCACCAATTTTATTTTTTTCTATTTATTTATTATCTATTGCACCTTGACGCTAATTACATTGTGGGGTAACCAAAGATTATAGAGTGCATACCGGTACAATCTATACATGTGTATAATAAAATTTGGAACTGAACGCTGTCTGTACATGGAAGATATTTGAGAAAAACTATTATTGTGCGCGCTAATCTCAGAAACGGCTTAATCGATTTGGGCGCGGTTTTCACTAACGTATTGTGGTAAGCTTCATTTAACAATTCGTATTTGTTTTATTTCAATCGGTTAATAAATAAAAAAGTTATCTCAATTTAAAGAATCACCTAGGGACGAACCCGAGCGAAGCTAGGGCGAGTCGCTAGTCTCAACATACTTATATCTTTCGCTTCTTGTCATTCTATCTTTTTTTTTCATACATTTAATTATAAAACTTGATCTTATTTAATTCTGTCTAGTTTATATCCAGGCCACTGTAAATACTTAAGAAGATCAGGTACGTTTATGTGTATTTGGTTCCTCTTACACTCAGCATCGATATAATGTGTTCGCATAAAGATTATAATTTATGATATATTATATATTAATAGTATCGCATACTTTGCAACAACCTCCTTCCATGGAACACACTACGAAATCTATTAGCTACCTGTCGCGTTTTATGGCACTATGTTGTAGTAAATTGCAAACTTTTTGCCATATTATTACCTCTTGAAATTCCATTAGTTCAATTATAAAAAGTTGTTCTAAAGGTACTGGGTTCAATTATTTTCTATATAATAGCGGGTTCTTGGAGATTTTCACTTATAAATATATTATCCATAGCTTTACCTACATTTTAATAATTTACACTCTTTTTTTACCCAACTTTATTTTATAAATGATCAATTTTAAGTGTTTGTAAGACTGATAGCCCAGTGGTAACGCGCTCGCTTTGAAAGCCAAGTGAAGCGGGTTCAAATCCAGGGTGTCGCACCTCTGATATTATCATGTGCGAATCATTTTCAATATATTACCAGTTACCATTTGACTTACGGTGAAGTAAAACATCGTGAGGAAACCTACATGTCTGAGAGAACCTAGCAAGTTTTCGAAAGACATGTGAAGCCCGCCCGCACTTGGCCAGCATGATTGATTATGGCCTGATCGCCTTCGTATTGAAGGGAGGCCAACCCCCAGCAGTGGGACGTTAAAAAGGGCTGAATACAAGGGTTCGTATGTCATGTTTATTTTTTATTTGGCTCAGTAGACTAAAGAGTTTGACGTGTATTGAATGTCGTTTGACCTTCATTCAAATTTTTCTAGTTATATCTATACTTCCATACTTATTATAAATATGAAAGTGTGTTTGTTTGTATATAACGCCTTTGAGATGTCTAACACCTTAGTCTCTCACGTGACCATGATTGCTGTAAAGCATTCGAAACGTCGGAAACCAAAAATCAAAATAAATCCGCGAAATAATTCGAAAAGATAGTTTTATTTAAAACTAGCGACTTAGGTACCCTCGCTCCGCTCGGGTTCATCCCTAATTACGTTTTAACGTTTAGTATAGATTTCTCAGAGATGTGATATTTTCCCGCAGTAAAAAGTATCCTATATGTTGACCCGGATAACCAGCTATCATCATAGAAAATTTCATCAAAATCTGTCCAGTGGTTTACTCGTGTTGCGGTCACAGACAGACAGACAAAAATTCTATAAACTATAGATTCGTATCAATAATAATGTCTATTTCAATAAGATTTTCCAAAAAATATTTAATGTACAGATTCGGCTTCGTTAAAAATTTTTATTATATGTATGTATACTCGTAGATGTCAAATATTCGTCTAAATCTAATAAAAAAGTATTTCATATAATATTTGAATTAAATTTTATTAATAATGTATTTCATTAAAATTTCTTTCTTTTTAATATCAAGGTGTCAATACATTCATCCCTTATGCTTGAGGGTGCTTTAACAATAAATTATGTTCTGTTTGAAAGCCGCCGCGCCAGGGTGTGAGCCACAAGTGACCTCATTTCGAAATGAAATATGAAGCGCTAATCTAATTAACTCGTGAACCTATTACTTGAATTTAACCCCCAATTTTAGTCATTTAAGTACATGTGAGGTTTTACGGCTTTGCTTGAATTGTTATTGGCATTCTCGCATAGGGTGAGTTTTTGTGTTGATCGTACAAATTTTTTTGGTAGTCTTGTTAAAATACAATTGTTGTAAATACTAGTTACTAGAAAAACAAAAACAAACGTATCCCACGGGAACCATTCATTTTTCCGGGATAAAAAGTAGCCTATGTGTTATTACAGACTATAATCTATCTATCTCTGTGCCAAATTTCATCCATATCCGTTCAGCCGTTCTGGCGTGAAAGAGTAACAAACATACATCCATACATCTATACATCCATACTCACAAACTTTCACAGTTATAATATTAGTATAGATTGTAAAATACTTTAGAACCATTTTTCTATTTCTTTAAAATCATTGTATAATTTTGTGGGTGAATACAGTCTGTAACAGCTAAATATACTAACTAACTTTTAACACGTCAAAAACTTTAGTCTCTCCCGTGACCGAGATGACTAAAAAGCATTAGAAACGTTGGGAACCAATAATCAAAATTAATGAGCGAAAAATTCCGAAAAGATAGTTTTATTTAGTTTAGTTTGTCAAATATTTGCGTAAATCTAAGAAAGTATTATACAACTATTAAGTAAAGAAAGATGTTCATGGTTTTTTAGGTTCAAGTACCCGTTTAGGTTTGTCCGTTCGTGAGTGTGTCTGGAAATCGAACCTGCTATTAACCACACTTTACCAGTCGCATGTAGTAGTCTCATTTATGCGGTATACAAAAACAGTATTTACTTTTTTTTTCTATTTCCAAAAAACTTTAAAAATACTTACAATATATTTTATAAACATGATTTTTTTCATACTTTCATAGCGCTAATCCGGCAAAAGAAAGCATGACATATCTGTATAGTCTAAATACAACAAAAATAGAACCCACAACTCCGCCATCAACCGAATGCAATCCACCAACATTGTCAAAACGAATTTAATTCCAATTTCATACAATTTATCTGCAAGCAGAAAGGAAGGAGTACCAAATTACTAACCGCCGTGCACTTCCAAACTTTACTAGTTATGTTGTTTCAACTTACGTAATTGAAGGCCATTTACGCGAAGGACTATGACTGAATAATATTCATGAAAGCTTTTAAAGGACGACACTTGAAAATTTAATTCGCTAATTTGTAGTGTTATTATTAAGTCCGACTAACGATTATATGGTAGACTAGCACCTCACCCTCGCTTCGCTCGAATTCGTCTCTAGGTTGCTTCCCAAAACAAACTTTTTTTTTTGGTTTTAATTTTTTTCGTAGGACCCTATTTTTTTTTTCTAAAATAAAAGTAGCCTAAGTTACTCCTTACTACATCAGCTATCTGCCAGGGAAAGTGCTGTCAAAATCGGTCCAGCCGTTCCGGAGATTAGCCGGAACAAACAGACAGACAGTCAAGAATTGTAAAAAATGTTGTTTTGGTATATGTACCGTGTATACACCCATATGC
Source organism: Fabriciana adippe (assembly GCA_905404265.1). Classification (NCBI taxonomy): domain Eukaryota; kingdom Metazoa; phylum Arthropoda; class Insecta; order Lepidoptera; family Nymphalidae; genus Fabriciana; species Fabriciana adippe. The sequence continues at coordinate 458,863 of FR990010.1, forward strand.
ATTTAGTAAAAAGCAGTTATTTTAATATTACAAACAGACACTAACATTTTATTTATTTGTATAGATAAGCTTCATTTCTAATTCTATTTCTATCGATTTGCCTTTTGTTTTATTTAACCCATATTAATGTCCGCTATCTATCAAGCTACAACCCACCATGCTAGCCAAGTGCGGGTTGGCGGACTTTACATGTCTTTTGAAAGCTTGCTAGTTTCTCTCAGACATGCAGGTTTCCTCACGATGTTTTCCTTCACCGTACACGCAAGAGGTAATCAATCTTATTAAAGATGATTTACATATGATAATATCAGAGACGCGAGACCCGGAATTTGAATCTGTTTCAATAAATTAATCTGAAATCAATAAGGACTACTACATATGTATATAAAAAAAAAAGAAAAAGAAAAAAAAAACAAAAAAAAAAAATTGCATGTTAAGTTCATTAATTAATGCCAGTCAGTGTCGGACCACGTCCTTCAATGTATAGCCTTAAGTACCGCTAGTTCTAAGTATAAAAAAAAAAAAAAAAAAAAGTGTAATCGCCAATCATAAAAACAACGTTATAAAAAGAGCACGGGCAATTAAAGCCTGTGGATGTAATAAATTGAAAAAAAAAAAAAAATTGATAGAAGATGGCGCTGTCTGTACCTACTTAATATTATAAAAAAATAAAATACCATAAAAAAGCGAAGTGAAACGAGGGTAAGTCGCTAGCTTACATATAAAACACTAGAGACTCACCCTCGCTTCGCTTCGTGTTCATCTTTAGACAAAAACAAATCTATCCCACGCGAACCGTGCATTTTCCCGGGATGATATATAGCCTATAGCCTTCCTTAGTTAACGGACTATCTAATGCAAAAAGAATTTTTCAAATCGGATTAGTAGTTCCTGAGATTAGCGCGTTCAACCAAACAAACAAACAAACTCTTCAGCTTTATAATATTAGTATAGATTAACATCCTAACAAAAAAAAACAAACAAACATACTTTTAAAACAAAATATATGCAATAGTTTATAATTTATATTCATTACAAGTAAAACTTTGAACCGCTGTGAGACATTCCTTCATACAACTTTGCTGAATTTAATTTTATTGTTCCATTAACAAGGGAACGCTTTTAAGCTCCACTGTACTTGTTTCGCTTTATCCTTTTTAACCCCAAAATAAAAGGAATGGGTTCAATTCTTTTGTTTGTCAGTTATTTTGTATATGAAGGAGTCGTTAAAATAACTAGAGCATTAGTCCAACTGACATTTGCATATTAGAAGATAAGAGAGATATCTTCTAATAGGTTTTATATAGATACTAGCGATTCACCCTTGCTTTGCTCGGATTCGTCTGTACATACGTTCCACGGTTAGTATGGAATAGATAGATTAGATATTATATGATGTATGGCCTATAGCCTTCCTCAATAAATGGGCTATCTAATGCAAAAAGAATTTTTCAAATCGGAGTAGTAATTCCTGAGATTAGCGCGTTTAAACAAACAAACAAACAAACTCAGGCAGAGTTTGTAATATTATATTAGTACTACCGACTCGGATACTCGGATGGGCAGCTTACGGGAAGCTACGTAACATCTTCTCGTCCCGAATACCGCAGTGTCTCAAGACAAAAGTCTTCGACCAGTGTGTGTTGCCAGTGATGACATACGGCACAGAGACGTGGCCGCTCACGATGGGCCTGATAAGAAAGCTCAAGGTCACACAGAGAGCAATGGAAAGGGCTATGCTCGGGGTTTCCCTGCGAGATCGAATCAGGAATGAGGAGATACGCAGAAGGACCAAGGTCACCGACATAGCCCGCAGAATATCCAAGCTCAAGTGGCAGTGGGCAGGGCACATCGCTCGCAGAACAGACGGTCGTTGGGGACGCAAAGTTCTCGAGTGGCGGCCACGGACCGGAAGGCGAAGCGTGGGTAGGCCTCCCACAAGGTGGGCCGACGACTTGGTCAAAGTCGCTGGAACCCACTGGATGCGGATGGCCCAAGACCGGTTGTCATGGAAATCTTTGGGGGAGGCCTATGTCCAACAGTGGACGTGTTTGGGCTGAAACGACGACGACGACGACGACTACCGACTCACCTTCGCTTCGCGTCGGCTTCGTCCCTAGACAACAATACAATCTATCTATCGGTGATATACGAATATAGCCTATAGCCTTCCTCAGTTAACGGGCTGTCTAATGCAAAAAGAATTTTTCAAATCGGATTAGTAGTTCCTGGGATTAACGCATTCAACTAAACAACCAAACAAACAAACAAACTCTTCAGCTTTATAATATTAGTATATATATATATATATATATATATATATATATATATATATATATATATAAAAGCAACCCACTCACTGATTAATCACGAAAGGTAGATTCCTCATACTTACTCAAACTTCAACCCCTAAAGAGGTAAATAAAGGGTTGAAAGTTTGTTTGTATGTGTTTTGTATTTTATACCTGTAGCTGAAATTTGACCATTATCATAATTGAATATATCAAGAAAACATACATAATATATGAGTTTAAATTAGTCGCTATAGCTACTAAACAAAAAAAAAGAAAATCGGTTGACACACAGACAAAAATGTATTAAACTGTTTTAATATAGATATAATTTATGTTATTAAAGTAATATTATTTTTTCTGTTACAGGTAAATTAAACGCGATTGACATCAACTCATAGTTGGAATAATAAAGGTATTTGTTCGGTCAAAACTTTTAAAACAAGTGTTTTCCATTGATGAGAGAACTCATAGCGTCCTTTATCCAACTGTCCCAGATGGAGGGTAATGTTTTTTTGAGTATGTGGATAGATACGTATGTAAGTATTACAAAAAAAACGAAAATATTCTAATATCTATACATATAATAAAATTCTGAGTTGAATCTGTACATCAAATATTTTTTGGAAAATCTTATTGAAATAGTCATTACTATCGACACAGAGGCCGAATCAATAGTTTTTAGTATTTTTGTCTGTCTGACAACGCATCACGAGAAAACCACTAAACGGATTTTGATAAAATTTGGTATGACGATAGCTGGTTATCCGGATCAACATATAGGATACTTTTTACTACGGGAAAATATCTTATCTCTGAGAAAAATATACTGAACGTTAAAACATATCTAGAGAGGAACCCGAGCGGAGCGAGGATGAGTCGCTTGTATACATATATTATTGAAATACTTTTAATACTTAAATAATCCTAACATTCTAACACGAAGTGCAAAAACGTTTATCGTTTTAAATTATAAAAATAGTCAAATTTTACGTCTTTCTGTTATTAAAATATTTATTGGACTGACTACTTACCCGCACTTACTGTACAGAAATCGAACCCGCTACCCCTTTTGTAGATCCTTTAGAACAATTTTTCTATTTAATCGTCCAATGAAGAATCGTGAGAAGCTCGAATTGAGGACACTTCACTATCAATTATCTTAATTAAGATAAATTGTTGACACAAAATAGTGGGAGTAGTTCTTAATAAAAGGAAGATTAGACGAGTTGTGATGCGCCTTAAATCTTTATATTAAATGTAACACTAATTATAACTCACGGTTCCTCTCGCGTTTATGTATTGCATTCTGTTAAATCTATACAGATAAATAAAATTGAAGTGTCTGTTTGTAATGTTTACTAAATGCATATGAAAGTATGTACGGTAATTACAAGGAAAACACATTTTTTAAATATTTGTCTGTCTGCCTGTCTGTTTGTTCCGGCTAATCCGAAACGGCTGGACTGATTTGGATGAAATTTAATAAACAAATAGATTGTCACTCGAAGTAATCACATAAGTTATTGATAGTCAGAAAATTTACCAAAATGCAAAAAGTGCACAAGCAAAATACAAAAAGCTAGAGACGTGCCCAAACACAGTGAGGGTAAGCTATTATCTTTATATATGATCGTCTGTGTGTACACTTGTTGCGCTTCAACTCAGATAGCTTAACAGTTAGTAGCGTGTTCATTGTGTCGCGGGGATGCTGTGTAACTACTAACACTCTCATCTTTGTTTAGATAATTCATAGGTTGAAGAGTAGCATGATGATGTTATCCTATTATTACGTCGTGGAATTTAGGGCTGCAGCAGTGGTTTTCTATGCCCTTCTGTCTTTAGCTACTGCTTGGGCATAGATCCACGAGATTTGAAGGGTTTCTAATGTCCACCTCAATGGACCACTTCGAAGTGTTAGTTGATCGACCAGATCTTCTTCGGCCGGCTGACTGCCTTTGGAATGCCACTTGTGCAGTACCCTAATCCTTCTCTTCGCAAAATATGGCCGCCCCAGCGCCACCGCCTTGAAGAGTAACCATAAACTATCTACACACACACACACCCATATATATATATATATATATATATATATATATATATATATATATATATATATATATATATATATATATATAGGTATATAAATAGGCAGAGAGAAAAAAAACAAATTTTCTCCTCTATTGTCAACCGATTTTTATAACTATTCCACGGGAACCGAACATTTTTCCGGGATAAAAGTAACCTATGTACTATTCCAGACTATGATCTATCTCTGTGCCAATTTTATCCAGATCCTTTCAGCCGTTCTGGCGTGAAAGAGTAACAAACATCCATCCATCCTACCAATTATCAACCTACTATCCTCACAAACTTTCAAATTTATAATATTAGTATGGATACGGATAATAAGATGGGGCATTTCACATGGGTAATTTACATGTATATGTATATCAAAAATTTATTGAAGGGTGTATAACCCGGGGTGTAATTAGGGATGTACAAAGCGATAACGGGGCTGTAGTCACAAATTATGTTAAGACTCAACCGCTCGCTATAATGCGTATCCTGTATTAGAATGTCAAAGAAGACCGCTACAATTTATCTTCATAGAACCTAAATATATAACTTATATTTTGATAGTTTTATTTGAAAAAGTAATAGTTATGTCAAACAGCTATTATATAGTTTAAACTAGCGACACCCTTACCTTACTCCGCTGTGTTTCGTCCCTATGTACCTACGATTAGTATAGATTTCTCAGAGATGAGATATTTTCCCGCAGTAAAAAGTATCCTATATGTTGACCCGGATAACCAGCTATCATCATACCAAATTTCATCAAAATCGGTTTAGTGGTTTTCTCGTGATACGTTCCCAGATAGACAGACAAACAGAAATTCTAAAAACTATAGATTCGGCCTCTGTATTGATAATAATGACTATTTTAATAAGATTTTCCAAAAAATATTTAATGTACAAATTCGACTCTGTTACAATTTTATTATATGTATCGATAAAACTATGTTTGTCGGTTTTTTTCGCGAGTTTATTTTAATTTTTGTTTTCCGACGTTTCGAATGCTTTACAGCAATCATGGTCACGGTAGACTCTCCAAATTTTAATCTGCGAAAAGGAACAAAATGTATTAAAAAAAAAACAGAAATATAGAGTATTATCAATTATATATTTTTAATTTTGACCGTTAGCCAAAACAAACGTTTTCTATGTACTGAGATCGAACCCGCGACCATTACAATGTTATGAAGTTCATAATCTGTGGTAGGTCTGTGTAGTGGCCACTAAATCAATCCAACCAATTATTTGCTGCAGCATCCAAATCATTAGATGTAATGGGAATTTATGGATGCGATCCCATGATTATAACTGGCATGGGGTTTTTATTAAATATACTAGCGACTCACCCTCGCTTCGCTCGGGTTTGTCCCTAGATACGTTTTATTTTTTTATGTCCCTAGTTTTCTATGGGCCCGTTTTTTTAGCGGAACGCTAATTCTTTTTCTAAAATAAAAGTATCCTAAGTTACTCCTTATAATATCAGCTATCTGCCAGTGAAAGTCCCGTTAAAATTGGTCCAGCCGTTTCGGAGATTAGCCGGAATAAACTGACAGACAGCCAGACAGACAAAAATTTTAAAAATCGTGTTTTTCTTATAAGTAGGTACCGTAACTAATTTCATATGCATTTAGTATAAAGCTGTTATTTTGACATTACAAACAGACACTTCAATTTTATTTATCTGTATAGATTTAGTTATACCGACATGAATTCGTTAGAAATCCGACTCAAATAAATAAACAATTGTAGATATAGCCTAATTACTTAATATTTTTTTATTAACATTGTCTTCTTTGAAGTTAAAAATCGTTTCTGATAGTTATAAATAACCAATAACATAATATATCATTTTCAAAGTCGGTTAAATGTATGTAAACGAGTAAGTTTAGCGAAGATATCTTACAGTAGAGAGCGTTTGCAGTTAATTTCCTGCTTTAAACGATCTGTCGGTCGAGTTGCTGCCGGGCGACGTAACGTATAGACATTGGTACGTACAGTAAGAACGTGTTATCTATACATATAATAAAATTGTAACTAAGCTGAATCTGTACATTAAATATTTTTCGGAAAATCTTATTGAAATAGACATTATTATCGATACGGAGGCCGAATCTATAGTTTTTAGATTTTTTGTCTGTCTGTCTGTCTGTCTGTCTGTCTGTTACCGCATAACGGAAAAACCACTGGAGGGATTTTGATGAAATTTTGTATGATGATAGCTGGTTATCCGGGTCAACATATAGGATACTTTTTACTGCGTGAAATTATCTCATCTCTGAGCCAAACGTTAAAACGTAACTAGGGACGAACTCGAGCGGAGCGAGGGTGAGTTGCTAGTTTTATCAAAGCCTAGAGACTTGCTCCTGCTTCGTTTAAGAGTGTAGATTATTTTTGAAGATAAAAACAAGATTTGTATACTAAAATGTATAAATTAGACATATTGTGTTGTAGTCGTTTTTATAGATCTATCCCACGGGAACCGTACATTTTTCCGGGATTAAAAGTAACCTATGTGCTCTTTCAGACTATAATCTATCTTTGTGACCATCTAAATCCGTTCTGCCGTTCTGGTGGAGTAACAAACATCCATCCAAACTAGCATTTATAATATTTATGGAATTAAAGCTCTTATATATTTACCGTATATTGTTTTCCATTATAAATAACTATTTTTATCCATCTCCTCAGACAAGATCATGACAGATCATCTAAAATACTAAACAAATATAATTTATAGCCTATAGCACTCTGGGATAATGTAGTTTTCTTTTAGTGAAAAAAAAATCATTTTGATGAGTCCCGTGCTTATTAGATTTTAGGGTTCCGTAGCCAAAAGACTAAATCCGAACCCTTCTAGTTTCTCTATGTCCGTTTATCACAGCTATTTTACTAGGCCCCCCGAAATAGCCCACGTTCGAGTCATACATACTAGCTACGCTACTGTATAAGCCACACATTTTCTGTCACTGACTACACGTTTGGCTCAGTTTGTAGTGACACTACTTGCTGTGCCAGCGGTCGCGGGTTCGAGTCCCGCTGGAGGCATTCATTTGTGTGATATACAAGAATGTTTGTACTCCAGTCATGGGTGTTTATATTTATGATATGTACATACATATGTATTTAAAGTTATATATGTGTAGTGTATCAACTATCTGGTATCCATAACACAAGCCTCGTAGCTTACCGTGGAACTAGACGGTGCTGTGTGTTAATGTCCCAACAACATATTTTCTGTCATTAGTTGTATTGGAAACCGCTAACGCTATTGATTCAATGAAAACGGTAAATTTAGTCATCTCTCTAAAAAACTTGATATTTTATTAGGTGAAAGTAAAACATTTAATTCCATACTTTTTAGGCTTGTTCAAACTTTTTACCGAAACTCATATTTTGTTTTTACCTTCCGGTAAGAATGCGGAAAATTATTATCATCTTATTGTTCAATCTTAAACAAAGTGAACTCTTTATAACTGTCGCATTTTATAACTAAAAAGCTTAGACGTTGAATTTATTCTAGATATAAAGCGTCACTAAGTACTATGATAAATTGCCTTGGTGGTGTAGTAGCTCGCATGTACTGCTGCACATCCGGTGGTCCTGGGTTCGAGTTCCGGGACGGGCCAAATTGATTTATTGAGTCTTTCTGCTTAGTAAGTCTCAGTAACAGCCCGAAGTTGGGAAGTTGGAGGTGTTTCACCCCCATGACTTGGAGAGCAGGTAAAGCCGTCGGTCCTGGGCCTTGACTCTCACCGGTCGTGTCTCGTGTCGTCCCACCGGAGTATGAGAGTGACAGGGACAGAGAGTGCACGTTGTGTCTGCGCTCTCTCTCACACGCGCTGTACTATAATATCTCCTGCGCAGTTGGCTAGTCTCAATGAGATTGGCCGCCGTGGCCGGAATCGGTCAGGAGGACATTGTTTTTATGACTATCATAAATTATTATACTAAAATTTTAAAAAGAACACTGAAATATAGAAAGTAGTCTATAATTTCTATACATACATTTATTTTTCTATTACACTAAATACAGTGTATTTTCAAATGTAACCGCACGATAGTTACATAAGGCTCATTAACTTAGCATTATAATCTTTTTGGATTTCATAAAATTCTCAGAAGTGTCCGTTATTATTATACATTTTTGGAGGTATGAAGACATAATTTAGAACGAAAAAAGTAAGGCTATGTGGCTGGAAATATTAAGCAATCAATCTAGAAGGGCAGGACGTTGTTATTGAAGTTATACTTCTTTTGGCATGTTTGTGAAAAAATGATGAGAGTAATATTTTTACGATGCGCGCGCACACCGACAGCCAAAAAGCGACATGATGAATCTGGCTGAAAGCGACACGATGAAGTTAGCTGCATTCCTTTTACAAACAGAGAGTTGTGACATACGAGATGAAATTTTTAGCTATTTTTGTTCTGTTACGCCAAAGAAGTATAACTTCTTACGTGCGTACATAAGTACACACACACGTTTTTTTTTTATATGGAGTATACCCTTGAAGTATACTTTAAACATTATAAAGCCTAGTGCTTAACTCATTAGTCGAAATTCAATGATCATAATAATTACTGAAAATTTTATAAAAACATATATTCAAAATAGAATTTACGTGATTATATAAAAAAAATGTTTCCAATTTTTTCATTGATAACAGTAAAGCTCTAAATTAAAAAAATAAAATAAAATTGGTTGATAAACACTTGCAAATGAAAATAACACATTTCAAACCCACGACCCCCTACGTAGTATTAACATTATTAAATATTATTATATAAATTAAGTTTTAAAGTTTTAATTTCCTCGAATGTAAGACGTATCGCATCGTACAAATAAAATCATTTGACACGGTTATTGTACCGTTACGTCTCGTCGGTGTGGTTCCATTGTCATACTTATTCTTACACGTCACGACAACTTTTGACTGACAAAAACAGTTAAAAGTAGTTTGGACTGCCGGCCTTGGTCAATAGCAGTTTTTACTGGCATATCAGTGAAAACTCTTAAAATTATGGTGGTCACTATTTTAACCTAACCTAACCTAGAAAGAAAGACAGGGTTCTTCCCAGTAACCTTCAACCTACTTACCTCTTTAACTTTTTAAGAGTTTTGACCGATATGCCAAAACTACTATTGACCAAAGCCTGCAGTCAAAATTACTTTTGACCAACCTCTTTAGTCAAAAGTAGTTTTGACTAAAAAATATAATAGTACTTTCTTAGATTTACGCGAATGTTTGACATTTAAATAAAACTATCTTTTCGGATTTTTTCGCGGATTTATTTTGATTTTTGGTTCCCGACGTTTCGATTGTTCGAAAATCAAAATAAATCCGCGAAAAAATCCGAAAAGATAGTTTTATTTAAATATAATAGTTTTGGCTGTAACATATCTATGTTTTTATACATCAATGTCTACAGTAGTACCACTTAAGTACTTCAATGAAGTGATTCAGTTACGCAATGGAAACGTAACCGCCGTTGAACAACTTGTATATGGGTTTGTGGTACAGTGTCAAAGTGTTCTGAGAAATATGTGCACAATTGTTTGGACTGATACACGCTATTAGCTAATCAACGCCACCTGGCTTTCCCTATTTTTTCTTTACATAATAATAAAATTTTTTTTTTCAATTATATTGTTTAATAATACTTTCTTAGATTTACGCGAATATTTGATATTTTAAATAAAACTATTTTTTTTGAATTATTTTGCGGATTTATTTTGATTTTTGGTCGGGAATCAAACTTTGAGACATCTAAAACTTTAGTCTCTCCTGTGAACATGTACGCTGTAAAGCATTCGAATCGTCGGGAACCAAAAATCAAAATAAATCCGCAAAATAATCCGAAAAGATAGTTTTATTTAATATGTTGTTAAAGATTGGAAGGTCGAATCAATCACTAATACTATGTTTTAGTTGAATATTCCAGTGCTATTTTTTAAAGAGATCTAACTGATAACGAGACATATCTAACTAATAATTAATTAATCTACTTTTCGTAACTGTAATGATTGCTTGGAATAAAAGTTAATTGGGTAAGTCCAAAAGAATAATAAATAAATATGTTGGGACATTAACACACAGCACCATCGCCGCATCGTGAACCCGCGACCACTGGCACAGCAAGTAGGGTCACTACAAACTGAGCCAAACGTGACGCCATGTCGTCAATCTTTATATCAGCTTCATCCAAATTTGCTCAGCCGTTTCAACGTGAAGTGACAAACATACACACATACAAACTCGCATTTATCGTCGCTCGTCTACCTAAAATTACAAACGTATCTATTTACTTTAACTATATCATCACAGAACCCCATAACGAGTGGATTCAAACGAATGACCCGCATACACTATGGAAATAAATCTGTGCCCTCTTATAGGAGGGAATAAAAAAAATAAATGTCACCATAAATTACCATAGATTCTATAGAGCACTCCCCACTGTTGTACAAGACGCATGGAATACAACCGGATACGAACGCATCGTGTCGTAAATATCCACTGGAGTATAGGGCGTAATAGCTTCCTTAATATTAGCTATTAACTAAATGTAGTGCAATCATTTTTCAATATATATAGTGTTTGCACGCGGCGTTGCTTGAAGATGTTGAATTAAGTTTTAATTTGATTTTTATACTATAAATGTTTTCTGTTACTGTTTACTTAGTTATCATTGTCATATTGCTGTACAGATTTTAATTAAGTTTAAAGTAAAAAAAAGGTTTATAAAAAAAACATACGTTTAGTAGTATCTATACTAATATAATATTATAAAGCTAAAGAGTTTGTTTGTTTGTTGGTTTGTTTGGTTGAACGCGCTAATCTCAGGAACTACTAATCCGATTTAAAAAAATGTTTTTTGCATTGGATAGTCCGTTAACTGAAGAAGACTATAGGCTATATATCATCCCGGAAAAATGTACGGTTCCCGTGGAATAGATATGTTTTTGTCTAAGGACGAACCTAAAGCGAAGCGAGGGTGAGACTATATATAATGTTCTAGTAACGTCAAACACGTATCCCTACTTCACAAACGTGACATTTCTTAAATTTGTGAAACCTGTGCGAAATAAGTCAAATTTATGCAAAAATATTACAATTATTTTTATTCTTAGTAACAAGGTTCAGTGGTGACGCGCACGCTTGGAAAACCAAATGTAGCGGATTGAAATCTCGGGTCTCGCATGTGAAGTCCATCAATCTAGACTTGGCCAGCGTGGTGGACTAAGGCCTGATCCCCTCGCATTAAAGGCAGTCCCACCCCCAGCAGTGGGACGTATAAAAGAGCTGAACGAGCATATTAGGCCATTTCGCCTCTGTGTTGTGTACATTTTTAATTTTAAAATATTCTTCTTACATTTGGACAAGGCAATTTTTCATTGAGTGCTTTAAAGGATTATATAATATGATTCAAAATCGATATCAGCCATTTGTCATGAAGTGAATGACGTATAATTTATTACAATATTATTTTTCCGATCCTCACACCATTTTATGATAACATTTATGAAATATTTATTCTACAGGCTTTTACAAATATGTATTTTTTATAACATTGCAATACACAATACGAGTACACATATTATATACTAGCGACTCACCCTCGCTTTACTCGGGTTCGTCCTTAGCTTGATTCCATATACAAATTTTCATCCCCATTTACACTCCCTTAAGGGATGATTTCCGGGATGAAAAGTATTCTACGTCCTTCCCAGGGCCTCAAACTATCTTCTTACTCATCTAAATCAGTTCAAATCACCGCACAATCTCACAAACTTTACCTCTTTATAAAATTAATTAGTATAGATGAAAATAATTAAAAGTAAAGCTTAGACGAGTAAGATATTTAGTACCTTTTTAAAACAATGTATTAAATTTTTGAATTTATTTAAAAACAAACTTGATGTGAACTCTTAATTAAAATTCAACAAAATTGTCAAACGAAAATTTGAATGTTAACTAACTTCATAAAACTCGTTCAAATTATGATTTTCTAACGCGGAATTATATTCTTATAAAAAAAATTAAAGCTAGAAAAAATAAAATAAAACTGAAAAAAGGCTCCGACAAAAATCTGTGGAGCTCCTTATATTTAAAAAAACATTGACATAAATTGACTCCTAAATTAAAAACCAATTCTTCTCTCGCTGTTTTTTCTTCCAAAAACTGACATAAACGGTATAGAATACTTAAAATAAAAATGAAAAAAATAATAAAATTGGGTTTCAATCGACGAAGACATAAAAAAAATCAGTCAAATTGAAAATCTCTTGTTTGAAGTCGGTTGATTGAAATCCAGATTTGGAGAACATTTTCCTCCTTAGTTCGTTAAGTTTAAAAATGCTGACCAAATTAAACCTCGTTCTTTTTGGAAGGAATAATAGCTTATTAATTAAAAAAGTATGTTGACTTTATTTCTGTAAGTTATATCTATACTAATATTATAAAGGGGAAAGATTTTTTTGTTTGTTTGTTTGTACCGAATAAGCTCCGAAATTATTGAACCGATTTAAAAGAAATTTGGTAAGAAGATAGTTTGTGACCCTGAGAAGGACATAGGATAGTTTTTATTCCGAAATCATTTCTTAAGGGGATGAAAATGGAAATGAAAGTTTATATGGGGAAGCAACTAGAGCGAAGCGATCATAATATAAATTACAATTCCAACTAAAATGATCAATGCGAAAGTCTGTTGCAATAAATATTTGTTTTTGCTTGATGCAAACATCGAACCCCTGATCTCTTACATCAAAGGCAGTCTTAAAAGTATTATATTCAGCCCATTTTAACGTTCCACTGCTGGGCGTGGGTTTTCCTTCAATGCCAGGGTCAGGGTTAGGTCAGGATCAGGCCATAGTCCACCACGCTCCCGGACTTCACATATCTTTCGATACCTAGCAAGTTTTTGCTAGGTTCTCTCAGACATGCAAGTTTCCTCACGATGTTTTCCTTCACCGTAAGGCAAGTGGTAATCATGTTGAAAATGATTCGTATGAAAATATCAGAGGTGCGACCGGGATTCGAACCCGCTTCACTCGGTTATCCAAGCGAGCGCGTAACCACTGAAAGTATATAAAGTGTAGTATATTTTAGACTTCACATTTTTTCGGTGTAACAGTAATCCAATAGACTATTTAATGGAACCAATTTATTCTAAGAAAATGAGAGAATTTTCTTTTGACGAATTTTCTTATATTTTTAAAGCACTTTAAAAACTAAAATACATTTTTTAGCGTTATTTTTTAAAATATATCACTTTATTGAGAGTTTAATGGAAATGGGAGAATTGATTTTATTTTTTTTAATAACGACACGGTTGACTACGTTTCTAGTGTGTGGGTTGGCGGACTTCACATGTCTTTCGAAAACTTGCTAGGTTTTCTCAGACATGCAGGTTTCCTCACGATGTTTTCCTTCACCGTAAGGCAAGTGGTAATCATGTTAGAAATGATTAGCACATGAAAATATCAGAGGTGCGAGACCCGGGATTTGAACCCGCTTCACTCGGTTTCCCAAACGAGCGCGTTACCACTGGGCTACCGCTGCCTTTTTTTTTATTGTAACAAAAGTAATAAAGGTTGATTACAGTTGGAATGTAATAGTGAAAGCAGAAGTGTATAATTTTATTTGGTTTTTATTCATATTATAATTAATTAATATTTTAATTGTTTTGTTTGTTTTCTAAATTATTTTATTTATTATGATTTCTTGTTTTTGAAGTGAAAACTTGTATAGGCAGGTTTGTTTGTATGGGAAGTGAATTCGTGTGAGTCGTCATCGACATGGTCACGTGACGTGTCGACGCTAACACTCGGAGCGCCGATAGATGTCACAACCAGATAAATGTAAACAGTTTTAATTTACACATTTTAATTTAATATCAAACAATTTGAATATCTAAAAATAACTGTTTGTTTATAGTTTTAAGTTTTCACTTCTGTCGGCAGTCTGTCTGCTTTTTTTTACTATATTTTTGACATTTGAAAATGATTTCTTGACATTGTAGCAAGGAATTAAAATAATGTGTTTCAATTAAAAAAGCATGGAAAAAGACTAAACTGGTGCCAAAATACAGGCGAAGCCACGGCTATTATCTAGTCTTGAATAAAATAGTCAAATTAAATGTGTAAATACAACCCTGTTATTGCAAATCTCATTATCTAAGCAACCCCTCACGTAATATATAATCCATTTTTTATTGGCTACTGCAAAAGGGGTAGGTACTTAAGTAATAAAAAATGCGTACACAACTGTTATTTATTTCTAACTTGGCTAAAACTTGCCAGGATGGTTCTGTTAGGATTTGGAAACGCGGGTCGCGGGTTCGATCAATACAAAGCCGATTCGATTTTAACGGGATTTTCAGCTCAAGTTGAACGTACAATATTATATACATTATACATGTCGTTGTCTTGACAAAGTTTTAATTATGTTTGCGGTCTTTGAGTTCATGTAAATCTTCTAAAAACACATTGTTTTTCCCCAATTTCCAATTGTTCCATGAAACTCTTATTCGGATTGTTGTCATTATATATTATAAAAGTAAGTGAAGAAATCTTTCCAGCCGATCTAAGTGAACCGCTACCAACAAACAGCATTTCATTATTATTTGTACAGATTATATTTATTCATGAGTGAAGTCACGGGCGAAAGCTAGTTAATAAATTAAGTTTAAATTCGAGATGAAGCGCAGGAAAATCAAAACATTTGATCTTCTTATTTTAGTTAGTACCAACGTCATAATGAAAATATTCCACTTTACCAACATTCGGACAATCATAATTTCAAAAGTTTGTTTGTATGTTTGTTTGTTACATTAGACAGATTTGGATGAAATCTAGTACACAGATAGATCAGGAACTGGACTAATAACCTAGGCTACTATTAGTTATCTAGAGAAGAACCTTACATCACTCACCGGCTAGAAAAGCCTGTACTACCCACTAAAACTAAACAAAACCTCCTCCGTCTTAATGGGGCGTCGCAGGATCGCTTACGCACTCAACTACGTCGCCCCGATGGCAGGTCTGCCGAAGCAGACCACAACAACCATGGAGTTGCTCCTCAGTCCACTCTGCTATCAGAGAAGTACCAGAAGCAACCCACATGGTACACCGCCCACCGAAGTGGGCCACCTTCCAGTGCATTTCTTGGTTTTGCGCCCGGCTGAACTGCCGGACGCTACTGAGACCCCCCCATATATACTAAAGGTCCCTAAGATCTCCAAAGTTGCATCAAAAGTAAATAAACCTTGTCACATTACTTCGATTTGACTGAGTCCGGAAGTACACACCCCTGTCTCTGAAGCGGAAACAATTAGTTTTCTAATGACAACTCTATGTATATAGAAATAAGGGCGACTTAAAATATAATAATTTATGCTTTACGACTTTTCATATCCGGTATGTTTATAGTAGAAAAGTTTTATCGAAATCGGTGTAATTTTCATTTTAATGGCAATATGAATAGATATAAGCTATATGCTATTGTTAGAACTAAAATAGCAGTGAGTCAGATGTATTTTCCCACTTCAGTATAAACTTACGAAGCTGTAACTTTCTTAGATTTACGCGAATATTTGACTTTTTAAATAGAACTATTTTTGGAATGATTTAGAACAAACATGGTCACTGGAAAAATATTCCAAAAATCAGAAAAATCTGAAAATTCAGACAGAAGGAAGTATTATCCGAAAGGTCGGGGAGAAAAAAATATAAAATCATATATTTATACAATTATTCATCCAATATTTCCCTTTAAGGGATAAATTTTAACATTTTGGACATAAGGACTCTTGTGCGCTAGGACATTGGCTATCAACATCGGCAAGATCTTTGTTTACTAAATACGTAGATAACACGTAGTAGGTTCAAAGTACTTATATTTATGTACTACTAGCAGAACCCGCGGCTTCGCTCGCGCTAATACTATAAAAATACTTAAAAGGTAGGTTTCGTACAAACTTCAATCCCCAATTTTACCACCTTATGGGATGAATTTCGAAAAATGCTAAAACACGTATTTATTTAATTGTATTGAAGAGCTTTAATACCAAGTTTCATGTAATTCTGATCTTAATTTTTTTTTGTGTTATATTGTAACGTGTTTTCTTGTGGGAATGATATAATTTCCGGCGGTAAAAAGTAGCCTATGTCACTCTCCGGCCCTTCAACTATCTCCACACAAAAAATGACGCCAATCTGTCTCTGTTTCGACATGAAAAAAGGACAAACAAACATACAAACAAACAAACAAACACACTTTCACATTTATAATATTAGTAAGGATACCATTTGCAGTAGAAACCCTTGGCCCATGGAGTCAAAGCTAAACACTTCTTAAAAGACATAACACCTCGTCTTATCGCCTCTACTGGTGACAGGAGAGCTGGCGCATTTTTCTCCCAAAGAATCGGCATTGCCATTCAGCGGTTGAATGCGGCTACCATTCTTGCCATGATTCCGGGCGGACATGACTTTTATAGTAATAATTAAGTGTACATTTGTTTTGTATATATAATTAAGTTTTTATAATTTCCGGTATTATCTCCGGATAAATACATGGAAGTGTCAATTAGGTAATATAATTAGAAAGTAGATAAATCGATTTCTAAGATTCGAATACATTGTCAGTGAGTTTGTTCCGATTGAAAGTAACAAAAGCATTATATAAGAAAGGTTTCTAACATTATTTCAGCGTGAAAAGAGATTGACAACACGATATACTAATGTATAGGATGGGAATATAATAAAACGATTTTATTGACTTAACACCTTCACTAAAGTCTATACGAATATAAAGAGGTAAAGTTTGAGAGTTTGTGAGGTTGTAGGGGGTAATCTCTGGATCTACTGAACCGATTTAGGTGTTTGGTAAGAAGATAGTTTGAGACCCTGGGAAGGATATGGAGGATACTTTTTATCCTAGAAATCATCTCGTAAAGGGGTTAAAATGGGGATGAAAGTTTGTATGAGGAATCAAGCTAGTGACGAACCCGAGTGAAGCGAAGGTTTTTTGTTTGTTTAAACTTTCTATTTAGTAGCGATCCTCGCTCGGGTACGTTCCCAGGTGCCTTACAGTAGCCTATGTGTTACTCCAGCTTATAGTCTATCTGTGTATTAAATTTCATCAAAATCTGTCCAGCAGTTTTAGCCTGAAGGCGTACAAAATTGATTAATTGCATTTGGCTATATAACATCACGTCTACCCTGAGAAGTGGAGTTATAATACTTTCTTATATTTGTACGAATATTTGATATTTTAAATAAAGCTATCTCTTTTAGGGTTTTATTTTGATTAACGATTCCTGCCGTTTCAAATGCTTTATAGCATGGTCATGAGAGACTTCTGATTCGAAACTTTAGGAACGAAAAATCAAAATAAATCCGCAAAGAAACCTGAAAAGGTAGTTGTATTTAAAAGCGGAGTTATTATACAAAACTAAATGCAGGTAGAACCGCGGGCAAATACTAGTGAAAGCACTGATTTATTCAAGTAGCGACAGATCCCAAGCAGCATTGTTAGATAATCTCCACAAAAAATCGTAACTCGACACAAACCACATCTGCCCACAAGTACTTATTGTGACATATTTCAATGACAAATTATAAAGGGTCCGTTTAACCGAAATTCGTAAACTGTGGCTACCGTGACGTAAGTTTTTACTTTATAGAGAGGGACGAACAGATAAACTGGATAGAATTTGCTTTATTGAGATCTATGTATGAAATACTGGCGACTCAGCCTCGCTTCGCTCGAGTTCGTCCCTAGGTATTGTATGGTATTGTATGGTATGGTTAGTATGGTATAGATAGACTATATAATTGTATAAATATATTTACATGAGCTTTATATCTCAAGTATTTCCCACACAAACTTTTATCCTCCTTTTCAGCCTCTTAAGGGATGATTTCCGGGATAAAAACTAGCTTATCTCCTTCCGAGGATCTCAAACTATTGTCATTCTAAATTTCATCTGAAAAGTTCAGCGGATTTTTATTTTATCCATTACAAACCGATTTGAATAAAGTTGTTGTATTTAAGAGTAATTTAATATAGTATTTAGCTATGTAGAGTTTAAATATGATGACTTTTTAAAATCTTTGCTATCTTCTCTCTTTCGATATACAAGGTTTGTGTGAAAATGACATATCTTAGCGTTATGTCACGTGGTCAGAATGTCGCTCCATGTGTTATGTTTCGGTTTTCTAGAAGCGATGACGATTGTAGAAATAGATTTCGTAAGGGGCTTTAGCTTTTTTGGGATGAATTTTTTGGGAAGCAATTGTAAATAAAACTGTCATTTCGGATTTCTTCGCGGATTTATTTTGATTTTTGGTTCCTGACGTTTCGAATGCTTTACAGCAATCATGGTCACGGGAGAGACTAAGGTGTTAGATGTCTCAAAGGTCTTTTATTTATAATGTCAAATATTCGCGTAAATCTAAGAAAGTGTCATTACTCGTATATTTAAAATTTTCCCTTTAATTGTATAAAAAGTGACACTACTAAGCTAAATACGTATTTCGCTACTAACAAGACTAAAGGCATGTAGGGCACACGAGCAAAGCTAGGGTAAATCCCAAGTTAACATACTTTACTTTTTATTGCTTCTCTATGCCGCGAGCAAAAACTACTATTACATATCATTCTCACTCAATAAAAGTTTGCAACCGCAAAAAAACCAACCCCTATCAAAACGACAATGGGGTGACCATTTCAAAGAAGTAATTGGACACGCTCCGCCCGGGAGATAATCTGTACAAATAAGCATATATTATTTGATGGGGAAATCTTGTTTAAGGATCTATGGGGTTCTATGGCATAGTGAAGATTCCTGGGGTGTTACAATAACTATGGTTATTGTAAAGATTCTGTTAGAAAAGGTGGTAGATATAATGTGTATTGAGATGTATAATTAGTGATTAATGATTTATACGGATGTCACAGGTTTGATTTTCGTACATGGGAAATATTCGGGTCTATATTAGAAGTCTGGTTGCAAGTGTATGGTATAGATTGACATACAGCGTTTTTTTACTAAGTAGCAAAAACAGAGTATAATTAATATTTTCTTACACGAATATTTGACATCCATACTATAGTATACTGTAATATTATAAATGTGAAAGTGTGTTCGTTTGTTTGTCCTTCTTTCACGTTGAAACAGGGTGTTAGATTGACATGACTTTTTGTGTGGAGATAGTTGGAGGACTGGAGAGTGACATAGGCTACTTTTACCGCGGGAGATTATCTTATTCCCACGGGAAAACACGTTATAATACAACCCACAACAACTCATTTATGTATATACATATTATATAATATATAGTCTATCTTATCCATATTAAACGTTAAAACGTACATAATCGCTAGTTTTAAATAAAACAACCGTTCGAATAAGGTATATCCAGAACCAAAAACCAAAATAAACCCGTGAAAAAATCCAAAAAAAGGGTATAAGAGGTTAAAAGGGTAATTGCCTCTAAATACCTCTGGTATACAAACAACCCTATTAAAACTCTGTAGCACATCGCACCTGTATAGACACTAATCGTTTGCCCAGCCAAGTGTACTTGAGGTCGTTATTTTTTTCTAGATATGATCATGTTATGCTCTAAGTTTACTTACCACAAAATTTTATAGACAATTTGTTGTAAATTGCGATTGTATATGCAAACTAGCTACTCACCCTGGCTCCACTCGGGTTCGTCCCTGGTTACGTTTTAACGTTAAGTATAGATTTCTCAGAGATGAGATATTTTCCCGCAGTTAAAAGTATCCTATATGTTGATCCGGATAACCAGCTATCATCATACCAAGCTTCATCGAAATCTGTCCAGTGGTTTTCTCGTGATGCGGTCACAGACAGACAGACAAAAATTGTTAAAACTATAGATTCAGCGTTTGTATCGATAATAATGATTATTTCAATAAGATTTTCCAAAAAATATTTAACGTACAGATTCGACTCAGAATTTTATTATATGTATAGGTAATAATAACACTAAAAACAGAACTGCACAGCTTATATTTTTATAGTTATTGGTGATTATAAAATAGAGTTTTATCAAAATGGCTACTACATATATTAGACTCACTACATTTAAATTTAGGATTAAACAGCAATATTTATCAAATCAGACATAAAATTACAGTATATAAATATGTAGGTATATGTAAGTATATATGTTTGTATGTATGTATGTGTATATAAATATATTTATTTTTGTATAATTATAATACTTAGTTGTTATATTTTAATATTAAGTTTATACCATTTAATGCTGTACTGTACCTACACCATTCTAAATTAAATTAAATTATTTTCTCACTATTGAAGGGTTTCTGGGAGAAATCTCTTAAAGAGATAAGTTATCCTTTGTCGACATTCTGTTACTTTATTTTGTATAACATATATTTTATTTTACATAAATAAATAAATAAATAAATAAAAAATAGATTAAACGTTATTTATTACATATGCAAGTGAAGCTATTAATATTACAAAGTTATAATTACTCAAAGACATAAATTATAACATTAATTGTATGCAAATCCTGACGTGAATGGTACTTCATTAATAACAGGATCAAAATCGACTCATCAAATAACGTAGCCCTACTGAGGTTAGGGTGCATACATAATTTAACTTTTGAATAACATGCACATATATTGTTGTCTGACGACACGTTTGGCTCAGTTTGTAGCGACCCTACTTGGTGCGCCAATGGTTGCGGGTTCGAGTCCCGCTGGAGGTATTCATTTGTGTGGTGATCACGAATGATTGTATTCCAGTCATGGGTGTTGTTTATATTTATAATATTATCTATGTATTTAAAGTTATACATGTGTAGTGTATCAACTATCTGGTATCCATAACACAAGCCTCGTAGCTTACCGTGGGACTAGATGGTGCTGTGTGTTAATGTCCCAACATATTTATTTATTGTAAAGAGGATAACCATTTTAATCTGGTTGCTAGCATGTACGGCTGCACATCGTTAGGTCCTGGGTTCGAGTCCCGAGACAGGCCAAATTAGTTACTGAGTTTTTCTATCAGGAAATAACTCGGGTTGGGAAATTTTCGGGATATGGGTATCGAGCTTCGGAGAGCACGTAAAGTTGTTGGTCCTGCGTTTGATCTTTCACCCGTTTCGTTGTGTCGAATTGTCATCCCATAGGAATATGAGGATAACGTTAAGAAATAGAGATAGCATTTAGCACTTGGATTTCCTCGGTGAGGTTAGTTATTTATTATATTGCAAAAACTGGCTACTGTCTGTGGCTCGGTCTGCATTTGAACTTTTATTTAAACCGTAATCACTAAACCAGACAGCTTTTAAATATCACTATCGCGAGGAGATAAACGAGAGACCCTCCCGTGACCATGATTGCTGTAAAGCATTCGAACCATTGGGAACCAAACACCAAACTCTGCGAAAGAATCCGAAAAGATAGTTTTATTTAAAATGTCAAATATTCGCGTAAATCTATGACAGATAGTTTTGTACGGAAATGAGCAGAATTGGGATAAAAGACCTGTACTTCCAGACACTAGCAGACATACAAACTCTTCAACTTTATATGTATATTAGGATAAAAATGATAAAAGTACAGGCTTTAATATTACTCTATAACTTTTGGAAGCGGAATACAAAAAAAAAAAAAGAAGCAAGCGGAGCCGCGGGCGAAAGCAAGTTAATTACTGTTAGCTTTTAGCAATATGCAGTCCTTTTACATATGAACTAACTATGCCAAAGATCAAACTCTTCCGTACGTCACAATATGCTTAAATAGGAATACAAAGTTTTTCCTTATATATTTAAGTAGCAGCTCACCCTAGCTTCGCTCGGGTTCGTCGCTAGGTACGTTGTACATAGATATTTAAAATAGTTATTTGCCAGCGTTAGCCATATTAATATTTTTTTCTTTTGAATTTTTCTGATGTTTTAATACTTATTATCCTATTCCGGACTAAGAGAAATCCAAAAAATCTAATATCATAAAAATCGGTCCAGCCGTTTTTGAGTTATAAATGGTGTAACTAACACGACTTTGTTTTATATATACATATATATATATATATATATATATATATATATATATATATATATATATATATATATATCTATGAATAAATAGACTAAGACAAAACAATTTAATACCTTTTTCTCCTCTGTTTGTCAGCCAATCTTCTTTTTTTTTTCTTTTGTGTTTTAATGAAATTAATAAAAAATGGTGGAAACAGCTTTTTAAAAAAAAAATGATATGGTCTAATTTCGACCACTGAGCCAATATTTGTATTGATTAATATTTAAAGTATAAATAAATAACGAACGAAGTCAGATGCGAGTGCTAGTATGCTAGTACAAATCGTCCCCCACTCATATAGTGATTATCGTCTGTCCATTCACTTCACATGTCATGTGTGTTTGAGCTGAGCAAATAAGAGTACAGTTTATGTTGAGCTTTTCGAGACGATAAAGCTTGATTTGTGAAAAGATTGATTTTGATTTGTGTTTGAGCTTAAATTTTATTTTTTTAAATAGGGTTACTAACCAAAATTAAAACTTGAAATATTAAGAGTCTGCCCACGAGATACAAATAGACAATATAGGCTACTGTTAGTAATTATTTTTGTCAAAAGGTGGCGTTACGATATAATATTATCAATACAAAATACACTGGGTACACTGGGTCAAAACTGAGCGAAGCGGGAGTAAGTCGTTAGTCTTACTAATATTATTTTAGATGGATGTTTGGATGTTTGTTACTTAATCACGCCAGAACGACTGAACGGGTCTGGATGAAGTTTGATAGAGATAGGTTATAGTCTGGAATAACACATAGGTTACGGTTCCCGTGGGATAGATTTATTTCATTAATATATAAGCTTATAAATAAATAAAATCTTTAAATCTGCTACATAATATGTGCATAAATTCAAGAATATTAATACTGCTATTTTTAGTTTTACAAAAATGATATACTATTATAATTAAAATACCTAATTTATACTTTTTTTACACGCACATTTTTAACCTTTAGCTATATATTTTTTTCTTTGTCTACCCTTTTTTTTAATTTTTTTTTCAGCTTCAAGCTTTACAATACTAGTTTTAAAAAATAAAATATGAAACCCTTTTTTTCACGTCCGACAAACACTTTGCATTACAAACATTACATTTTATATAGATTTATGTAAAATTTAACCGAAAATTCGTGCATATTCCAGCGAATGCAGACTGCTATTATCTCGCGTCACGTCCGACGTTTGAACACTATCTGTTTACTCAGACGACGTTTAGTCTTAATTACGTGCTAGATTTTGATAAATCTATTATAATGAACTAGATTTATTTTAAACTAGAATATTCAGCCATCAGAGTCCCATCACAGTCCCACTGCAGGTCATCTCCCTTTAAAACAAAAGAGATCAGGCCATAGTCCACCATGCTAGCCAATAGCGGATGGACATCACATAGCACTTTGAAAGCTATTAGGTTATTTCACACATATACCTCACGATGTTTTCCTTCACTGTAAAATAAGTGGTCTTCCTCTTCTCGTATCGACGGCAAGATTTAAATGGAATCAGCCCAAAACTCATCTACGATTGTAGCTTTATCAATGGCGTCGATAAGCTCCTGTAAGTTGCAGGTAACGGGGCAACCCTGTTAGACAAGTGGTAATCATGTTGAAAATTAATTATATAACACCTTTGAGATGTCTAACCTTAGTCTCTCCCGTGACTATGATTGCTGTGAAGCATTCGAAACGTCGGGAACCAAAAATCAAAATAAATCCGCGAAATAATCCGAAAAGATAGTTTTATTTATTAAATTACATATGAAAATATCAGAGTTTTCCAAGCAAGTACGTTACCATTAAGCTACCACTGCCTACTAAAGCTTTTCGTGCTCGTAAAATAAACAAACAAACAGACAACAACTTTCAAAATATTTAAATATAACAACATCATGAATAACAGATACAATTCATTTAGCATGACTACAGATCATAAAAGCGTCGTTTGAAATTTTCTTAAACACATTTACATTTATTCGAACTAACAGTGCGTTCAGGCGTGCCTAATATGAATTGTAAGTGACCCAAAAGTAAGGCTAAGACTCTCCCAAAAATAAACGAAGTTGCGAATAATATTTTAGAAAGATTTTAGAGTTTCCCTTTGATGGTCACCGGTTCATTAATGCAAGGTTTTATCTTAGGAAACTAAAATATGTATTTATATTATCTATACTAATGTTATAAAGAGGCAGAGTTTGTTTGTTTGTTTCTTTGTTTGTTTGTTTGTTTCTTTGTTGTGACTACTAAAACGATTTGAAAAAACCCGAGCGAATCGATAGTGAGTAGCTAGTTTTATATAAGTTAAAACGAATATTCGTATGTTGGTTATGTTATTAATCATTCATCCGATTGTAATGAAACTTTGGTGGGTTATTCTGTATACACCTGCGAAAGTTCCTGGCGCAGAAAAAAAATCTTGGAGGTTTGTATTTTATGCGTTCCAAAACCATTTAATCTTATGACAGTGACGAGCAAAGCGAGGGTAAGTCGCTAGTATAGTGGGTAGAATTGAATAATTAAAAGCTTTAATCTCTTTCATTCCTTTTTATGTTCTCATTAATTATTAGTAAAAATATAAAAGGATATTATTAAATTAAAATGCTGTAAAATTCTTGTTTTGGCAAAAACTCAATTTTTAGAAACGATTGGAGAGCAAATCGACTTAGTCTATCTTAGAGTACACGAATTTCGACGGACATTGCCCAAAAATAAAGAAGAAATGTTTCTAGTAGCGTGAAATTGAAAAGGCTAAAACAGTTGATTCATCAATAAAAGTCCAGTTAAAATGTAAATTTTCTAACACCACATAATTAATCTAAAATTGGCGCCCAAGATGGGCTTCCAATAAAGCTTAAAACGAATGCATAATTTATTAGTATTCATTTGAAAACCTCAAAGCTCTTCATCACACATTCATCCCTTGCGGCACACCCCTAATTGTAAATATCGTCACTTAATAAAATCGGCACTCCAATGTACAGGGTGTTCTACATTTACTTATAATAAGTCCACTAAAATAATACTTTCTTAAATTATTTCAATAATAGGTAGTATTTTTGGGTTTTTTCCGCAAGTTTCTTTTGATTTTTGGCTTTCGATTATTCAAATCACAGCAATTATATTACGGGAGAGACCTTTTGGCATCTCTTTAAAAAAAAATCCAGAATATATTTGTTTTTTTGAAATCTAATAAAATCAATGCGTAGGTAATACTTGTGTAAATATAAAACTGGAGAATTTGCGTTTTTGTTTATTTAAATATGGCGTAATGCCAAATTTGTCAATGCCAATTTGGTATTTGACATAAGATAAAGTTTTTTTTGTGCAGGAAACAATTGTTTCGATTACGAATTCAAATATTTTCCAAATATTTATATTTATCGGTTTAGACTTTACGAGGTTTCTATTTTGTTTAGTTATCTATATGGGCTAGAAAGTATCATCAGGCCAGCTATATTTTACCCCAATACATTATCTGGGGATTCCCCTGAGGTATTCTATTGTTAAAGCTACTTAAAAATACGCGATGTAGGATGGGCCTAACAAAAATAGGACCGGCCGTTGTGTATCCAATAAAAGATAACATTTTGATAGGGAACTTCATCCAATTCTAAACCAATTAAATGAAGCAACTCCAGAACAAACTTTCGTAGCTAAAGTTTTTAGTTTAGCCCGAAGCTTTTAATTGATTATCGCTTTTAAACGTTTGAAGTAAACAATTGATTTGTGAATTATGTATTTGTGTCGAATTATTTAAATTTATCCATACACTAGCGACTCACCTTCGCTTCGCTTCGGGTTCGTCCCTAGACAAAAATATATCTTTCCCACGGGAACCGTACATTTTTCCGGGATGATATATAGCCGCCTATAGCCTTCCTCAGTTAACGGGCTATCTAATGCAAAAAGAATTTTTCAAATCGGATTAGTAGCTCCTGAGATTAGCGCATTCAACCAAACAAACAAACAAACTCTTCAGCTTTATAATATTAGTATAGATACATACATGTGAGTTTACCTAAAACAAAACCTTATTTTATAATTAAAACCTCAAAATCCCTGAAACAGTAAGTTCGAATTTGTGTTTAGAGTTAAGACAATAAGAACTTTTGATTTTGAAATTTTATTTTTTGGTTTGACTTAACGTCACTCGTCGACGCCATTTTTTTAAGTGATAATGTTAGGAAATGTGTCTGTTTTTATATATCAACTAGCGACTCACCCTCTCTGCGCTCCGCTTCCTCCCTACATTTTAACGTTTAGTATAGATTATTCAGAGATGAGATATTTTCAGCAGTAAAAAGTATCCTATATGTTGACCCGGATAACCAGCAATAATCATACCAAATTTCATCAAAATCTGTTCAGTGGTTTTCTCGTGATGCGGTCACAGACAGACAGACAGACAAAAATTCTTAAAAGAATTCGGCTTCTGTATCGATAATAATGACTATTTCAATAAGATTTTCCAAAAAATATTTAATGTACAGATTCGACTCAGAATTTTATTAAATATGTACCTATAGATGATTGTTTCACAAAAATTTCAACAATTTATTAATGAACACCCTCATCGTACAAATTAAATCTGTAGTACCGATACCGTATAATAAAGGTCCCCTTTAGGCTCGCCCCGCGGCTATGCCTAAATATTGCGGTTAGGGAGAATATATTGAAACTTTATGAGACACGTTTTGAAGCGTTTTGTTTGTTTATTCGTTATATAAAACCACTGATCGGTTAAAAGTAACGGTTTGAAGCACTTTTCATGAAAATTATCACTCTTAGTGGGATTGTGAACGTATTATATGGTTTTTTTAAGAAGGCGTAAATTTTTAGAGATCCGTAGCTAAAATATCATACCCGAACCCTCATAATTTCTTCATGTCTGTTCGACTGTCCGTATGTCATAAACATTTAGGGTAATCCTGAAGAGAAGAAATTATTTTTCTGACTTTATTTTTCTCACTCAACTTTATTTTTTTCGTCAGAAGTAACGGGTTGCACATACATTAATTACAAAAAACTACTCACGATTTTAAATAAACGTCGGCAAATAAAAATCAAAATTAAGTCCGAAAAATCCGAAAAGGATTTTATTTACAACGTCTAATATTCGCGTAAATCAAAAAAAAAAAAGTATTATGTGAACTCCTTAACAAAAAGATATAACGCGTAAAACCACGAACCCGACTTAGTGCTATATATAATATTAATATTATAAACGTGAAAGTTTGTGAGTATGGATGTTTGTTTCTCAATCACGTCAGAACGTCTGAACGGATCTGGATGAAATTTGGCACAGATATAGATTATAGTCTGGAATAGCACATAGGTTATTTTTAATCCCGGAAAAATGTACGGAACCCGTGGGATAGATTCGTTTTTGTCTAGGGACGAACCAGACCAACAAATATTCAGGGTGAGTCGCTAGTAATATATAAAACGTATTATACATATATCCAATGTACGTAGCATTGTTTTTATTATAGTGTCATAACTCATAAATATTACGTCGATGGAACATTATAGTTTTATTATTATATTCTATTATTGTCGATCGATGGTTCGCAAGCAAAGGCATATATCTACAATCTACTTCGTTTGGGACGTTTGGTAAAACTTATGAGAGTAAAATTTTTACAATGCGCGCGCACACCGACAGCCAAAAAGCGACATGATAAAATAAGCTTCGCTCGGATGTGTCCCTAAGTTTGAATGGTTTAAAACACATGAAAGACAAACGGCCAAAGAAAAATTCTGAGAGTTTTATCATAATCAAGTCAATGGTTTAGACTTTAGGTACACGCTATGTGTAACAAACATATGAACATTCATTTTTATTTATATAGATATATAAATACAAATAAATTTTAATTATATCAAAATATAAATTGCGTATCCATCGTATATGCCTGTTTACCCTGGGACCGTTCTATCCATTACAGTATTAGAAAACGGCCAAAGTTACTCCACTCATCCAATCTAAATCCCAGAGGATCACCAGAATTGACACAGCAATTCGTGTACAATAGAGGAATAATTTGTTTTTATTATAGTCGCCTTGTTAGGGGACTGTCAATTATTGATCGACTCCAAAAAAAGGAGGTAGGCTCAATTTGGGTGTATATTATTTGTTGCTTTGTTTGTTTGTACGTTACGCGATATCTTCGACAATTGTGAATCGATATTCGCAATTCTTTTTTAATAAACAGTTTAGGTATACCTATATATCAAGAGCGGTCGCATATAATTAAAAAAAAAACACTAACACTGCAATAATTACTTTTATGTTTTTTTGGAATTAGAGGCAGTGTTAGCCCAGTGTTAACGCGCTCGCTTGGGAAACCCAGTGAAGCGGATTCAAATCTCGGATCTCACATCTCTGATATTTTCATGTGCGAATCATTTCTAACATGATTACCACTTGCCTTGCGGTGAAGGAAAACATCGTGAGGAAACCTACATGTCTCAGAGAACCTAGCAAGTTTTCGAAAGACATGCTCAGCCCGCCCGTATTTGGCCAGCGTGGTGGGCTATGGTCTGATCTCCCTCGTTTTGAAGAGAGGCCCACCCCCAGCAGTGGGACATTAAAAAGGGCTGAATACATACAATTTGGAATATATTTTGTTAGTAAGAGGCTAACTATTTACTTCGTAATAACATAAGAACATTAAACTATGAAAGCACTTTTACCACTAACATACTTTCGCACCCACGTAACGACTACAATAACAGTTAACCGTAATCTTACTTCTAAACTGCTTAGTGAGTTGAAACCTAAACTAAGTGAAGCCACGTGAACAAACTAGTCTAACTTTCCGGTTGACCCACCGATAAAACTTCTAGCGAGCTTAAAAGCTTCTATAGAGTCTCGCTTCGGAGATACGATGCATGTAACAATGTACTGTGAAATGAACGACAAAGTGTTTTAAATGATATGCAACTTGAGATATTGGATAGTTGTTTTGAATTATTTAGCAAAAACGTTTTGAATTAAACTATCTATTCGGATTTTTTCGGATTTTTAATTTGTCGAAAAGATAGATTTATTTAAAATGTCAAATATTCTCGTAAATCTCAGAAAGTATACGTAGTAAAAAAATTTTATATGAAAAAGTACATGCCCTTTATATATATATAAAATTAAACGCAGGTAGCGCCACCTTTGGGCAAAGTTTATTATTATCTGTGTGGTAACTTTCATCCAAATTATCCGGAAAAAACAGACAGACAACATTTTTTATAAATTGTGTTTTTCTTCTAAGTACAAAGAATTTAGTAACAAGCTGTTATTTTGATATTACAAACAGACACTTCAATTTTATTTATCTGTATAGATGTATAGTATGAAATTATAATAGTACATAAGTACATATGTCACATTATGGTATGACCTCATAAGATTTGATCATCTCCCCCATTCATCCTAATAGAGAGCTATTTTGACGAGCTAGGAAAATTAAGAACAGAAGAGTGCTTAGAGACGCCTTCATATGTAAATATTTTGAATAATATTATTATTTTTTTACTTACGTCTGGAAAATTCGTATGATTTCAGCATCGTATTTTGTATTGTGGTCGTATAATGGTCTTTTACATTTTTAAATATCATGCATTATTTTTATGTCAGGGGAAAGTAGTAACAATAATATGGAAAAGCTTTATTTTTGGATATATTAAATAACTCTTCTAATGGAGATGAATAACTTATCTACACTTTTTTTAATTATATTAACATGACAATTAAGTATTACTATTTTCCTACTTATTTACTTTATAAAATTAAATAAATAAATAAATATGTTGGTACATTAACACACAGCACCATCTAGTTCCATGGTAAGCTACGAGGCTTGTGTTATGGATACCAGATACTTGATACACTACACATATATAACTTTAAATACATATATATATTATAAATATAAACACCCATGACTGGAGTACAAATATTCGTGCTCATCACACAAATGAATGCCCCCAGCGGGACTCGAACCCGCGACCGCTGGCACAGCAAGTAGGGTCCGTACATACTGAGCCAAACGTGTCGTCAAAATTAGTTATTAATAATAAAAAAATAGCGACTCCATTCATCCCCCACGCCAGAATCAACACGAGTAGATTGTGTGTAATACGCACGGCGTTTTTTCATCAATTGTCGCGACACTTATAAGAATTCTCTTAGAATTTCGTTATGAAAGGAAAAAGACCTTACAACATTTATAATTAAATGATAACCTACATTTAGTTTGCTTGCAATATCTGTAGAAGGACACATAGTCACTACATATTACATACATATATACACTAGCGAATTACTCTCACTTCACTCTTGTGCTTTCCTGAATGCCTCTTGTAATTATAACTAGCGACTCACCCTCGCTTCGCTCGGGTTCGTCCCTAGGTTGTGGGACCCTATTTTTTTTTCTAAAATAAAAGTAGCCTAAGTTACTCCTTATTACATCAGCTATCTGCCAGTGAAAGTCCAGTCAAAATTGGTTCATCCATTTCAGAGATTAGCCGGAACAAACAGACAGACAGACAAACAGACAGACAGACAAACAAAAATTGTAAAAAATGTTGTTTTGATATATTGTGTACCTACCGTGTATACATTCATATGCATTTAGTAAAAAGCGGTTATTTTAATATTACAAACAGACACTCCAATTTTATTTATCTGTATAGACTAGCGACTCATCCTTGCTTCGCTCGTATTCGTCTCTAGGTATGTTTTAATACTTAGTATGGAATAGATAGAATATATGTTATACACATACATATATACATAGGTATGATGAGTTGTCGTGGGTTGTAATATAACATGTTTTCCCGTGGGAATGAGATGATCTCCCGCGGTAAAACGTAGCCTACGTCACTCTCCAGCCCTCCAACTATATCCACAGAAATAATCATGCCAATCCATCACTCTGTTTCGATGTGAAAGAACGACAGACAAACAAACACATTTTCACAATTGTAATATTAGTATAGTATAGATATTGGATATATAGGTTGCGCCACCTAGGAGGTAGGCAAATTTTACTACTATTAGTAACCCATGTATGTACGTATGTATGTACGTATGTATGTATGTATGTATACCTACTCAACGTGGTTCTATCTGTATACTAAATTTTATATCGTTTGTTCTTTACACTAAAACGCCTGAACGTAGGGTACGGTTAAAAATACCTATTTTAAGTAGTAAAAGGCACAATGTATCTACATATACAGAGAGGAACAAATGAAAATGGAAGAAAAGGACCTTAAATATTGAAGGTATCAAGTTTTACTTAAAAGTAACATTTTTTTTTCAAAATTTAATTTTAATTAAAAAAACTTACCTGAGCCGGTAATCAAACCTACTAAAAATGCCACTATTTTATAGTGTATTTTGGCGACTTTATTCCACGGAGCGTAGCATCTTGATTTCTGTGGTGTAAATTTTCATTAAAACTGCATTTAAATAAGAAAACAAAAACAAAATAACAGACTAACATAATATTGTGTCGAGTTATTTGAATCATCTTTGTTTAAAAGTCGGATTCAATATATTTGATTGGACACTTCTAAGCGAATTCCTTAAGTCTAGACACACGATACAAGTTGGAATATTACATTTTCCTCCACACGTTTGTTTCATATTAACTATATGTTTGACGTCACGTTTGGCTCAGCTTGTAGTGACGCTACTTGCTGTGCCAGCGGTCGCGGGTTCGAGTCCCGCTGGGGGCATTCATTTGTGTGATGAGCTCGAATGTTTGTACTCCAGACATGGGTGTTTATATTTATAATATGTATGTATTTAAAGTAATATATGTGTAGTGTATCGACTATCTGGTATCCATAACACAAGCCTCGTAGCTTACCGTGGGACTAGATGGTGCGGTGTGTTAATGTACCAACATATTTATTTATTATTTTATTATTTATTTATTTATGTAACTTTTCCTTGGAATGCCCATTTTGCTAAGGTAGCATGTTTGGCAAAATAATACAAATGATTGTCGAAGCTTACTTTAAAATCTATGGCTGAAATATGGGAAATGAATCCACCGATAAGCCCACTTTACTGAATGACTTTCTATAATATCGTCAATGGAAAACTAAAAATACGCGAGATTGATTTCTTCATTACTTAAAGGATATTTTTTTTATTTTTTTACTTAAGATTACCTACTTTAAATACTAGAATGTAAGTTTTAAGTCAAAAAATAATTTTGCTCAAGCGAATTTTCTTTTGTGGCAATTTTGGAAGTAATCGTTACAGATATTTAATTACTTTTTTTTTTTAATTTATAAATAACGAGTGAAGCGAGGGTGATTCGTTAGTTATATATGTATACTAAAAGTTGACTTAAGTTTAATAACTTAAAGATGAAATATTTAACTATACATACCTATTAGATTAAACCAATTTTAAAAAAGGAGGCACATGTTTGGATGATAATTCCTTTAAGGCTATTCTAAATTACCACAAAATCTTTAACTGAAACTCTAGTCAAAAGTTTTTATTTCATTTTAAATTTCTTATAAAATATTCATCTGCGTTTATACCGACTTTATTTCTTCAAGACCCAAACTTCGTTACCACTCTGTGCTATTTTAATAAAATCTCGGTCGTGTCTTGAAACTTTAGTTGGTTCGTAATTATAATAGTAGCTGCCGTTATCTATTAAGAATTATATAAAAATGTATGATTATGTATTTGATTACTATATGTATATATATACATATATGCAATGTAGGTACGTATATTCAAATAAAAATTCGGAGACAGTAAAAATTGAGAGAAATTTGACCGTATTAGAACAATACACGTAGTTTTTTATACGACAAATAGGTACCTATGACTCCATACTAAAGTAATTTGTTTCTATACAGATAAATAAAATTGATGTGTCTGTTTGTAATGTTAAAATAACAGCTTTATACTAAATGCATATGGCATTATATACGGTACTTATAAGAAAAACACATTTAAAAATGTTTGTCTGTCTGTCTGTTTGTTCCGGCTAATCTTCGAAACGACTGGACCAATTTTAACGGGACTTTCACTGGCAGATAGCTGATATTATAAGGAGTAACTAAGGCCACTTTTATTTTTGAAAAAGAATTAGGGTTTCGCTCAAAAAATTAAAACGTACCTAGGGACGCACCCGAGCGAAGCGAGGGTAAATCGCTAGTTTCAAATAAATCTTTTCAAATTAATTCATGGATAACATGTCAAATATCCCTATAAATCTAAGAAACTATTGATAATATTAGTAATAATGGCCTCCTGACCGATCATAGAGCATAGCCATCTGCGCAGGAGATATTATAGTGCAGCGCGTGTGAGAGAGAGCGCTGACACAACGTGCACTCTCTATTCCTGTCACTCTCATATTCCGGTGGGACGACACGAGACACGACCGAAGAGAGTTAAGGCGCAAGTTAGGTGCAATACCGCCAACTTCCCAACTCCGGGCTGTTACTGAGGCTTACTAAACAGAAATACTCAATAACTAAACTTGGTCCCACTCGGGCCTCGAACCCAGAACCTCAAGATTTGCAGCCGTACATGCTAGACACTAGACCACCGAGATTGTTAAGAAACTATTAATATGTACTCGTTTTTATTGTCAAACACAATTTTACAAAGAGATACTTTTTAGTTTGCTTGTATGGAAATAATCTCTAAAAATATCTTCTTTTAATATATTTAAGGTACACTGTTTTTTTTTATTTATATAGGCAGTGGTAGCCCAGTGGTAACGCGCTCGCTTGGGAAACCAAGTAAAGCGGGTTCAAATCCCGGGACTCGCACCTCTGATATTTTCATGTGCGAATCATTTCTAATATGATTACCACTTGCCTTACGTTGAAGGAAAACACCGTGAGGAAACCTGCAAGTCTGAGAGAATTCAGCAAGTTTTCAACAGACATGTGAAGTCCGCCAATCTGCACTTGGCCAGCGTGGTGGACTATGGCCTGATCCCCCTCGTATTGAAGGGAGGTCCGTGCCCAGCAGTGGGACGTTAAAAAGGGCTGAATACATACACACATAGCGCACGGGCGGAGACGCGGGCAAAAATTATATCTGGGTATCTATTTAAAATTATAATCGTAAATTAACTGTCGGATGTCAAAAATTATCTCCAGTTTAGTTAAAATCACTAATATCCTAAGAAATCTAGACCGCATTCAGATGTAATCGTTTAATACCGCACGAATCTAGTTCGAAGCGGTTTAAGCCGGTAAGCTGCTATAACTAGGGTTGACACCTCTTTATAATAAGGTTTATTAAAAGTAAACACGTTTAAATAAACGCTTTGTAGAGAAATTCTCTTTATATTATAATTAAATGCTTTATTATAAATGTGGCGAAAGTTATTCAAACGAAATATTAACATAATTAGTTTTGGGGTTTTAGAGTTATCAAAGTAGAATTTTTAGTATAAATTAGTATGAAAATATTATATTTAGATTTATATTAGCGACTTACCCTCGTTTCGCTCGGGTCCCTTTGTGCTTTGTGTTTTGAATATTTTATCTATACAGATTGTTTTCAGCCCTTTTTTTTAAGTCCCACTGTTGGGCACGGGCCTCCCTTTAATACGAGGGGGATCAGGCCGTAGTCCACCACGCTGGACAAGTGCGGGTTGGCGGATTATCTATACAATCTATACAGATAAATAAAATTAAAATATTTTTGTTTTAATTTATATTTGAGAAATAAGTTACATTCATATTTCAGTTTGTTTTTGTTCGAAATGACATTACTCGAAAACGTTCTAATGTAATTTAAAGGAATCTATTTTTTCTTCAAATTCATCACATGCTCATGAAAATTCGTGATTTTATTTTCATTTTTGTTAAAAAGAAATAAACACGAAAACGTCTATAAAACCTTCTATTTGGATGTGTTAAAAAAATCATATAAAATATATTAAAATCTAAATCGTGGCAGCCCTAGTTAACAATCTGAATCCGGATAGAGGCGAGTCATTCAAATAGTTAGGTCTTTTGAGGGTATTTTCAGTTTAGAAGATACGTTTACGATGTTCGAATGAAATTCCAATTTATTACTGCTAATGTAGAAGAGGCGATAAGATTTTAAACTTAAAATGGAGTAAAACTTTATTTTAAAGCTATTTGAGCTTTTTAGTTTAAACGTAGTTTGTTGAATGAAGATAAGGTCTATTACGTGCTACTTACTTACATACATATTATTTACTCTAAGATTATAGTTTTTTCGTGCTACTTGTGGTTTTTTTTGTTTTTTTTTTTTTTAAATCCACCTTCGTTCGACTGTTTGTTTTTAAAGTGTTTATCTCTCAAAGTACCAGTCCGATTAGAAAAAATCTTTTTGCATTCTGTAAACTATTTAAGACAGACAAACATCTTTCTATGACTCTTAGGAGTGTAGCAATTACACATTAAGAAAATATTTTATTTTTTAATTTTTTCTCTATATATAATTAATCTATCTGACTGTTTATCCTATATATATAACTTTTAAAGTTTTAATAATCAAACTTTCTAATGAAGAGCTTGCTTGGGAAACCAAGTGGAGCGGGTTAAAATCTCCGATCTCGTACCTCTAATATTCTCATATGCGAATCATTTCCAACATTATTACCACTTTTTTTACGGTGAAGGAAAACACCGTGAGGAAATCTGTATTTCTGAAAAAATCAAGTGAATTTTCTAAAGACATGTAGGTAAGTCCGCATTCGGCCAGCGTGGTGGGCTATGGCCTGATTGATTCCCCTTGTATTGAAGGGAGGTCCGTGCCCAGTGGGACGTTGAAAAGGGTGCATACATATGATTTGATTAAACTTGAATATCCAGTAAGATTACATCAAAACGACATCGTTTGCAAATTATTAAGGAGATTTTTTTAATTTTTATTCAAATGCAAATACACATTATTTGACGACACGTTTGGTTCAGTTTGTAGTGACCCTACTTGCTGTGCCAGCGGTCGTGGGTTCGAGTCCCGTTGGGTGCATTAATTTGTGTGATGAGCACGAATGTTTGTACACCAGTCATGGGTGTTTATATTTATAATATGTATGTATTTAAAGTTATATATGTGTAATGTATCAACTATCTGGTATCCATAACACAAACCTCGTAGCTTATTATGGAACTGGATGGTGCTGTGTGTTAATGTCCCAACATATTTAATTATTATTATGAATATTATAATAACCATAAATATATTTGTTTTCAGGTCAAAATGTTGACATCACTCCCTTAGAGGCTGTCCGTCGTGAGGGCGATGACCTCACCGTACTTTGCAAAGTACCCTACGCCATTGACGCGTGTCGGTATGTATCTGATAGAAATTGTTTTACTATTGATTCGATAAACTGCTTAACTATTCTTTATTTAATACTTCGGAGGTCAGAGGTTCAAGTCCCGCTTAAGTGAAGTAACAATTTTAAACCGTGACAATCACTACTTGACCACCAACCCGCACTTGTCCAGCGTGGTGGACTATGGCCTGATCCCCCTCCTATTGAAGGGAGGCTCGTGCCCGGCAGTGAGACGTTAAAAAGGGCTGAATACTGAATATAATCACTACTTATTATAAAGTTGAGTTTTGTTTGTTTGGGCTCTCAGAAATTACTGGACGGATATTCACACGGCTTTCACCAATAGAAAGGATTATCGAGAATAAATCCACAAATAGTGAATTAAGTCGGAAAAAGTTTCTTCTAGAGGGACTCTTTGAACGGAGCAAGAGTAAGAGTAAGTCACTAGTGGTGTGATAAAAAAATTACAATGGGCAAGGTAGATCAATAATAACTTAGCGTAATGCCTAGCCAATAACGAATTTAGCCCAATCAACAATTTTTATTTTTTGTCTGGTTGTTCATGTGGCCGCACTTTGGCACTTTGCTTCAGCATACTCGTAGCTTAGTGGATTTTCATAAAATGGATATTTTCTGCCATAACAATGGTTATAATTAAAACGCTGAATTAAAAACATATGTATGTAGTTTAATTTCAATCGCTCGAGTTATATCTTATGATACCTGCGCGCTTCCCATATACAATGGGTCTTGGGTCATGATTAGTAAAAAAATTCACAAGCAAAAGTTATTTTTGATGGTATTTTTGTAAAAAGTCTAAAATATCCATGTCGTAACTATTATAACATAATAATTATTACAATAAACGCGAAAATGTACGTTAGTTTGTTCATGTTTTAGGTAACAAATAAACGGTTCGACTTGATTTTTTTAATATACACTTTATCCCGGAATGTCAATCGTTCCCGTGGGATAGTGCATATTAAATATATAATAATATGTAGTAAATGGATAATTTATTGTTTTTCAGAATGACAGTGGGTACGACATCCTACAGACTGATACCTAGCAATCAAGATGAAGACGTGGTGTACGCCGGACAGGGACTGCAGGTCCATTATTTTTAAAAAACTTATTTAATCTATATTTAATATTATAAAGCTGAAGAATTTGTTTGTTTGTTTGTGTGGTTGAATGCGCTAATCTCAGGAACTACTAATCCGATTTGAAAAATTCTTTTTGCATTAGATAGCCCGTTAACTGAGAAAGGCTTTAGACTATGTATCATCTCGGAAAAATGTACGGTTCCCGTGGGATAGATTTGTTTTTGTCTAGGGACGAACCCGAAGTGTAGCGAGGGTGAGTCGCTAGTTTTTTAATAATATCATTATAGAGCTTAGAAAGAAAGTAAAATTAATAATAAACATAGGCTATTTAAAACAAATGATCTGAAATTTTAGTACCAAAGTTATGCAATTTACTTAAAT
Source organism: Fabriciana adippe (assembly GCA_905404265.1). Classification (NCBI taxonomy): domain Eukaryota; kingdom Metazoa; phylum Arthropoda; class Insecta; order Lepidoptera; family Nymphalidae; genus Fabriciana; species Fabriciana adippe. The sequence continues at coordinate 497,139 of FR990010.1, forward strand.
ATATTCGTGATAACTTGTGACATGAAGACTAAATTAAATGAAACGAGGCATCATACAAAATACCAAAACGAATGAATACAAAAGGCTTACGAATGACTACGAGGTTAAAATATCTTGTTTTGATTGTACTAAAAACAAAAATTAATAAGACTTTATCTATACTAGCATTATAAAGAGGCAAAGTTTGTTTGTTTGTTCGTTCATTTGTTTGTTTGAACGCACTAACCTCAGGAACTACTAATCCAATTTAAAAAAAACTTTTTCCATTAAATAGCCCGTTCATTGAGGCTATATATCATATATTATATAGTATACTGAGGCTATAGGCTATATATCACATAATATATAGTCTGTCTATTTGATACTGATCTTGAAAATGTACCTAGGAACGAACTCAAGCGAAGCGAGGGTGAGTCGCTAGTTTCATAATATTGTAGTACAATTAAAAAGTAAAGTTTTCAATATGTTATTTATTTTCCAGTACGGAGAGTGTGGCGCCCACATAAAGAGGGTTAGAGAAGAACTAAATGGGAACATCTCCTGCTGGCTTCCTCCTCAGTCTGGAGCTAAGGAGGTTTCTGGAACCATGAGGCTACTTGTTGCGAGTGAGTATTTCTATTAAAATAATTAAAAAGGTAATGGAAACAATAAACTCCACTATGATTTTATTTTGACACGTCTGGCTCAGATTGTAGTGACCCTACTTGCTGTGCTAGCAGTCGCGGGTTCGAGTCCCGCTGTGGGTTTTCGTTCGTGATGAGCACGAATGTTAGAACTTCGGTCATGGGTGTTTATATTTATAATATGTATGTATTTAAAGTTATATATGTGTAGTGGATCAACTGGTATCCATAACACAAGCCTCGTAGCTTACCATACTGGATGGTGCTTTGTGTTAATGTCCCAACAAAATAAAATTGATGAAGATATGCTACGTTTATATTTGTCAATAAATGTAACAACAATCTTCACAAAAACAATTTTTACTATATTACTAAATTATACAGTTCAATTGTTCAATTCAATGGCGTCAATGCGTGCCAGCTGAGCATTGTACAGATTATGAGCTCGAACTTAATGTTCTATGTATATGAGAGCTATCGCAAGGCTGCCATATCCTTCAGCTTATCGGTTACTTTTATACAATTTTTACTGTCTTCGAAATTTTATTTGTATATATGTACATACATACATACATACATACATATATATGTAGAGAACCAATCTATTAGTAACTAATATAATCAAAATCGGTTTTATATTAAGACAGTATCACTAATGTGTAAATGTATTCAACCTTACAAGACTTCATTCATTCATCATAATTTCCTTTTTACAAAAAAAAAATACACAGTAATACTTTTTTTATTATCTGTATAATATATATTCTTTTAAAGTTGAGATTTTAAATTATGGACTCCCCCCCCTCCTTCTCCCCTTCTCCCTTCAGTTTTAATGAGATTTTACTAAACCTGGTCTCGCCCATTTTGGGCTCACGTTGGATTAATGGATGTCCCCATAGCATTATGATTAAATTAAGGTTAACATTATACGTTATTTTCAGTTTAATATCCTACTATCATTAACTTTTCATCCGCACAAAGCAATAATTAATGATACAAACAAGCCACATACAATTTTGTATATAAAATGCAGTAATCCCAAAAGGATTTATATAAACCCTCAAACGAACGCCTCAATTAGTTATAAAAATAAATATAAAATTTTGGCGCCCAATGTGGGTCTCATACAAATTTTATTAAACTAGCGTTTTGTCGCAATTTTGCCCGTTTTTAATTTAGTAGAGTTACTCCACTCTCGTAGGTCTTATTGTGTTGTTAGATAGCATATTCCTTTATAAATCTATACTAATATTATAAAGCTAAAGAGTTTGTTTGTTTGGTTGAACGCGTTAATCTCAGAAACTACTGATCCGATTTGAAAAAATCTTTTTGCATTAGATAGCCCGTTAACTGAGAAAGGCTTAAAGCTATATATCATCACCGAGAAATGTACGATTCCTGTGGCATAGATTTGTTTTTGTCTAGGGACGAACCCAAAGCGAAGCGAGGGTGAGTCGTTAGTAGGCTATAAAACGCAAAAAGTTTTTTTCTAACCGGACAAGTACATCCAGAGATTAACGCGTTCAAACAAACAAACAAACAAACAAACTCTTTAGCTTTATATATTAGTATATACATATATGCTTATCTGTATGAAGCGTGGGTGGAATATAATAATAATTAAATTTAGCGCATAAACAAAGTACACAAAGAACACATAAAATGAAGTTTTTATATGAGAGTCACGATTATTATTAAATCATATCGTAAATATTGTTTATTCTAGATCGCGTGGTTGTAATAATCATGTTTGTTTATCATTAATACTAATACTAGCGACTCACCCTCGCTTCGCTTCGGGTTCGTCCCTAGACAAAAACAATTCTATCCCACGGGAACCGTTCATTTTTCCAGGATGATATATAGCCTATAGCCTTCCTCGATAAATGGACTATCCAACACAAAAATAACTTTTCAATTCCTACCAGTAGCTCCTGAGATTAGCGCGTTCAACCAAACAAACAAACAAACAAACTCTTCAGCTTTATAATATTATAGTATCGATTATAAAGAGGAAGGATTTGATTGTTTGTTTGTTTGTTTGCATCGAATAGGCTTCGAAACTACTGAACCGATTAAGATGTTTGGTAAGAAGATAGTTTGAGACCCTGGGAAGGATATAGGATAGTTTTTATCCCGAAATCATCCCTTAAGGGAGTGAAAATGGGGATGAAAGTTTGTATGGGGAATCAATAATTTTGCTGCAAATATTTTCTTGTACATCTTTACTACAACAACATTTTTTTGCTTGTAATACTCGTAGATAAATTTTATACTGGACCAACTTTAATAATTCTTCCACCTATCAAAAGCTGCATTACCAGCGAGTGACATGGGTCATATTCTATGTATTTTCAAAAAAAAAAATAGAGATCCCAACGAAAATAGTAATAATGTAACCTATCATGTCAATATATCTAAAATTTGTGTAAATTGTGTATTCAATACCAACAGAATTGATAAAATTGACATTTAAAAGCCAGTAATTCTGTATTAAAAACTCTTCTGGTTAATTGGTAGTTTGGATTAAAGCACTGAGACAACGATATTTATAAATAAGATTATATACAAACACACATTAATATTTGATGTTATGTTTTCCAGAGGCTCCAGAAGATCCAATTCTAAACTCTCCGCCTCAGGCCACGTTCAGGGAAGGAGACATCTTCATGGCGCAGTGTATAGTGCCCAATGGGAGACCAGCGGCCAAAATTACATGGTTTATAGGTGAGTTGGTAGAAGGATTTTTGGACAAAATCTTAATCTTTTAGCTAAAAAAAATGTGTGTTTATGCAATTCACACACACGGTAGAATTGATACTTCAGAAAAGTAACGTACGAGAGAATGAGATGCATATAGAGTATCAGGAGTAGGATAATTATAAGGTTTATTTTTTTTATAATATTTTTACCAAGTTTAAAAGTTATTTTACATTTTATTTAACATATATTACATAACATATTATTCAGTATTATTTTTCACTACCTGTGCAATGTATTCTATCTCATTCTCTCGCCGGCTTAATCCTATATGTTCATGTGTTTGTCTCTTTCTAGTGTCGCATTTTCATTTCATAGAGTTTAAAATCACGATTCTAAATAAGTTTTACTTCAAAAAACATATTTTTCATATAAGTGAATCTGTACTTAATAATAATAATAATACCTTTATTGACTTAAATACAAAAGTGTTACAAGACATTTTTTTAAAAACTATATAATTATAATATATATATAAATCAATTGTCGTTCGTTAGTCTCGCTAAAACTCAAAAACGGCTGGACCGATTTGAATAATTCTTTTTTTGTTTTGTTGCGGGTGTGTCAAGGGTAATTTAAATATAATTTTTTTTTAACGAAAACAAAAAAAAACAGCTGGAAAATCAAAAAGTTCTGATCTGTTTATTTTGTATGGGAATCGTTAATCGTAAAAACGTACCTAGGGACGAACCCGAGCGAAGCGAGGGTGAGTCGCTAGTCTTATAATATTAAATGAGCAATTCTTGTGTATTTAATTAATTATTGTATGTATAAAAATTTGTGTATCTCAGAAATGGCTCTAACAAATATTGTATCACTCACAAACTTTGAAATTATATCCATCAAATCCACTATTCAGATGAGGTCCAACTCCTCGCCGGAGTACACCAGCCCATCATCACGTCAGAACCTGGTAGTGACTTGCAAACCATCAGCCAGAATGTCTCCAGGAACCTGTCTCCTGAAGACAATGGGAAGAAGCTGACCTGCCGGTCGGAACATGAGGCTCTGAATGGACCTAAGGAGGCCGCCAGGCAGTTGAATGTGCATTGTAAGTATTAGATCAAAATACCATAATTTTCCATATACCCATGGTATGGGAAATTTTGGTAAACATTTTGACTGACTTCCAAAAAAGAGGTATTTAAATCAGAAGTATGTTTTTGTTTGTTTGTTATATGTGAGAATAATAGAAACCAATTTTAATATATTTTTTAAGGAATAGCTTATATCTCAAATGTAGAAATTATATAGTATAAATAAAAACAAATCCTACTGATATTATAAATGCAAAAACTTGTGAGGATGTCTCAATGTCTGGATGTATAGATGTATGGATGTTTGTTACTCTTTTACGCAAACACTACTGAATGGATTTTAATGAAACTTTACAATAATATAGCTCAGACATCAAAATAACACATAGGCTATTTTTTATCCCGGAAAAATGTACGGTTCCCGTGGGATAGACTTGTTTTTGTTTTTCTAGAGGCGAATCCGAGCGAAGCGAATTCCAAAAAAACAAAGACCCTTATAATTTAAAAAGTAATTTTGAAGCCGATATATATGTATATTTTTGAATAAAATTTTATCATCTATGTATATATAAAAAAAACATGTGTATATCTGTGTATCCATACACTCATATTTCACTTCTTACAGTGCAGGAGCTCGCGGATTCGAATCCCGATTCTAGCAAATATTTATAACATTTATAACTATTATATTATGCATTATTTTAAATTTAAACTTATTATTTACAGATCCACCAAAACGTCTAGAATCTGGTCAAATAACCATATTTGGACTAAAAATCGGGGCAGAGGGCCGTTTGAATGTGACAGTGCGGGCCAACCCCGGCCCGTCCACCGAGTGGACCGTCGGCGACCTGGTGTTGGTGCCGCCCAGAAGCAACGAGGACGGGTCCGTCATGGCCCTGGAACCTAAACATTTGGTAACTATGAGATAATATAACTATACTCTATTTACGGATTGAACCATGCAAAGCGCTTCCTCTGTCCCACATTTGCATACAAACTGATAAGGACAGAAAACTGTCTAGCTCCGCCCACTAACGCTTGCGACTGGTTTGAAGTCATAGGGCCCGTTCATGTTGCTAATGCCTTAGTGAGGAATTATTAATGAGTCGCTAGTATAATACATATTGCGATGCAACAGTAGGTATACCGATTTTTTTTTTAAAAGTTCAAGAAGAGTATACCGAGCTCCGATGTTATAAATAGCCCGAATAACTATTATTTCAAGTATAAATATAGATTTAATACATTAACGAGTATTCTATTAATATTTGTATACTACTTTAAATCATTATTATTCGGCTTCATGTTTAGTTCTATGACACTCGTGTGTATGTATTTAGCTGCGAGTGATGTATAAACCGGGACAGAGATGGCGTTAGCGGTAGTCTGAATCGCGCTATCGTTTGGTTCTAACGTGAAGTATGTAGTGTTTCAACAGTGGAGAGAAGTTTTAACAAACAAACAAACAAAAATTTTCATTATTTTTGTATAAGCAACTTATACTATCGTGATAAAGTGCTTAATATTATGATAAAGGATTAGATCATATGCAGATGCATATTTACATGCATCGGTTATTGCATATCTATACAGATAAATAAAATTGAAGTGTCTGTTTGTAATTTCAAAATAACAGCTTTATACTAAATGCATATGGTAATATATACGGTACTAATAAGAAAGAAACAATTTCTAAATTTTTGTGTGTGTATGTCTGTATGTTCCGGCTAATCTCCGAAACGGCTGTACCGATTTTGACGGGACATTCACTGGCAGATAGTTTTCAACTGATTAAAATATAATTATTTATTTAATAATTAAATAAATGTATGATAAAGGACAGGTGTTATTAAATTGGAAGGTTTTGAGGATGTATGGGTATGTTTGTTACTCTTTCATGTAAAAACTACTGAACGGATTTTAATGAAACTTTACAGTAAGAGCTTATACATTAGAGAAATACAGACTATACATAATTTACAGGTACATATATGTATAATAATACGTAATTGATTGACGCGAATACTATTTATTGCGAAAGTTTTTATGTATGTACGTTTGTTTGTTTTTTTGTTATTCCATCACATTGAAACGGTGGACGGATTTGGATGAACTTTAGTCCACAGATAGACTATGACCTGGAGTAACATATAAGGTTCTTTTCCTTGTTAATAAATGGTTTTTTGATCAGAAAATTAAAACATTTATTTATTAACTTTTTATTTTTCAACAGGGCGGTGGATTTTACAACATAACGTTAGTGCTAACTCGAGTAGCGAAAGAAGACGTGGACCGAACCTACTACCTTCGTGTTACGAACGACCTTGGAAGAGAAGAGTTCGCTTTACGTCTGAGCACTATGGATGAACCTGCCGGTAAGTTATTTTATGAGAACTACTTATGTATTTTTATTCCGGTTCATAAATTAAAAAAAATAGATCTCCATATTGAAAAACCTTTATAACGTTAGCCAAATATTAAAAACTATGTAAAGTCACTGTGTATTTTATATCGTTGCAAATCTTTGCTAACCGATTAAAAAAAAATAAGATTTTAAATAACATGAGCGTATGATTTTTTGTATATAGTTGTCATATTTTGCACAAACATACACGCTTAAATTACATATATAATTATACAAAATATTTACTGCTTATACACATACTAGCGACTCACCCTCGCTTCGCTCGGGTTCGTCCCTAGGTTGCTTCCCAAAACAAAATTAATTAATTAATTTGGTTGAAAATTTTTTTCGTGGGACCCTATTTTTTTTTCTAAAATAAAAGTAGCCTAAGTTACTCCTTATTTCATCAGCCATCTGCTAGTGAAAGTCCCGTCAAAATCAGTTCAGCCATTTCAGAGATAAGCCGGAATAAACAGACAAACAAAAATTGTAAAAAATGATGTTTAGGTATATGTACCGTGTATACATCCATATGCATTTAGTAAAAAGCGGTTATTTTAATATTACAAACAGACACTCCAATTTTATTTATCTGTATAGATTATACACATATTATGTATATAAAAAAGTGCAAAATAAATTAAAGTTGTGTTATAAAATGAAAATAACCATTTAGATTTGTAAAAAAATATATTAATATGTTCTATATGTATGTATATTCTTCAGCGCGCAAAGCAAAATCGTCATTTTTGGTGATCGATGTATATGGTAAGAATATTTATACTCTAAGAGCCTGCATACGTTTTTGCTATGTATAACTGTTATTCGAAAATAGTCTTTATAATGTATGTATGTTGATTGTATTTAGTTCGTTTGTAATAGTATGTTTATTTAGTGCTTGAAATTATCTGAAATAGTCTAGGAGCCTGTGTTTGATTTTTAATTAGAAGGGAATGTTGGATATGATGATTTTTTTTCTTTAAAGTAGGGCCTTCATATCAAATTTCGACAGAAAATGTACTTAATGAAATAATATTTTTATTTATTTTCAATTATAACGTATAAATTAGAAATTATTTGTATGGCATCTTGAAAAATTGATAACTTTAGTGAGAAATAGAATGTTTTCCATTGATTGATTAAGTTAAGAAATGCTTTGTTTTTTAAGAATTTATATGTTGAATAGAAAAGTAACGCATGGTTTATAAAATGTATTATGATAAATTTCATATTAGATTTAAATTAGATTATATTATTGTAAAACGCCTTTAGAATGATATTTTCGCCGAATGCTAATTTGTATGAAAAAGTTTATTTTTCGACGAAAAAAAAAGATTAAAAATAATGTTAGTGGCGCTGAGTTCCTTTCGCCAATTCGTCTCAGGTCTGAGGCTTCTTCTTTCCAAACTGCAGTAACAATTATAATAATTTCACGCTAAATAAATTTGAATTTAAATACAATATGATAATAACTCGGATCATCTCATTTACGAAAACACACTAATGATTGATTACATTTTTACCAAATAGGCGTAGAACTGGAGACGGGGGCGATAGTCGGTATCGTTGTGGCTGTACTCATAGTGGTCATTGCCGTGTTCCTCGTAGTGTTTGCGAAAGCGACCGACAGATGGTGTTTCGCTGGTAAGTGACTTTATTTTATTTTTTTTTAATTTTGAATCGCTTGGATTTTTTTATTTTTGGTAAAAAAAAAAACAATCTTTATATTTTCTAATATTTATAATGTTTTATTCTAATGTTGTTTTTTTATTACTTTTTGTTTTTGTTATGTTTTTTAATGATCCAATCGATTCGGAAATGATATATTTCGAAATGATATATGTCGTGAATGAATTAATTTTTTTTTTTGGAGTTTCCCCGTCATTCACACTAACTTGATATAAAGCAGTTGTACAATAGCATATGTTTCATCTTCGAAGAAGTTTTTGTAAATTTTTTTTTAATTAAAATAATTCAATAGAATGATAAATATGTTAATTTATAAAAAAATAATGCTATTGTCAAATTGTTATTAGTCCTGTTTTTATAATTAAAAATATTGACAAATTATATGCATGATCATATAAATTCATTTTACGTAATGCATGTTATACTTACTGTATTCATACATTTTTTGTGACGTCATATGTATTTTTGGTTACAAAAAGTCAATATTTTTTATAAATCCTCTGCATTCGTGGTGTTACACCATGCTTTCTACATTCGCTTAAACTACTTTAGATATAGGCATGTTTAAAAAAAAATTAAATTTGAAAATTTTCAACAGGCTCGCGGGAGAGTCGATAGGTAATTGAAAAATTTTATTAAAAAAATTTACAAACAATTCGCTTTATAAGTTACATTAAAAAATATATTACCTATAATATTAATCACGCAAAATTTTTAGAATAATGTATTTTGGCAGTGTTTTTTTTTTTGCAATTTTTATATGATATATATTAAATTTTAAGGCTATTTTTATTGAAAATTTGTAAATGTCATGTATCAATATTAGAAGCGATCAAGAATTTGATAGTTAAAGATGTTAGACGCATGAAGTTTTTGCTCTTTAACTAATAGAAGCATGTATCTGTCTCTTTTCTCTTTCAAATTATTTTAAACTATCTCTTTCTAACGCATGTTCTTGACAATTTGCCATGGAATTGCATGATTATTTCTTTTTAAACTAAGATTTGCATTTTATAGGAAATTTCAATTTCACTTTTTGTGATATCTATCAAAATCTACTTTACAAAGGTATATTATGGTGTTGGGTGATCAAAATATAAAATGGTTTTTAAATTTAATACATGTTCCTTGGGTGATGGTTGATTAAACGTTGTTTTAATAACAAGAAAATATTTACTAATAAAAACGTTAATAGAAACGACAACAGAATGATCTACTCTTTATTATTTACTAGCAGACACTCAAATATCTTTTAATAAGGATGGTTGTAAAGTAACCTAAAGACATTTATGGTACAGTGAGAAAAAAAATTCCTTAAAAAGTATAGTTCTTAAAATACCTATTTGTAATATAATATAATTTTCTGTACACTGTATTGAAAGCCTATAAGGTGTCATTTTCTCTGAAAAACATTAATCCAGCGTACTTAAAAATAATGAATTTAAATGTTGCTCTATATTAAGTTCCAAAATACAGAGATAATTTCCAATATTGATTAATTAAGGACTTGATCAAATTTCGTTTAATACCAATGACATGTCTGAACAATCCAACAGGTGAAAGAACCAAAGAGACAATATTTATATGTTTAATTTTTAAGTGGAGTAATGTGAAGATTTAACCATATTTACCAAATAAAAAAATGGTTAATTCAAATTTAGAGAAACAGAAAATAAAAGTCTATATAAAATGGACATAATAAAATAGACAGATAATAAAGATAGAATAAAAAATAACTTAAAACACATATAACACCTCTATAGCCTCGGCTTGACACGTGTGATCTGCACAAAGACAATTAACAACAGCTTCACTAACATAAAAACAATTCTTGATCGCTTAACATATTGGTATGTGGCAGGACGCTCGCATCGAACTGACATACCCGATGGAGCCGATTCCGAAGCCCCCCTTCCCCCCCACGAAGATATCAAAGGTTCCGAAAACCCATCGCACGATCATGGGGAATATATCAGCAATGGTGATACAAAACACCCCGAGAAAAAACCGGACACTGCTGTCTAAATCGTAAGTTGAAGCTGTCACTCATAACAATTGGATCGACTTGAAGATATTTGGTAGTAGATTTTTTATGAGATTATAACTTTGCTTGTCACAATTAATTTTTAAGGAATTCTGTTTAAAATTAATTAAATTTATTTTGCGTTTAGTAACAAAATATTGTCTAAAATTAAGATAAATCTGAACTGTTTTATACAAATATATAAGAATGTATGAGTGACGGCGTTAACAATAAGACCTCGATGTATCTTCGTTTAGTGCCAGAAGATTATAACATTGTTAGTAATTAATAATTTTAATCAACGAAGACGGGAATTTATTCAATTTAAAATATATTATACAGCAGACAGCTGCTACACTACGTACTGCCTCTTATACTATATGAACACGACACCTCATCCACATATTGGTTCCAAATAGCGCTGAATATATAATTTGTTACTTCATAAATAATGTACTCTATTCTAGCATTGACATACTTATAAGCAGATTTCACAAGATATTGGTGGCTAATATGTGGGTTTTGTGTAACACTGTACATTGCAAATTTTAAATCAAATGATTACAGATTCTTCTTCATTTGATTATTGTAACGGCTCAGTTATAACACTTTCATTAGTTCAATCTAACTATACTTCTAACATATACTGTTGTTTTAAATATAGTTTTTGTTTTTGCAGATTTATTTTAGGTTTTAATTCACGATATTTAGAATGTTTTCCATCAAACATGGTCTCTTGGAAGAGACTGTTTATCGTAAAGCCTTCCAAACGTCGCGATCCAAAAACCAAAATAAAACCTCTAAAAATAAAAGTTTTATTCAAAATGTCAAATATTCGCGTAAATCTAAGAAAGAAGATAGGGGGGGGGGGGGGGCTTAGTTATTGACAGATAAAAATTGCAATGTATAGATAAAATATTTTATTCTCTCGATATTGTTAGATATAAACTGTTTAAATGAAAAATTTTCTCGATTGACGTTTTTTAGCATAAAATTTTAATATTCGTAGATAGAAAATAAGAATCTCGCGTTCGTTCAACCGATCCCATCGTAATTATAGATAAGGCAAACTTTTGATTGTGCGCTGCAATAGAAATAAAAATTTAATATTAAAATGGTTTGATTTGTATTAAAAAGTATGTTTTAAAGCCTACAATAAAGTTTATTAGTTTTTAGATTTTTTTTTAAATTGAGGCACAAAAACGTACTTTTAGCTCTTTGACTATAAAAATTTACTATTTGTAAATTATCTTTATATGTATTTTTTTTTTTTGTAAAAAACCGGCCATTTTGTATTTTATTTAACAGTACATAATTAATTTTAGTGCATTATGTGTTCGTACACCATCATGTTATTATTGTATATAAATATAGCATCTACTTAAAATAGATTTAAGACTAGGTTTTTATAAAAATATCACGATTTTTTTCAATTTTTAATTGCTAAAATGCTGATTCTAAATAAAATTTGACAGTCTTTATTAAAATATAAAACCGTTTTGGAATTAAAATGGCAAAAAATCGTGACTTAATCTTGAATTTTGTAAAAACAATATAATGACATTTAATTTAAGTAATAGTTTAGGCCTTTTGTGATTTTTTTAGTATTTTTTTTTATGATAAAGCGCAATTACTTGATAGGATTTTATTTTTGTACCAATAGTTTATAATTTTCTCCAAATTGTTTTGAATTCTTTCCAAGTCAATTAAAACACTGCCATTTTGCACAACGGAAATTTTTGAAAATTTTTAATGAAAAATAATAATAAAGTACTATTTTTTTTTCTGTGTTTTAAAAGCCATGCAATTTTGTAATCTTTATATAATAAAACGTTTCGATGTTAGTTAGAGAAAAAAAAATTGTAACAATAATCGCTGAAATTAAACTAATATCACGAATTATGAATATAAAGTATTTATTAAATAAGATATCATTTTGTTTTATTTCTACACAATTTTCCCATAAAAAAAACGTAAAGACCATAAAATACATATGATGACGTAAAGGATGACATTTTATAAAGTGTTTACACAATTTTTCTATGAGTTTTATATTTATAGTATTGAATATGAAATATTCAATAAATGTAAAATTTCACTGTACATACATTGTGTTTATTTATTTATTTTTATTTAAAAAGTTATTATTACAGTATTGTAAACCATTAAAACGTTATAGATATTATTTTATTATTGAAAAAAAAAATCATTTATTTCTTATATTAATTTTTTTTTATTTTGTTGTTTATTTACATTTGCAATAAATAAATATTTTATTTAAAGAAATAAAATTATTATACACTTTGAATATCTTAAATTGTTTTTTCCTAAATAATATTACAGGTGGAAGGAATCGCGATCACACTAAGAGCTCTGGCGAATCGTAAGTATTTTTTTTATAGGGGCTTTAGCTTTAGCCATACGGTAAAATATTAGTTTATATATAAAAAAAAATACTAATTTTAATAATAACTGATTTTTTGTTATATTTCAGTTGAAGCTATACTTTTCTATATAAAAACTATATACAATACATGTTTTTTCTTATAAAATCTTAAATCTATGGGGTATTCGAGAGAAAAAATCATTTAAATTTTATTTCTTTTGTGACTTATAATATTTTGAAAAATAAATTATAAATTGGATTTGGTGGCTTTTTGCTAATTTTAACTTATTTTAATATACGGGGGCTATGTTAAATGTCCTAAAAGTATTTAGAATCTGTTTTTTTTTTGAAGTAAAACTTCTTTACGCACGCTTGACTTGGACGGTAAGCTGTTGAATGCGTTGCGAAAAAATGTGACGTTTGTTGCCATGGTAACCGTTGTTATTGTCTGACAAATGATATATAATATTATATACTTTCCTTAAATGATATTCTATAAATATATGATTGTAATATGCCTAATATGCGTTATTTTCAGTATCTCGCCTATCCTAATTATTTAAAACATAAATTGGATTTCATAAAGAGTACCGATAACCTACAGAAGTTTTACTTCTTGCGCGTGTACACATTCATACACGCACTGTTTAATTTTTTTTTTTCATTATTTACATTAGCATATTCTTTGAAACAGATTCTAAATAAGAAACCTAAACGTTTTATATCGAAATAAAATTTGGAAAACGCTTTGTAAATTTGGCAATTTTTCTAAAGGACACCGGCGGAAAACGTGCTTTTAGAGAGCGGGGTCGTACCTTCTAGAACGTATGTTTATATTTAACCATTCTTTGTAACATAACTCATAACCTTTACTAAACTTGCTTTATACAAAATGTATAAAATTGCACCTATATTTTAAAATATTTTAGTGTACAGTTTATTATATATTTATATAAATTATATAGGTATTTTTGAAGTGCGCACTTTATTTTCATGCGTGGCTTAATATATGATAATAACCAAGCAAGTTTCTGCATTATATTTTAATTCGTTATCACTAATTTCTAAAAATATTCTTTAAAAGAATTAGAATCCAGAATAAACTAAAACGAACATACATCTCTTTCATCAATACAAAAATTATACCAATGTCACATAGAGAACAAAAATTATTACCTTCAGTATTTTTTATAAACGACTTACCCTCGCTTTGCTCGGGTGCGTCTCTAGGTACGTTGTAATTTTTTTGAGCGAAACTCTTTTTCTAAAATAAAAGTAGCCTAAGTTACTCCTTATAACATCAGCTATCTGCCAGTGAAAGTCCCGTTAAAATTGGTCCAGCCCTTACGTAGATTAGTCGGAACAAACAGACAGACAGATAAAAATTTTAAAAATTGTGTTTTTCTTATAAGTACCGTTAATAATTCCATATGCATTTAATATAAAGTTGTTATTTTGACATTACAAACAGACACGTCAATTTTATTTATCTGTATAACTAGATATATACTCGTAGCTTATACTGTAGATATGGAAGTTAGTAAAAACACTATCCCACGTTTTAAAGCACTTTCCAAAAATATAACTCATCATATTTCACCATGTAATATGATAATAAGTATGTGTGTGTGTCAGTAGCGACACCGAGAGTGCAGCGGGGCAGAGGTCGCGGCTGAGTCAGTCAGTGAGTCAGCTGAGCGCGCGCGTGCGGGCGGCGCTGCCGCGCGGCCGCGACCGCGTGCAGGCCACCGAGGCGCAGGACGTCGACGATAAGGTATTGTGTAGGTACACTCTACCCCGAAAATGTCAAATTTCATAGAAAATATTAATTTTATATTATATGGTACCAACTTGACGTTTTTCTTTTTAATTTTACGTCATTTTGCTACTAATTTTTAAAATTGCTATTGATTTACTTAAATATTAAGATAAAAAATATGAAAAATATCAAGATTTTTTACATATAAACTTTTTTACAAAGAGATACCGCTTAAAAGTGTTATTTAATTGAGATAAAGATCAATTAAATACGCATTTAGCTATTTCAGTCAAATCGTATATGAAATTATAACAATTACTATACCATTAACAGAATGTAGCTGAAGAAAAAAAGGGGGTGGTCTACGCTGAGCTCGCGCTGGGGGAGCAAAATGCAGAAAAACCCCCTCCCCCCTCCACTGAATATGCAGAAATAGTGTACACAGACCAACCCTCTCAAGTAAAGGAGAGTAAGGAGTAATAATATTACTTAAGTAATACAATACAAAAAAATGTTCGAAAATTGTAAAAAAAAATCATTTTACAAAAAAAAAATTTTTGGAAAAAATTGTAATTTCTTATCGTTTTTTTTCTTTATTTTTGTTTTATTGTATTGTAACCACTTCAAGTAGAGTAGAGAAAGGTGTAATTCATTTCAAGTATTATTACTTTAGTAATATATTACAAAAATTATTTAGTTATGTATAAAAAAAAATATTTACATAAAAAAAATATTAAAATTTTTCGAATATTTTTAAAGAAAAATCACAAAATATTTTTAAATGAAAATTATTAATATGATATTTTATTACGTTTTTTAACATAAAAATGACTTTTAACGATAAAAATATTAAGAAATTGGAATAATAGTTTTAGTTAAATAATATTATATAACTTAAATATTTTCTAAATTAAAGCAGCTATTATTTAATTTATTTATTAGAAGAAATATTATTCACAAATAAAAAAAATATTGGATCCACCGAAAAATATACCTAATAACAAGTATTTATGGATTTTGCTAGAAATAGCTGTAAGTAATTTTAATAGAAACGAAAGACACTATTACGTGACGTACGCGGGTTTGATTCTCGGAGAGGGCTCATCGGAAGCCAATTTATATGGTTAAGAATAGTGTTAGTTTGTGAAAATTAAATAATAATAATTGTCTATTGAAATTATGAAGATATCACGAAGTAATCTCATTTACTCCCTCCTAGGTAAGTTATTTTATAAGTACATAATATACTTAAAAAAAAGTCGGTTAAAAATGCAATTGTACGAAAAATTTTTTTTTTTTTACTACATTTTTTTTATTAATTCAATTATAAAGATCAGAAATATTTAATTGTATAAAAAATCACTTTGTCCTAAAAATAGTTGTATAAGTGTGCTTTATATAGATGTTGATATTTTTATATAGCACTGACTTCTTTTAAATTATCCATAATTATTAATATATAATATGGTACGTATGTATGTATGTGTATGAAACGTCCGTCCACTGAATTACATATATAGAAAACGGACAAACAAATTTATTTACAAATGTGTATTTTTAGTTATTTTTAAGTATTTTTAGTAAGAACAGGGTTTTTCGAGGCTTATTTTTAAAAGGAGTCGCGTTATATTCACTGTTTTGTTATTTCTAAGGTATAAAACTTTTTTGTGTACTGTACAATGATAAAATTTGAAATAATTTTTAGTACTTGGTAGTACCTATCTTTTTTTTTTACTACAAATAGGAATTTGATATAATTTGAATGGAGCTTTAATGTAAACCCTATCTATATCTAGTAGGAAAAATGTCATAAAGTCAATCTTTCACTTTTAAATTACATATATATTCATACATAAAGAAAAAAGTTAGATCGCTTTGTTACTGCTAGACTGACAAACAATATGTTTTTTATTATTAAATTAATAAATTAATAAGGATTCTCATTTCGCTTCATTCGCTTCTTTGCCCCTTTTTTATATAAAAAAATAAAATAAAAAAATATTGAACTCCACACAGCTATCGAACCTATTTACCCATTTTAAAATATCACGAATCAATGTACAGTAAACAAAATTATAACATGAAAGTGTCTTTAAATATAATCCGTCCTTATGTTTTTATTTAGTAACGATATTTTGACACATCTAATATTACGTTCCGCCGGCGAAATGTACCAAACCACAAAATACTAATTTCTATACGATTTTCTTTCTTAATAAATTAATTTACCTTTATTATTTTTTTTAAAGAGTTTATTTGTATCGCCTAGCAAAATTACATATTATATAATTTTTTTTTCATTAATATATTATTAAATAATATTAATACTTTCTTAGATTTACGCGAATATTTGACATTTTAAATAAAACTATCTTTTCGGATTATTTCGCTGATTTACTTTGGTTTTTGGTTCCCGACGTTTCGAATGCTCTACAGCAATCATGGTTACGGGAGAGACTCCAGTCATCGGGAACCAAAAATCAAAATAAATCCGCGAAAAAATCCGAAAAGATGGTCTTATTTAAAATAATATAAATATTTTTATATTTTTTTTTATAAATATGCACATGATAAGTGTTTGTATTATAAAATATCAATTGCAATATTTTTTCATTTTGTCGGTTGGTACATTTGTCTTTAAGATACATAAGCGATACAATTTTATAGTAATGTTACCATATATACATATGTATATATAAATTACATACTGTCCGTATGTTTATTTAAAACAACACATTATTTAGTTATATTTTTATTTCAGGTGCTTTAATAACGCACATTGTAACTAAGATTAGTTTAGAATTTATATTATAAATAATCATACAGTAAAAATATTTGTAATTATAAGATGTTGGCAAGTTGGAGCAAAGAAACTTAATAGTATTTAGTTATATGCCTTGAAAATATTAAAAAAAAAATGTAATAACATCCAATTTGGACAAAAATACTGACGTCTAAAAGAAAAAATGCCATTATGAGGTATTTTAATACTTTCATTTATCAGCATATATAAAGTTAGTAAAAATATTTTGTTTTTCGAACTGTAATTTTACTTAATTTTTTTATTTAATATTTATTATATTTTACTAAAAAAAAACTACACTGAATTTAAAATCACTTAAAAGTAATTATTCCACCTTCAGGGGTGGATTTTTTATTTTAATTTATATTACAGAAAAAGATACACAAAAAAGCAGCTATATGTAGGTACCCCCATTTTTTGAAATCTGTCAAATTATACGAGTTTTTTTCTATGAAACTTGCTTCAACTTGTCACGTTTTACTCCTTAATATTAGACTGCCACGTTCTAAGTATTGTAAGGATATGTTCGCATTCGCTTGTTCGTACTTAATCTTTGTGTATTATTGAAAATAATTAAACGTTTTGTGTCATATTTTGTGTTTTATTGAAAAATCCTCTTATCCACACAATTTTTTTATATGTATTTTTAAGAGATTGTATGAAAATTATAGTATATTTATAATTTATAATGTTAATTATGAATGAGAGGTAAAACGAATGAATGAATGGTTTGGATGAAAGGACATGTCCTCTTTTTGTATGAGCGTTGATTTAATTTTCCGAATATTTTAAACCAGCATAAATCTTGAACAACATTGGCAACAGACAAGAGCAACACAGCCCGAAGTCCCAAAAAAAAACGAAAACTTAAACTTATTTATTTAAAAACTATATTTAAAATTACATTATAATTAATATGTCTAATGCTACGCGATGTAACAATTACAATTGAATATAAAAATAATTTTAATTTTAAAGTAAACTTATATCGAACAAACAAAAGTGTAGAGTTACGTTATGACGCAAATGTCTACGAACGTGGGAAGGCTGACCGTGTCGCCTGCGTACTGTGCGAGGTTAGCGCTCCACCTATAGCTATACACTATAACAGACATGTCAATTTTGAATTTTTGAAGTAAAACTTCTTTACGCACGCTTGACTCGGGGAGTAAGCTGGTGAATGCGTTACGAAAACGTGTACGTACGTTTGTTGCCATGGTAACCGTCGTTATTGTCCGACAAACGATATGTTATATTATATTCTTTCCTTAAATGATATTCTATAAATATATGATTGTAATATGCGTAATATGCGTTATTTTTAGTATCTCACTTCTCCTAATTATTTAAAACATAAATTGAATTTCATAAAGAGTACCGATAACCTACAGAAGTTTTACTTCTTGCGCGTGTACACATTCATACACGCATTCTATAATTTTTTTAATCTATTTTTTAAAATATATGTTCAATATCTACGTACTGTAAATTTTATTAGATACATATGCCTACTTACGTACACCTTACGAGGCTTACACCATAAAATACCTATCAAAGGCGAAATGTAAAATTAAAAGACTTGGCGCTATCAATTTGACCTTGGCGTTATCAGTTTGAATGAATTAATTTTGTTTTACGTCACCACACTGTCCACCATTATCCACAAACAGAACAAAGAATATAAAAATATAAACTACAAAATAGCGATCTCTCTCTCTCTACAAGTTTATTCTACAATAGATATCGCTAATAAAAAGTAAAAACTAATAATATGCATAAAAATGACATTTACATATTGACATTTTGTGTTATATTTCAGTGTTATCTATAATATCTATAATAATATTATAAAGCTGAAGAGTTTGTTTGTTTGGTTGAACGCGCTAATCTCGAGAAGTACTAATCCGCTTTGAAAAAATCTTTTAGCATTAGATAGCCCGGTAACTGAGGAAGGCTATAGGCTATATATCATCCCGAAAAATATTTGGTTCCCGTGGGATAGATCTGTTTTTGTCTAGGGACGAACCCGAAGCGAAGCGAGGGTGAGTCGCTAGTTTTTAAATATAAGGGTTGTTTACAATTTTATCATATCAGACTAAAAAATCATATAGACAGATCACGGAGCCCACCAAAAAAAAAATGTCAAAGTTAAAAATAGTAGCGTGATTTGCTATTTATGCTACTATTTTCGATTTTGCCGTATAGATTGTTCACTTTCTTTAGAGAATAAGGAAAATGTTACATAGACATTAGAAGTACAATTTTTGGGAATATACTATATTCTTTTGTGCTTAAGCATCAGTTCTCTTTTTCTTAAAGGAAGATATGAATATTAGCTTTTTTTTTGTTTTTGTAAATTATAGAAATTTTTAGCTTTTTTTATTTCGATACCTCGGGGCTCAAAGGGCGTAAGCACCAAAACTCGATTTTACAGGAGAGCAAAAAAACAAAAAAAAAATATTATTTTCGACATATCTTTTTTGATTTTTGGCCTAAATAAACCATTCTAAGACCAAAAGTTTAATTTTTTTTTGGGTGCAGAACACTATGAAATTATATTTCGAATAGATTTAAAAGTAACAAAAACAGCAAAAGCTAAAAATATCTGTTTTATTTTCTACAAAAAATAGGGTCGTAAACACCATTTTTTGGCGAATTGGAAGACTTTAAATACACAGATCGATAGAGGAGAAAAAACTTAGTAGGACTGCATTAAAAAGTCAATTTCGCCAAAATGGCGGTTACGCCCTTTGAGCCCCGAGGTATCGATTTATTAACATGTGTTTACGTATCACAGTCAAGAATATTCTAATAATATTTTTATACTGCTTTAAGCCATTATTATTCGGCTTCATGTTTAGTTCTATGACACTCGCGTGTATATATTTAGCTGCGAGTGATTTATAAATAAGAACACAGATGGCGTTAGCGGTAGTCTGAATCGCGCTATCGTTTGGTTCTAACGTGAAGTATGTAGTGTCGCAACAGAAAGAGAAAATTTTACAAACAAACAAACAAAATTTTATAATATTTTTGAATAAGCAACTAGAACTACCGTGTTTAAGTGCTTAGTATACGTGATTATGATTATAAGGAACAGGAATATATGCAATTAGCGAAAAAAAAAACGATTCCACGGGAACCGTACATTTCTCCGGGATAAAAAGTAGCCTATGTGTTATTCCAGACTATAATCTATCTCTGTGCCAAATTTCATCCAGATCCGTTCAGACGTTCTGGTGTGATTGAGTAACAAACATCCAAGCGTCTAAACTATCACATTTATATAATAAATAATATTAGTAAGATTGCATTATACATTTGCATATTTAGACCGTTTTCATCGGTTATTGCATATTGCACCTAAAATCTTGTGATGATGCATATTTTCGCTATATTTGTAATATTTCTGGATGAGATAGTTAAAGATTATGAACAAATTAAATCTTACGCAATACGTTGTAGCCGGCCATATCGATTAGCTTGGAAATCGATTAGATAAAAAAAAAAACTTTGAAAACATTTTGAGCAAAAACCTAGGCATATGACTTTCTTAGATTTACGCGGATATTTGACATTTTAAATAAAACTATATTTTAAATTTTGTGTAGTGATAACTTACTACCCAAGCGAGCGTGTTACCACTGGGCTACCACTGCCATTATACATATCATACATAAATATGACAATTTATTTCGTGTATCTCGGAGACGGCTCTAACGACTTGGATCAAATTTTGTATTTAGATAAGGTTTTGTTTTTAACAATTTTATTTTAAATATATATTAATATTGTTAGTTAGTTACAAAGTATGTAGTGTGGGCAATAAACAACGGAAGTTCTGACAATCAATTTAATTTTTTAATTTCCACATTTTTTCAAGAAGCAAGCTTTGGTTACTCGTTGCTTTATATAATTATAACTCACCGGCTAGAAAAGCCAGTACTACCCACTAAAACCCAACAAAACCTCCCCCGTCTTAAAGGAGCGTCGCAGGATCGCTTACGCACTCAACTACGACGCCCCGACGGCAGGTCTGCCGAAGTAGACCACAACAACCATGGGGTTGTTCCACAGTTCACTCTGCTATCAGAGAAGTAACAGGAGCAACCCGCATGGCACACCGCCCACCGAAGTGGGCCATCTCCCACCGCCTACCGAAGTGGGCCACTTCCCTGTGCGTTTCTTGGCTTCGCGCTCGGCTGAACTGCCGGACGCTAATGAGCCTAACCTAACTAATGAGCGCTAATGAGAATGAGGTACGAGTAGGTAGTGCCCTTGCGCTTCGCTTGGCTTGTCTTGGCGGGGGCACTACCGTGCCCCCAGATTAATTATATATCAATTGTAATATTTAATTATTAATTATAATGTTAATCATTATTAATTATAATAATTAATTAATACGAATACAATCATTTATCATCATAGTTATATAAAGCACTTTAACATGGTAGTTAAAGTTACTTCTTCAAAAATATTATATTATAATTATTAGCGTTAGTTTTATATATATTTTGTCTCCATTGCTTAATGCCGATATTACATACTTCACGTTAGAACCAAACGATAGCGCGATTCAGACTACCGCTAACGCCATCTGTGTTCCGGTTTGTAAATCACTTCTACTAACAATAATCTGTACATATAACAAAACTGTTGAGGTCGAATGTCTGTACATAGAAAAAAATGCTATAAACCGAGTCAGGGTGATGTAAGAAGAGAAATAGAACAAATCCAGATTTTTTTTCAAATTTTTTGTTTCTCTGTTTGTTTTGGGGCTCATTAGCGTACGACAGTTCAGTCGGGTGCGAAGCCAAGAAACGCACAGGGAGGTGGCTCACCTCGGTGGGCGGTGTAAAATGCGGGTTGCTCCTAGTACTTCTGTGATAACAGAGTGGACTAAAGAGTAACCCCACGGTTGTTTTGGTTTGCTTCAACAGATCTGCCGTCAGCTACGATGCGTAGTTGAGTGCGTAAGCGTTCACGGGGGAAGTTTTGTTGGATTTTAGTAGTTAGTTCTGGCTTTTCTAGCTGTTGAGTTCCACATACCTACCTGTATATCTACAGTGCTTACAGTACATCTAGTGCTTACATCAAAGTGGTCTTCACAAAAGAAAATTGTAGATTTATCAGATGTAAACTTCGGGTCTCTGCGTGTTAATTGTAACCACTGTTTTCTACGTTTTGGACGTTTAGGAACGTATATAAAAAATTGTCAGGTTTTTTAATGACAGTACTTTTACACATTGGCACAGCACACGTTTTATAGGATGTCATTTTTACAATTATTCCACTGAAAAACCTTAAACTTTCTTCTATCTATTTATTATATCTGAGAATATGCTTAGAGCCTCATATCTAATATTTATTGAGATTTGACGTCATCAACACATAATAGCACGTGACCGACTGTTTTAGGAGGACATGTCAAAGTAATAAATAAAAAAAAGTTTTTATCTAATAAATAACACTTTTTCGATAAAAAGATTATTGTGAGTGGTATAAAATGAATATTTGCAAATTTTAAAACACTAAAATAAGTGTAAGTCTTAACCTAACCTGAACACAGATGGCGTTAGAAGTAGTCTGAAACGCGCTATCGCTTAGTTCTCACGGGACGTATGTGTGTAATGTCGGGATTAAGCAATGGAAGACATAATACAGTCATTTATAAAGTTATTAATATTTTTGAAGAAGTAACTTTAACTACCATGTTAAAGTGCTTTATATAACTATGATGATAAATGATTGAATTAATAATTATTATTTATTATTATTAATAATATTAATAATTAATTAAATCATAATTAATCTGGGAGCACGGTAGTGCGTCCGCCAAGACGAGCCAAGCGAAGCGCAAGGGTGCTACCTTTTCTCGAAGCGCTTCTTCGTTTTTTTGAACCCTCAATCCTCATAACTTGGGTTTAGATTATACCAGATAAATTTTAAAATTTTCACTACCGTCACGTGGGGCGTTAGGTGATAAATTTATTGACTGTTCATTATTTTTCTGTTATATTATAGTAGAGTTAGGGCTTGTGGAGTTAGAGCGTGTAGTTAGAAGCTTGACTCTACATGAGATCTGATATCTTTTTGACAGTGCGGGGCATATGGTCTCGTCCTGGCAAAATTTTACATGAAAATGATTTTGGTGGGATATTATTATTTATTGTAATATCTTAGTTGATAAATACTTTAAATGATAAAAAAAGTCCTCAACAGATTGTATTTATATATTTAATTAATTAATTTTAATTAATTTAATTAATATGATATATATTTAATTGCATTGTAATATATTTAACACCCTTGCTCCGCTGGGGCTCGCGTCTAGTAACATTTTAACGTTTTGTATAGACTATTAGGAGATGAGATATTTTCCCGCAGTAAAAAGTATCCTATATGTTGACCCGGATAACCAGCTATCATCATACCACATTGTATCAAAATATGTCCAGTGGTTTTCTTGTGATCCGTTTCCAGACAGGCAGACCAAATTCTAAAAAATATACCAGACTCTTCCTACTCTCTCTCACGGCGTTGAGCTCGTATTTTAATTTATAATCTATACTAATATTTAAGAGCTTCCGTTGCGTGCGCTGCGTAAACGGTTAAAGTTATGTAAAAATCGTGTATGACGGAATTGTTCCCCTTTAAAAGTTCTAAAAAAAAGTCCGCGACAGCATATGTCTATCTTTTAAGGTTGACTCAATATAACCCTTTTTAGGGTAATCAAATTTGTTCTAAAATAATGCATTACTTCCGAAGATGTTTTTATAAACATGATATTAGTCCTTATCCAAATAAATACGTTATTCATCATAAGTATTTAATTTTAAAGAAAATTGCCCTTGACATCATTTGATTTCAATAAATATCTTAGGAGATATCATAGTTTTAAAATATACATATTTAACTTTACGTGGACGCTCTCAGCCCGATGCAAGGCGAGGGCGGGGCGGTCGTAAGGGGGGAGGGCGCTGACCGCCGCCAGGTAGCTCTGCGAGCAAAGTCACTATTCCACGCGGACGAAGTCGCGGGCCAAAGCTAGTTTCGTTATAAAATGAATATGTGTTTTTCAAATAAACAAGCTTTTTTTATAAAAGTAATTTTTGAAAAGAAAGAAACTGAATATTTTGTTTTTGATTATGCCATATTTATTTCCTTGGCATCATTATTTTGAGCTCGGCGTTATCAGTTTGAACACAAACAGAACAAAGAATATAAAAATATAAACTACAAAATAGCACAATTTATTTATAGCCTCGTCGTTAAATCAGCGATCTCTCTCTCTACAAGTTTATTCTACAATCGATATCGCTAATAAAAACTAAAAACATGCATGAAAATGACATTTACATATTGACATTTTGAGTTATTTTTAGTATTAAAAATGAACGTAGAAATACTTCTTATATAAGGGTTTTTTTATAATTACAATTTTATTATATGTCTCAAACTAAACAATTAATTATAAAGACGGAGCTCACCAAAAAATGTCAAAGTCAAAAATAGTAGCGTGATTTGTTACTTATGCTACTATTCTGGATTTTGTCAGATTGTCCACTTAAATTAAAGAATAAGGGAAATTTTATATATATTAGTTGTTAATTTAATTTTTTTTAAAGAAAATATAAATAATAAAAATAATATATTCTTTTGTGATGTATAAGCATTAGTTTTCTTCCTCTTGAAAGAAACATAGTATAATATTAACTTATTTAATTTCTTTTTAAATAATAAAAACTCTTAGTTATTTTTATTTATTAACATTTATTTACGTTTCACAGTAAAGTACTATTTTAAATCATTATTTTTCGGCTTCATGTTTAGTTTTATGACACTCGTGTGTATGTATTTAGCTGCGAGTGATGTATAAACCGGAACACAGATGGCGTTAGCGGTAGTCTGAATCGCGCTATCGTTTGGTTCTAACGTGAAGTATGTAGTGTCGCAACACGAAGAGAAGCTTCGACAAACAAACAAACAAAAAATTTTATATTTTTGAATAAGTAACTTTAACAACGGTGTTAAAGTGCTTTGTAAATATTAGTAATTAATCAATAATCAACTAATTAATGAATAATGATTAATGATTATGATTATAAAAGAAATTGATTAATCATTATTCATTAAATATTAATTAATTATTATTAAAGTATATTAATTAATTAATAATTTTATTTATAAATGTATTAATTAATAATTATTAATTTATTTTATTATTTATTGTTATATATCTAAAGTGATAAAATTTTAATTGTTAGCAAAGAAGTCCTTAAAAATATATATTTATTTATTTATTTAAAAAAATAATATTAATTAAACGATACAGTTGTTATTACATTATTTCTTACTTTTATCAAAAAATATAAATCTTACTAATATTTTGAATAAAACCTATCTTTTCTGATTTTTTCGCGGATTTATTTTGATTTTTTCGCAAAATAAATCCTCGAAAAGATAGTTTTATTTAAAATGTCAAATATTCGCGTAAATCTAAGAAAGTATGATCCTACTTGTGGGCGTATTATAGTAATTATAAAAATTTTAAAATCATCGTCTGAGCCACACATGACAACATATGATAAGGAAAACGCCTGACAAAAAATAAGGGCAATACGTTGATCTATGTTATGTTGCTTAAACATAATTTAAATAAAATAGCATAACAAAATTGTGTTTTACATTACTAATATTGTAAACGCGAAAGTATGTGAGGATGTATGGGTGTTTGCTTGTTACTCTTTCACGCAAAAACTACTAAACAGACTTTCACAAAACTTTACAGTAATATATATATATATATATATATATATATATATATATATATATATGTATGTATATATATATATAATAAAATTCTGAGTCGAATCTGTACATTAAATATTTTTTGGAAAATCTTATTGAAATAGTCATTATTATCGATACAGAGGCCGAATCTAGTTTTTTGAATTTAAGTCGGTCTGTCTGGAAACGATTATGAGAAAACGACTGGATAGATTTTGATGAAATTTGATATGATGATAGCTGGTTATCCGGGTCAACATATAGGATACTTTTTAATGCGGGAAAATATCTCATCTCTGAGAAATCTATACTAACGGTTAATAACTTATGTATCAACCGTTATTATTATGTAACACTGTATTTTTTAATAATATATCTAATAAGGGATAATTGAACTACGTGGTATTACTACATTACGAAAGTGTGTTTGTATGATATTCCTTCACGCTACACGGCTGAACGGATTTGGATAAAATTTAGTTCATAGGTAGCCTGACTTGAAAATCTGACCAGAGAGAAGCGATGGTAAATCGCTAGATTTAATAAAACAATTTTTATTTGTACACATATATTTAATTATTTAAAAAAAAAACTACTGTTGAGTTTCTCGCCGGCTGTTCTCAGCAGAACTGCCTTCCGAGCCGCTGGTAGATTCCTCACGGACTTACATACTGACATTTAATTTGAATTTTGAAAATGTAAACGTGACGAATGACGATTCAAAAGTGCTTGTAAAAGTCTATTTGAATAAAGTATTTTTTTATTTTGATTTGTCCAGAATACTTTTACACAAATTTGGTTAAACTTTATAACTTTTTAAATTGTCGCGTTTCCTAATTATATAATAATCACACTGCGGGACTTAACGCGTGAATTCATAAGTGGTTATATACCTTGTTCCCGACGTTTCGACTGGGTTGCACCAGACATGGTCACGGACAGACTGGTTGGACTTTATTCTGGTTCATACATTTTTTGGTATGTTTTTTATCCCATCTCATGATAACGGCGTCTAAAGTGAGAGCCGCGATGGAGATGGCTGAACTACTTAAATTACGTAAAAACGCCTAACTTAGTTAAAATTATGTTATTATACCATTTGCTGTAGAAACCCTCGGCCCATGGAGTCAAAGTGCTAAGCACTTCTTAAAAGACATAACACTTCGTCTTATCGCCTCTACTGGTGACAGAAGCTGGCTCGTTTTATAGAAAAAAGTTGGAATCCTTTTACAACATGATGTATAAAAATAAGCTTTAAAATTTTTTGCTCAAACAAAATAAAATAAGGTATAAATAAATAAGAGTAATTTGCAAATATATTAATTTTATTTCATCCATTTCTTTCTATAAATAAATAAAATGAAAATAAGAAAATAAAAAATTACAATTAAGTACAAATTGTGTCATTAAAGTTATTAATATTAATATAAAATAAAATTATAGAACATTTATTTACATTATCTTAATACTGTTTTAAAAAAAATTACAAATATATATAAAAAATGTTCTAAGTCTAGATATCACATGAAAAATATAATAAAGTAAAAAAAAAAAAACTTAAACCAAATAAACTTACATATAGAATGTAATTATATAAAAACAATCCCAAATATTATAAACAAGCGACTCACCCTCGCTTCGCTCGGGTTCGTCCCTAGGTTGCTTCCCGAAACAAAAAAATAATTAATTAATTTGGTTTTAATTTCTTTTCGTGGGATCCTATTTTTTTTCTAAAATAAAAGTAGTCTAAGTTACTCCTTATTACATCAGCTATCTGCCAGTGAAAGTCCCGTCAAAATAGGTGCAGCCATTTCAGAGATTAGCCGGAACAAACAGACAGACAGACAAAAATTGTAAAAAATGTTGTTTTAGTATATGTACCGTGTATACATCCATACGCATTTAGTAAAAGGCGGTTATTTTAATATTACAAACAGACACTCCAATTTTATTTATCTGTATAAATGTGAAAGTTTGTGAGTGAGTTATGGATGTTTGTATCCTATGTCCTTTTCAGGGTCTCAAACTATCTCCATACCAAACATCATCTAAATCGGTTCAGCAGATTAGGCGTGAAAAGGTAACAGACAGATAGACAGGCAGAGTTGCTTCCGCATTTATAATATTAGTATGAATTATAGTCTGGAATAGCACATAGGTTACTTTTTATTCCGGAAAAATAATAATCGTAGCTAAAAAAGGACGTTGAAAGCTTGATATTGAATCATTTGCAAGACTTCTGGATCTTAAACTACCAACATTAGCAGTGAAATTTTTTCAATACTTTTTTATAAAAGAGCCCCCCCCCCCCCCCCCCCCCCCCCGCTCCAAATAAAGTCCGTTAATTAAAAAAAATCACATTAATTAAAAATATCCCATAAAATATAAAGGAAAAACACATAAGCTAAATGCCTTTTTTTGAAGTTGGTCAAAAACGACATATTAAAGACACAATTAATACATTTTATCATTTTAAAATCAGTCGTTATAATAATAATAAATTATGGAGGTCGCGGGTTCGATATTCTTGCGATTAATGTTACTAATCGTACAGTTGTTATGGGATGGGACTTTAGAATCACATAAAGATATTAATTATTATCATTGACATTATCACCATCTTATACATCATAGGTACAGTATTCAGCCCTTTTTAACGTCCCACTGCTGGGCGCGGGCCTAATTTTAATACAAGGAGGATATTTTTTCTATGTAAACACAAATATTATCTTTTTTGTAAAGTCGGAGCTGTCACCAGAATTGGTTATTTACAGAAGTTTGACGCCATTTCCCTGTGCACAATACCTATGATGATATGTAGGCAGTGATAGCCTGGTGGTAACGTACTCGCTTTGGAAGCCGAGTGAGGCGGATTTAAATCTTGAATCTATCGATTAAAAAAGTACTACTTAAATACGCAAAAGTTCTCTTAAAACTGTCACCAATTGCGTTTAGGTAATTGTTCTAGTTGAAATAAGTATACAACAATGTAAATTGAACCTTAAATGCAATGCTTAAAGTTCACAACAAAAAAATAAAAGCGCGCTCAAATGTTTAAATGAGCGCTCATTCGTTAAGGACATTTTTTGTGTATCGAATACTTTTTTGATCGATGCAAAAAACCTTATAAACCTTTCAAACTATCAATTTTAGTATGAAATAAAAAAAAAAAAATTACACGCGCAATAGAAAATCGTTCATTCGCTCTTCCCATGGGTACATCTATGTCGTTTTAAACCACTACTTTGAGTAAAATGACTATTACATATTTCACAACTAAATGGTCTCTCCCCAGTGTGCACTCGCATATGCAACTTTAGATTACCATTAATGGAGAACTGTTTATTACATATATTACAATTAAATGGCCGCTCGTCCGAATGTACACGCATATGTTTAGATAAATTCCCAATCTGTTTATTACATATTTTACATGTGTACGGTTTAACACCCGTGTGTACACGCATATGACGTTTTAACTGCCCAGTCTCTCTAAACGAACGCTTGCATATCTCACAATTGAACGGTTTCTCCCCAGTGTGCACCCGCATATGAATCTTCAAGTAGCCATTATCGGAAAACGCCTTTTTACACACTTTACACGAAAACGGTCGCTCCCCAGTGTGCGTCCGTTCGTGTAACTTAAAACTGGCCATTTGAGCGAATTGGCGGTCGCAAAAAGAACAGATGTAGGGTTTTAATCCCGTATGTACCCTCATGTGGACTTTTAGAGTTGTATACGCTGTGAAATCCTTCTTGCAAACGTCACAAGTGTACGGTCGCTCCCCAGTGTGTTGCCTTTGATGTATCGACAGATAACTTTTGCTTGAAAACTGTTTATTACAAATTTTACAAACATACGGTTTGACACCGGTGTGTATTATATATATATGTCTTTTCAAATGTGTTCTTTGAGGAAATCTCCGTCCACAAACATCACAAACGTACGGCCTTTCACCCGTGTGGGTAAGTATATGAGATTTCAAAGTTTGGTTATGTCCGAACGACTTACTACATATGTTACATGTGAAATTTCTCTCCCCAGTGTGTATTTTCAAATGTTCCTTCAACCCTTTCTTTCTTTGAAACTCTTTATCACAGTGTATACATTTGAATTTTTCACCCCCAAAGTGAGTAGTTAGATGATTTTTCAAAAATCTCGCCTTCTCAAAAACTTTTGTGCAAAAAGTGCAGGGGAATGATCCGTTTTGATTGTGTTTTAGTGTTATATGCTTTATTAGTTCTTTATTCAGGCTATATTTGCTGTTGCATATGTGACATAAGTAGGTTTTCTCCCCAGTGTGCACTCGCATGTGCACTTCCAACGAGCCGTTATATGAAAATTTCTTATCGCATACATTACAGCTAAACTTTTTTATTTTAACTTTCGTCACTTTGGCGTCTTCTGAAAAAAAAATTAAATAGTTTTAAACAAAAATCTATTTCAAAAATCGAAATAAATCCGCGAAAACAACTGAAAAGAGTTTAGTTTTATTTACAATTAACAGAACTCAGTAATTAAATTTGGCCAGACCCGGGATTCGAACTCAGGACCTCTGGATGTGCAGCCGTACTTGCTAGCCACTACACCACCGAGGCAGTTTATTTTTATAGATAGCAATAGCGAGATTTACCTATATTTGGCAACATCCAGTCATTCTGCTCCGATTGACTCCTCAAAGTTGAAAGGGGCTGATCATCAATATCTCCGGAATCACTGATTGAAGCTGTAAATAAGAAAACTCTCACATTATTCAATACTATGTATTTTAATTATATGTAATAACTAATATATAAACAATGTGTTGTGCAGTGGTATCCTAGTGGTAACGCGCTCGCTTGGGAAACAGAGTGAAGCGGGTTCAAATCCCGAGTAATATTTTCATGTGCGAATCATTTCCAACATGATCACCACTTGTCTTACGGTGTATGAAAACTTTGTGAAACCTACATGTCTGAGAGAACCTAGCAAGCAGTGGCGGATTTACCGGGAAGCAAAGGAAGCAATTGCTTGGGGCCCCGCTTGGACAGGGGCCCCAAAATTTGCAAAATTTTGAAAACATATTCGCAAATTTGAAAAAAAAATACAAAATACAAAATAAAAAATCCAAAATAAAACAATCCAATCCATCGATATGGTAAATAATATCGATTTTTCATTGTCCCCAAATGATTTGCAAAATTAACTGGTTATTTATTATTTTGAAATATTCGGGGGGGGGGGGGGGGGGGGGGGTGTTAATGTCAGAATGAGGGCCCCAAAAACCTGAAACTGCTTGGGGCCCCGTCATAGGTAAATCCGGCACTGCTAGCAAGTTTCCGAAAGACGTGCTCAGTCCGCTCGCACTTGGCCAGCGTGGTGGACTATGGCCTGATCCCCCTCGTATTGAAGGGAGGTCTGTGCCCAGCAGTGGGACGTTAAAAAGGGGCTGAATAGAATGCCATAATGTTGTCAATACTTAAATTTTAATAGTAATCTATTGGAAAGCGTAAAAGTTTATGCACAGTGCCATCTAGTTGCGAGCATATAAATGTTTTTTTTTGGGTATTTGCAATATTTTTTATGAGCTTTTTTTATCAACTATGAAGGTTTTTTTTTGTGAAAGTAAAAGTGTAATAAAAAAATGATTATCCTACTATCCTACTAATATTATAAACGCGAAAGTTTGTAAGAATGTATGGATGTATGTTTGTTGTTTTTCACGCCAGAACGGATCTGGATGAAATTTGGCACAGATATAGATTATAGTCTGGAATAACACATAGGCTACTTTTTATCCCGGAAAAATGTACGGTTCCCGTGGGATAGGTTTGTTTTTGTTTTGTAGGGGCGAACTCGAGAGAAGCGAAAGTAAGCCGCTAGTTTTTTATAAATGGAAATACCTTAGGAGTGGTAATATTTTAAGGCATTTTGAATTTTTAGTCAAAACATAAATACTAGTATTTTTAACCGACTTCAAAAAAGGAGGAGGCTCTCAATTCGTCGGAACCTTTTTTTTTTTAATGTATGTTCACCGATTACTCGAAGACGCCTGAACCGATTTGGAAAATTCTTTTTTTGTTTCAAAGGGTATTCTTCCCCGGTGGTCCCATTTAAATTTTATCGAAATCGGTCAAGCGGTTTTTAAATAAATGGCTTACTCGAATATGTTTTTAAAAATCTTTCTTCTTACAAATTACCTGCTTATTACATCTACACTAAAAGACTTCGAAAATATCTGATTAGGTATCTATTCTAAATGAAAACTCCTGTTTAGTTATTTTTTTACTTTTCAGTGCCTGGAAGTCGTTTTTTTTTTAAGTTTTTTTAATAAGTATGATTTGTTCTTACCGTTATCATATTTCAGGTCACAACTATTTTGATCTTGATTAAAGGTTTCTTTTTTAAAATCTGAAAAAAAAATCATTTTAAAAAAGACACAAAAGAATACTACTAGTAATACTAACATAATTGGTATACAAAAATTCAATATACACACTTAGCGTCTGTCCTTAAAAAGAAGTGCACAATTCAAAATTGAATTGCGCTTTTTTCAAATCTCTTTTGTTCATTGCTTTTCGGATGATAAAATTAAAACGTACATTCTTTCGTTTAAAAAAGTACTCTATGTGGTGTGCGTAAGTTCGAATTAATGTTTAGACAATAGGGAATATGCGTGTGATTTAAATAAAGATGAAATATGTATTTTTATAATCTTTATTGATTTTGAATTCGGCCTATATCAATATTTTTTAATATAACTTCTTTTTGATTAAGAAAATAATTATTAAAAAGTGCAAATACAGATAGGAAATTCAAAGTAGTTGAAACACACTCCATTTGTCACAGCAAATATGACATCAGTATAATACTTTGACGTCACGCACGAAATGGCGGGCGTTCAAAGTATCCGTAATGATATATTAAAAAAAAATATGTACAAAATTTTAGTCTTTTGGAGCTGGATATTTTTTTTACAATTATATAACAATGTAAGCTATTGTATAAAAAAAATCATGCATATTCCCTTTTAGGACTTTCGATTTTTGAATTTTATTCTTTGGTTTGATTTAATGTCACACGTCGATGCCACTTTTTGAAGAGATATTTGTTAGGAAGTATGCATCTATGTTTTTATATATCAATGACTAAGATACAATAGATCTAAAATAAAAAAGAAATATTTCTTACTCACCTTCTAGTGTTTCTTCAACTTCATCTTTTACACCTTTGTAACTGATCTCTATTCCTGAAAACGAAATTGTCTTATATTAATATTAGTAGAACCCGCAGTTTCGCCCGCGTTTAAAGTACAAAAAAACAAACTCTTCTTTCCCTTTACAATGATGTATGAAAGTCTATCCGATTGTCAGATTTATAGACATTTATAGACATTTATGATTACTGCTCCACTCCCTTGGGTAGTAGCATGATAATATAATTTAGCCTATAGCCTTCCTCAATAAACAGGTTATCTAATGCAAAACAAATTTTTCAAATCAGATTAGTAGTTCCTAAGTATAGTGCATACAAACAAACAAGCAAATAAACAAACTGTCTCTATAATATTAGTATTTTTTGTGTTTATTATGTATGAAATCCAATTAGTATATTTCTAGTGGGTTAAATTAAGAAAATTTTACTCGAGTTACCTTTTAATTGTGTATAGTATTGATAAAACAGTTGTTCGCATGATAAAATTTGATGACGGAAGAGATATGCATCACATAATCTTGGAATGCATATTTCACATATAGAGTATGATAAGTCAGGATCTGGTTTTATCTAAAATATATAATGCAATTGATTTAGTTATATGGCTATATAAAAAGTATATTTTGATTTTGATATAATATATTATGGTATGTATAACAAGACAAAAAACACAATTTTAGAAGTCTTACTTATAGAAATTAATAGAAAAGAATAGACCAAGTCATAATAGCTTAATTCATGAGATAAAGAATAAAGTAAATATAAGATTATCAATAAAGAACAGCTATTTAGAGCTTATTAATAATATAAACTTAAATTATTGGGGAAAATATGGAACTAAGCTCACTTCTAAATTAAATGTTTGATTCAACATATCTGAATAGATTTTTTGCTGTCCGTTATGGAAATATGAATCATTTAGTTGTTTTAAAGAACCCTCCGTGTGACAACATCGACAAATATTGTTTAAATTTAACGATTCCGACATTATTTCATGTTTTTCGGTATTATTTACGTACACAAAACCGTATGTTTAATATTGATCACAGATTAAGTAAAATATGTTTATGTCATAATATAACTTATAAGACGTAACAGCAAGTGACATTTCAAACAATACTAAAATAATAATAATTTTCTGGATAATTAAATAAAAAAAGCCTAAAATTATAACTTTATATAAAATCACCATTATATCAATCATTTATCAATAACAAAGACATTTTTTTATATTTACTTAATTATTGATCAAGATCATATTTTTGAACTGGTGACAATTCAAAATGCAGATTATAAAAATATTAGTCGTGTCAATGTCATGGCGGTAAAAGTAGATTTAGCGCGCAGCTCCATTGATCGATCGCGATTTTTTCTATTTTTATGTAGATAAAATGCCTGAAACAATAATTGAAAGTGCTCTTTCGGGAAAACTAGACTGCAATTTACTATCTAAATGGCTAAACAACGAGTCAATTGAGGTACATAACCTAGAAAAAAATTAATAAAATAATTTAAAATTTTATGTGTTTGTTTATTTTATTTTAAAAATTTCAGGGTGCACCAGAAGACTGTATATTATTTTGTTCAAACAGACGTGAATTTGTGGCTTATTTTTTATCATATCTTAGAAATCAGACTGACAGGTATGTCATATGATAATATTGTTTATATTATTATTGCACTAAACATGTTCAAAAACATAATATATCTAGTGTGCAAAAGATCATCGAAGTTATTGTTGTAATTTTATAAATTATTAATCATGAATCAGTATTGATTCTTATAAAACTTATGTTATCTATTTTCTAGTATTACAAACCAATATGATAATAATCCTATTTGAAAAAAAAACACTGGAGTACTTGTTTATTTTTATCTTAAGTGGAAAGCTGCAAGTGTTATAGCGAATAAACACTATCCATATGGTTCATATAAATTTATATCAAATAATCTATTTGGTATTTATAAAATAAGTTATTTTTTTGTTTATCTGCCATGTGAATCATATTTGATTTAAATCTAAAATGTGCTAATATAAGTAATGAAATTTGCTTTTTGCATTTATGATCTTTATGAAGTCAGTCAAGTGCTTTTGAATCGACAATTTAATGTAAGCGTCAGTGTAGTCTGTCCGTGAGGAAGCTACCACCGGCTTGGAAAGCAGTTCTGCTGAGAAGAGCCAGCGAGAAATATACTTAACACTCATTTGGTTACATATACAGATAAATGAAATTTAAATGTCTGTAGTGTCAAAATAAAAGTTTTTTACTAAACGCATATAAAATTATATATGATACTATAAGAAAAACACAATTTTTTAAATTTTTGTCTGTCTATTTGTTCTGACTAATCTCTGAAATGGCTAGACTGATTTTGATGGACTTTCACTGGCAGTTAGTTAATGTTTCCACTTAAAAAAATTAAAACATAGTTAGGGACCAGAGCAAAGCGAGGGTAAGTCACTGGTATGACATATTTTTAATGAGGATCAGAAATTAGTATACATATATTCCAATGATTTGATGAAATGAGTTGTATTCAACAAGCAGTAACCATATCAGTGAAGGTTTAATTTTTAAATTTCAACAAAATAAAATTCACGATTCTACCAAATTTTATTGTTGTTTAAAATGATGTTCAATTTTTTTTCTTTTGTCACATTTTTTGCATGTAGGAAGAAAAATTTTAAGTTATTGTTTATATGATAATACTTTCTTAGATTTATGCAAATATTTGACATTTTAAACAAAACTATTCTTTTTGGATTTTATCGCAGTTTAATTTTGACTGTCCATGACCATATTTTCTTTAATAAAAATAAAAAAAAAAACAGGTAAAAATTAAACAAATTTAACAGTAATAAAATTCTTGGATTTGATGAGTTCATGCGTATGTGTGTTAAGAAATCATTTAAACGATTTCTGAGTTTGGTTATAGAATGAACTATTATAGGTACAACAATGGAGTATAATATATTTAAAAATTGAAGTGGCCATAAGGTTTTTTTTGCAAGACTATTTACTGTTGTAGGATGACTGAATATATTATTATTTATTACATATACCATTTTACTATTCCCTCTTTCAGCGTTTTACAGACTAACAGCAATGCCTTGCCAATACCCCAGCATCAAGGCACTCCAGAGAAGACTTTTGGTAGAAAGCACCATCGTTCCATCAGTGATCCGACTTGTGACAATGACAAGTCTCATGATAGTCTCACTGTCAAATCTGACAGGAAAACACAAGAGTCCCCAAATAGAGATAGGAAAAAGCAGGGAAGAAGAGTCAAAACTAAACTCTTTCCTGAAGAGAAGAAGGAAAATCAGTCTCTCTCGTCTGACGAATCGAGGATTAGTGTTGGAGTTGAAAGGATTGTCATATCTAGTACGCCTATGAAGAATGGGCTCAATAATTATCCAAATTCACCTGCAAGCCCTGTCACTCCACAGTGTAAGTCTTTTAAGGAGTTTGAAAGGTGCGATACGCCAAGGCTAAGTCGACATTCTAGATCTTCAGACAAAAGTGTCAGTTTAGCAGATTATTTAGTCAACGTTCAACCAAAAAGCTCTAAGAAAAAACGCTCGAAAAACACATCGCATGACGACAGCGATACCAAAATGGAATTAGATCTGAGTAATTCAGAAATTTTTCCAGAAATCGGTGCGAGGAAATCTAGTTCATTGAAATCTGAAAAACGTAGAATCAAACCTACGAATATAGATAAAAGTAAAAAAAGTTATTCGCTAAACAGTTTCACACCTGAGGCGTTTCAGCAGCCGGCGTTGGCTTTGGAAGAGAATTTGGCTTTCAAGCCGAAGGTACAGTCAAACGAAACCTCGAACAGTCTAGAAGTAGAAAGAAATATCCTAAAGCAGGACCGACATAAATTACTAGAGAAATTTAACGTTTTGAACACAGCAATATCTCCTAAAGTGACAGCGCCACAGATTAAAATATTGCAAAGGGAAGACAAAAATCAGAATTGTGTAGAAGCAGATGTCACGAAGGTCGTTTTTAGTGAAAAGATCGATATTTTAATCAACATTTATGATATTTTATTGAAAAACAACTTAATTTTGAGTGTGAATACCGAAATATATTATTTAATT
Organism: Fabriciana adippe; assembly: GCA_905404265.1. Taxonomy (NCBI): domain Eukaryota; kingdom Metazoa; phylum Arthropoda; class Insecta; order Lepidoptera; family Nymphalidae; genus Fabriciana; species Fabriciana adippe. The sequence goes on from FR990010.1 coordinate 534,722, forward strand.
ACAATTTTACTGTCGAAACAAATAGAAGATGATTTTAATAACTTTGAAGCTCAGTTACATGAGAATGTATGGAAGAATATTTTGAAACTAATACATAATAGTACATATTTCGCAGTAAAAGCTTTGTGGAACCAACGTGGGATCTTAGAAGTGATTTTGGACAAGAATTCTCTAAAAATTCTGGGGGAAAATAAAAAAGTTAGGAGTTTTTATCCGGATTTAGCTAAGTTTTTGCTAAATTCTTACGGATTAAAGTGTGAGGCCGAGTCCAATAGTGAAAGGAAGAACAGTGATGGCCGCTGTTCAAACGGCATGGTGTGTTTCAACCATGAAACAGATAACGTTGAAAATTTTCCGTCCGTCCTGAGCTTCCAAAACTTTAAAAAGCAAAGGGATATGTTTTATGAGATTTTGAGGTGAGTCTGATTTTTTGTTCATACCAAGTGTGTTTTTTTTAGTATTAATTTTTTTTATCTATACATCTATGTATACAGTTAAATAAAATTGAAACGTCTGTTTGTAATGTGAAAATAACAGCTTTTTACTAAATGCATATGAAATTATATACGGTACTTATAAGAAAAACACAATTTTAAATTTTTTTGTCTGTCTGTCTGTTCCGGCTAATCTCCGAAACGGCTGGACTGATTTTAACGGGGCTTTCACTGACAGATAGCTGATGTTATAAGGAGTAACTTAGGCTATTCTTATTTTAGAAAAAGAATTAGGATTCCGTTCAAAAAAATTGAAACGTGTCTAGAGACGCACCCGAGCGAAGCGAGGGTAAGTCGCTAGTTTAATATATCTCTCGTTACTTGAAATTGTCATAATGGATTTAAAATGAAACATAGCTAGATTCGATTTAAATATACGCGTAATTAAAATATTTAATAATAGATGGCGCTGTACAGAATTATCTCACTTTTGATGTTAAACATCTACTGGCGCGCCTTGTCAGTAAATGACTCTATGTAAAACAGTATCTATTAAAAATACTTACATATTTTCTATTCTATTTATTTTTTATTTATTTATTAAAATAATAATAAAAATTAATTGATTTTATCAACGAAACTCCATTTTTTATTTATTTTACACCATATTTCGTTATAGGTTTTTATTAATTATGGGGCCATTTAATTATTACAAAAGCAGAATTTTAGTAATTATTAACCCCTCCCTCCCCCTTGTCAGCAAAAGTAAGCAAAACTCTTACTCCCCATCCTATTCTTACGTAAACATTACGCCTCAATTATTTTGGGGAATCCCTCAACATGCTTTTCACTTTTGAACATGGACAAGGGTAGGGTTGTCTTGTGTATTTTGAAACATTGATGTGACAAATCAAAAAATCCTACAAAATTTCAATTAATTATTTTAAATAAATAAATATTGCTGTTGTAATCACCATTCACCCCCCCCCCCCCCTCCCATGTCATCAAAAATAAGCAATGTAAAGACCCTCTCGCCTCCTTTTGGTGCTTACGTAGTACAGGAATGGCCCCTATGCCGGGCGTCCCGTGACGGCCTTTTTTTTCAATAAATAATCATTCCAGATGGTATCAGGACACGCACACTACGTTATCCCGCTCGACCCTCAGAGCGAGGATAAAGGCGTTGTTATCGAGTGGGGCGAGTGCGGCCAACTACGCACATCTGTCCACACTGTTCACCCATATGTTGTTGGAAACTTTGCCGCCCAATGAACAGGTAAGTGTAGGTTCAATTTAGATAATATTATATACTTTCTTGGATTTAAGCGAATATATTGCACTTATAATAATATTAATTAATTATATAGATAAATAAAATTGAAATGTCTGTTTGTAATGTCAAAATATGATAATATACGATACTTATAATAAAAACTCAATTTTTAAAATTTTTGTCTGTCTGTCTGTTTCTTCCGGCTAATCTCCGAAACACTTGGACTGATTTTGACGGGACTTTCACTGGCAGATAGCTGATGTTATAAGGAGTGACTTAGACTACTTTTATTTTGGGAAAAGAATTAGAGTTCCGCTCAAAAAAGTTAAAGCGTACCTGAGACGCATCCAAACAAAGCAAGCAGAACACAACAACCATAAGGTTGCTCCACAGTCCACTCTACCAGAGAGGTACCAGGAGCAACCCGCACGTTACACCGCCCACCGAAGTGGGCCACCTTTCTGTGCGTTTCTTGGCTTCGTACCCGGCTGGACTGCCGGGCGCTACAGAGCCCCCCCCCCCCCCACCACCACGACAAGGTAAATGTACGTTGGAGGGGAATAACAACGGTTACTATGGCAACCATCTTTCTGACGGTACCCGACACCCCTAAGTTTCGGTGTGATTTTTAAAGACGTTTCAAAAAGTATCAAACATAGACACATAAACGTTCGTTTTTATAATGGTTTAATACGTTTAACAGGAATCGAAGCTAAGTAAGTTACAAAGAAGACTGACCTGCCCGTCTGCCACTGAGTCGCATCGACTGCCGCATTTTAACGACAAAGAAATGTTTTATAAGTAAGTGCGATAGACTTTGTATATATATATATATTTATGAGAACAGCGCCATCTTTTGGTAAATTTTATAACCTCCCATTAAGCGAGAGAAAGAATAAATAAAATTAGTTTTAAGATTAGTTATTCTCATTTTAAATACATATACTTATAATAATAATAAATAAATATGTTGGGCTATCACACAGCACCATCTAGTTCCATGGTAAACTACGAAGTCTGTGTTATGGATACCAGATAGTTGATACACTACACATATATAACTTTAAATACATACATATTATAAATAAAAACACCCATGACTGGAGTACAAACATTCGTGCTCATCACACAAATGAATGCCCCCAGTGGGATTCGAACCCGCGACCGCTGGTGCAACAAGTAGGGTCACTACAAATTAAGCCAACTTTTTGTAATAATACGTATATTTTTATTTTATTTTTTTGTTTTATTTTTTGGCAGAATTTTAAAGGAATATGTAGAAACAATTTCAAATTAAAAAAAGTAAAAAAAAATATATATATTTTGTAATCTTTTTTTTCTTCTCTATTCTTATTTCTTTTTGCAGAGAATTTATAATGTATGCAGAGAATGAAAGTTTTAGAGTGCACTTGAGAGATGCGCTCGCGTCAGAGATCATCGCTCTGGATTCTACGCCCGTCGGGAATGAGTCCTGTGAGGTTTTACCCCTTTTTTATTTGAATTATCTATCAGTATTGCCATTTTTTTAGTATAAATTACATTAAAAAAAATTATACAATTATACATATTCTATGTATATATATATAATAAAACTCTCAGCCGAACGAATCTATAGTTTGTAAAATTTTTGTCTTTCTGTGTCTATCTGGGAGCGCATTACGAGAAAACCACTGGACAGATTTTGATGAAATTTGGTATGATGATAGCTGGTTATCCGGATTAACATATAGGATCCTTTTTATCGCGGGAAAATATCTCATCTCTGAGAAACCTATACTAAACTTTAAAACGTAAGTAGGGACAAACCTGAACGGAGCGACGGCGAGTCGCTAGTTTTGTATAAATATGTCCTTTACATATTTAATACAAACAAAATAATGTTTAATTTTATTATATATACTTATTTTCTGTACCCAAAGGGTACCAATGGATCCCTATTACTGAGCCTCCGCTGTCCGTCCGTCTGTCTGTCAGAGGGCTGTATCTCATGAACCGTAATAGGTAGAGTTGACATTTTCACAGAGTATGTATGTCTATTGCCGCTATAAAAACAAATAATAAAAATAAAAAATACAAGAAAGTTTTTTTTAACGTTTGTAATCGATCATCGAGTTTAATATACTCATATTAATAAAAAGTACATACACCATGGAATGGAACCCTTCGTGTGCGAATTCGACTCGCACTTGACCGATTTTTTTTTTCACTTATTTTTTCATTTATAAATGTGAGATAAAAATATATTCAAAATCAAAACTATAATGACTGTCCTTTGGAAGTTATTTTTCAATGATATAAGTTTAAAACAGACAGACAATAATTGATTATATAATAATGACAGGTTTTTTTTTTCAGCAAACGGAGCGGACATGTCCAAAGAGTTTTTACAACTTTCAAAGAAATTAATGCTGCTAGCAAAATTTCTCGGCTATCTCACTTCCCTGCCGTACGCCCAGATACCCCTGGATGTGTTGCTGAAGACGGGGGTCTCCAGTGTGAATAATCAAAAGGAAATATTGTCAGCCCCCAAAGAGAAGGTTTTGGAAAATAATATCGCTTTGAGAGATTATGTAAGTAACATATTATGTATATAATAATTAATATAGTGTACAGTGTATACAGCTTCTTGAGTGATAGCGTTTATTGAACTCAACAACTGACTCACAATACGAAATTACCCATATTATATTATTATACATATTTTCATATTACCTTCAACACTACATATAGTATTTGGGCGATCGAGCTTCGGAGTTCTTGGTCAAAAGTACAATTTTCAATTTTCCTTTTAATTTGGCTTACAAACAAAAACTAAAAACTTATTCAAGTTTTTTCAAATACAAAAAAAAAAAACAAGAGTAAAATGTTATCAAGTTACATGTACAAAATGTGACTGGATCAATCTCCCTGTGGTAGCTATTTATTTATTTATTTTGTTTTACTAACATAGTTCTTAAGTAGTTATATTGTACTAACAAACTATGAGCCTATGTTGCTTGATAATAAAAGTTTTTTTTTTTTATTTTTTATAAAATCTTTGTATCCAACCGACATGCGGACCTGTGATAGTCAATCTTGCGCCCTAGCCGCTTGACCACGATGCTTATGCCCAAGTGTGCGAAATTATTAACGTATTTTGCGTGGAATAATACGAAAGAAAACCGCATGAAAACTCGAAAACACGCGTTTTCCCAGACACAAGACTAATTTAGATCGATTTTTCGCCCCCGAAAATCCTTACATACCCAATTTCAGCGAAATCGTTAGAGCCGTTTCCGAGATCGTCGGTGTATATAAATAAATAAAGATATAAATATACAAGAATTGCTCGTTTAAATCCCAATATTTGACATTTTAAATAGATCTCTTTTTTTTTGGATTTTTTTAGTTTTTTTTGAAGTGTAAACTTGTATAGGCAGGTTTGTTTGTTTGGGGAGTGAATTCATGTGAGTCGTCATCGACATGGTCACGTGACGTGTCGACGCTAACACTCGGAGCGCCGATAGATGTCACAACCAGATAGATGGAAACAGTTTTAATTTACACATTTTAATTTAATATCAAACAATTGATTTGAATATCCAAAAATAACTGTTTGTTTATAGTTTTAAGTTTTCACTCCTGTCGGCAGTTCTCATGACTGGTTTTTTTTTCTTGACGTTTCGAATGCTATGCTATTAGAGTTATATATTACTACAGTAGGTGAATGTCGTCCGTAATAGATATATAATGGACGTCTACAACCGGTAGAGATTGATCTACTTCTACTATAATTATTCTAAAGTATTCGAAACATCGGGAACCAAAAATCTAAATACATGGACGAAAAAGTCCGAAAATATAGTTGTATAGGGTACGTGAACATTTTAAAATAAAATTTTTTCGGATTACTTCAGGAACCAAATATCAAAGTAAATCCGCGAAATAATCCGAAAAGATAGTTTTATTTAAAATGTCAAATATTCGCGTAAATCTAAGAAAGTATTATAGGGTAAGTGAAGTTGAGTTTGGATGGGTGTGCAATTTTGATTTTAATTTTGTTTTTTTTTTTTTTTTCAGAGTCAACCTACTATAGACATAAAGGGACTGCTTTTAGCTTCCATAGACAATAATAGAGTAACAATAACTTTGCCATGGATCGTGCATTATTTGTCTGTGCTAGATTATACAACACTTAGACTTAAATATTATCAAAACTTGCTCAGCATAATATTTCATATATACGAGAATAAATTAAAAATCACAGATAATAAAAAGATTACAATAATATATATGAAATCGATATTGGGCTGGTTATTCGATTTGCCGCATTTCCCGCAAGAGATGTTCTACGAGAAACACAATATCGATATGTCAATATCGAATGATTTATTCGATTTTGTGATCGATGAATCGATTTTGTTCGAATTGTGCCCGTTTTTGAAGGACATCAATGTTTTATTGTCGACGTCGAGAGTGAGCGAGAAGGAAAGCTTCAGGCATATAACTCCGGTTAGTTTGAGTTTGAACGCTGAAGATCGGATAAGGAATAAAGAGAAGGAATTGCAGGTATGTTGTTTTTGTTTTTTTTTTTTTAATTTATTTATGATTATTTTTTTAATTTAAATGAAATAAAGTTAAAAAATTAAAGTGAAATTAAAATAAAACAATGAAGGTCTTTATTTTTATTTTATTGAGTTAATATCTTTTTTTTATGTATATAATTTAATTATTCAAAAAACAAATCAACAAACAAATCTATCCCACGGGAACAGTAAATTTTTCCGGGATATTAGCCTTTCTCAATAAACGGGCTATCTAATGCAAAAAATTTTTTTCAAATCGTGTTAGTAGTTTTTGAGATTAAGTATAGATTGGATAAAGGGTTTAGAATTAATGTATAATATATGTTTGTATGACGAGACGTTTGGCTCAATTTGTAGTGACTTTACTTGCTGTGCCAGCGGCCGTGGGTTCGAGTCCTGCCGGGGCATTCATTTGTGTGGTGAGCACGGATGTTTGTACTCCAGTCATGGGTGTTTATATTTATAATTTGTATATATTTAAAGTTATATATGTGTAGTGTATCAACTACCTTTTTTTTTTTTTTAACGTTGGGGAATGCATTTACGCACCGTCCACCTATAACCCCAGTTGGGTGTGTGGGACTCACCAGCTAGAAGAGCCGGTACTACCCACTAAACCCCAACGATCCCCTCCCCTCCGCCTTAGTGGGACGCCGCAGGATCGCTCGCGCATTCAACTACAGCGCCCCGGCGGTAGGCCCGAAGGCCACCATCCAGTGAGGCCCCCGTAGGAACCCCACGCGGCTGCAGAGGTCAGGGCCCGAAACAACGGCCCTCTCCCCTGCAGCCTCACCGCGTCCGTCATTAAACGGTGGCGGCCCCGTCTGGGTCGCGGAAGGAGGAAACTGGCAAATACCACGACTCCCCTCCTGCCGCGGTCCACCCCTCTACCGGTTGCGGGACTATTAACACAGCCCCGCCACCGGCTCCCCCCCATCCGATCGCGGGACCACCGAAGCGGTCCCGCCACCGGCGGCCACACGCCGACAACCGAAGCCACGACGCGCGGCCCCGTCCGGACCACGGAAGGAGAAGACTGGCAACTACCACGACTCCCCTCCTGCCGCGGCCCACCCCTCTACCGGTCACACGCCGACAGCCGAAGCCACGACGCGCGACCCCACTCCTCCCACCAAGTGGGCCAAACCCCCCCACCGAAGTGGGCCCCCAATCAAACACCCCACGCCACCCCCCATCGGGTCAACGGGACCGCCTAAGCGGAACCAGACCCGCGACTGCAACCCCGACAGTTAAACAGCCGCGACAGGGGGAGGCCACCAATCCTTCCGCAAAAGCGGACTTCACTCCACCCACCGAAGTGGGTAACCACCACAACCGGCCGCAAGAGCAGCCCCGTCCTTCTGGTGTCCGTCCGTGACCGTCGGGCCAGCGATCAGTCGACACCCACCACCATCCCCCCGTTAGTGGCCGCAACGCCGTCAGATGCAGCCACTAACGAGAAGCTCCCAATCAGTCCACCGAGGTGGACACCCGTCCGCCCACCGAAGTGGGCACCCTCCCCAACCGGTAGCCGCAACGTCGAAAGCCGCACACTAACGACGAGCGGCACCGTGCGGGTTGTGCCTCAACCGCGTTCGACGGCCCGCGGCTGCAGGCCCCCCGCCCCCCATGCTGTTGGTCCGCGCCGGATTTCTCCGGTACCACCCGCCCGTCTGTGCCCAGGCGGGTGGCGTTCCCCCATCCGCCACCTGGGGACGCGCCCGGTAGGAGTCAGCTCTCCCCCGGGGTGTATCAACTACCTGGTATCCATAACACAAGCCTTGTAGCTTACTGTGCAACTATATGGTGCTGTGTGTTAATGTTCCATTATAGTTATATGCTATTTTTCCCATTGGAAAATTTCTTCAGATAGGATCCTAGAATTCGACTGCAGGGTCTCTAGTTTTGAAAAATCTACAATAAAAATTTCATAAAAATCGGTCCAGCCATTTAGGAAGAGTTTAAGAATTATATACATGGTGGAACAAAGGAATGGCGACAAAATTCAACAGAAGAGCTGTTTTTGGTGTGGTATGTCCTTCAGAGCCGGCTCGAGGAGCAGCCGCTGAAGAGCCAGTCGGAGCCGGCTCTCGCAGTCTCTTACGCTGTGATCTGTCCCCCAGAGCCGGCTGGAGGAGGAGCTGCTGAAGAGCCAGCCGGCGTCGGCGCGGCGCGTGCTGGAGCTGGTGACGGAGCGCGTGGCGGCGGCGCTGGTCAAGGAGCTGGCGCCGCTGCTGGCGGCCGCGCGCCGCCGCGCCCGCGCGCGCGCCGCCCGCCTGCTGCAAGCGCACGCGGACAGGGTGAGTGGGGGGATAGATTTCTACAGGTGGTCGGAACTTTAACGTCGAAAAATGAAATTTAGATCCCTCGTATCGTACGGTATCCGAATCATCCCCATGTTTGTTACGCGACTTTCCATAGTTTAAGAGTTATGATTTTTTTTTTGAATTTTTAAGATTTTTCGATCTGACCAACTTAATTAAAAAAAATAGAAGACTTTGTTGAAATTTGTTTTTTTTTTTTTTGCAATTGAATCTTCACAACTAGTACTTTTATCGATCATCAGCTTCGTAACTGTGATGAAAATTATGAAAATGTTGGTCTTAAATGAAAAATTTACGTTCGGTCAATTATGACTTAAATTTTCAACTTTAAATAAATAAAAAAAAAAAATAGGACTTCATGGTCCCTAAGCAGACTTAAAAATACGCCAGACTCTCAGCATTTACAATCATTAAAAAAAGTAGTACCCCCAGGTACTTTGGCTAAAATCGGTTTTCAAAGACAGCGACGTGGAAAACCTTTGATATTAGTCATCTGATTAAAACTAAAAAATTTTTTATGATTTTATCATTCCTGAGGTTAATTAGTTTGTTAATTAATTAAAAAAATGAAAATGGAAAGTGATATAGGCTATTTTTTTACATCCAAGAGGTTTTTTCAATCTCTTGGGAAAATATGTTATAATATGACACAAAAAATATTTATGATTAAAATTACTTGAAACTTGGTATTAATGCCTTTTAATACAATTAAATAAATACGTGTTTTAGGATTTTTTTAAATTCATTTCGTAAGGGGGTAAAATAAGGTATGAAATGTATGAAATCTACTTTTGTAGAGGTTTTTTTGTAGTTTTAGCGCGAGCGAAGCCGCGGGTTCTGCTAGTATATTTATATTAAATACACAACAACGTAAGCGGTGTTCAGCTCTACATCAGTCGTGTCTACGGAATGCAATCTCGAGACGAGATCGTCAAGTCGAGATCTCGGCGTTTTATGTTTCGAGATTGATCTCGGATGATCGGGATGTCGCGAGATCGAGATAGCATCCGTAGACTTGTGTTGCATTCGTCCCCAGGCGACGCTGCTGCCGGCGCTGGAGGCGCTGTACGCGGCGCAGCTGCAGGCGCTGCAGCAGGAGGCGGCGGCGCGCTGCGGGGCGGCGTGCCGGGCGCGCGCGGCGGCGGCGCTGGGCGCGCTGCTGCCGGCCGCGCCGCCGCCGCTGCACGCCGTGGCCGCGCGCGCCGCCGCGCGCCGCGTGCAGCGCTGGCTCACCGAGCACTGGGGGACCGTCGGTGAGTTGTGCGCACATAATAATAATAATAATAAATACTCTTTATTGTACACCCACAAAAGAAAAATTGTACAAGAAAAATATAAAAAGAGCTATGTACAAGAGGCGACCTTATCGCTAAAACGGCGATCTCTTCCAGGCAACCTTAAGGTGTTGGAATTGACAAACTGTAAGAGGGAAGGGGTGTGAACAATATTTTAGAAAAACAAAAACAGAAATAATAGTAATAATACAACACACACACACACATACTAAAACTGACATAAGAGACTTGGTGGGCCTAAAATGACATAGTTACATATATCCATACATACACACTGGGCAGATCATAATAAACATTACTTTTTAACGCTCCATATAAAGCTTCGTTTTGATGATAATGCGAGGTTTTTTTTTAATATCTATACAAATAAATAAAATTGATGTGTCCGTTTATAATGTCAAAATAACAGCTTTTTACTAAATACATTTGAAATATATACGGTACTAATAAGAAAAACACTATTTTTTAAAATTTTATCTGTCTGTCTGTTTATTCCGACTAATCTCTGAAACGACTGAACTGATTTTGACGAGACTTTCACTTGGGCTACTTCTCGCAAAAAATTATAACCTATGAAATTGCGAACAAAGTACCCGGGCACGCACCCGAGCGAAGCCAGCATAAGTCGCTAGTTATAAATATTAATATACTTTCATCCCCATTTTAACCCCCTTGAGGAATGAATTTCGGAATAAAAACTATCCTCTATCCTTCCTAGGGTCTCAAACTATCTTCTTATCAAATTTCATCTAAATCTGTTCAGTAGTTCCAGAGATTACTTCCTACAAACAAACTCACAAACTTTATCTCTTTATAACAGCGGTCGGCAACCCGCGGCCCGCATGCGGTCCGCGAGGTGCCTCCATGCGGCCCGCAGCCTGTGACTGTCTTATAAAGAAAAGTTTTTATGTTTTTTAAATATTTTGAATTTGTAATTACCGAAAAAATGAAAATGTTCATCGTCTCATAGATAAGCATTTAAGAGTCATTTTAGAAATTGTGACATTGAATGTTGTAGTGAACATATATTGTGGTATATGTTTTTTTGTTTTTTTTTTTTTTGCTCTCACAAGTGCCTTTACTAGGTATAGCCACTTTGTGGCCCCTGCCTGCTAAAAGGTTGCCGACCGCTGCTTTATAATATTAGTATGATTAAATAAAAATGTTGTTATATTTAAGCAATATCTAACGATATATAAGACTTTGTTTTCTTTCCATTACCTAGCGATACTTTGCAAGAACATAGAAGAGGAAATGAACAATCTCCTTCTAGTGGGAGACTCGTCTCCCCCCGTTCCCCCCACTCTATCTCTTACTGAAGATTTCGACCAGCTTCAAAGTCCTGCACAAACGATTATCGCTCTTAAGGTAAGGGTGTTAAGAACTTAACACATATTTTCTTTAATATTTATTTTTATGATTATAACTTTAATGTTTAGCCGATTTCAAAAAAGGCGGAGTACTCAATTCGCCTATTTTTAATGTGTAAGTATGCTATCGGATTTTTTAATTGCTATGCGATTTTCGTGAACCTAATTGAATAACAAGTTTTAATGTAAAATAAATAAATATGTTGGGAAATTAACACACAGCACCATCTAGTTCCATGGTAAGCTACGAGGCTTGTGTTATGGATACCAAATAGTTGATACATTACACATATATAACTTTAAATACATACATATTATATATATAAACACCCATGTCTGGAGTACAAACATTCGTGCTCATCACACAAATGAATGAACCAGCGGGACTCGAACCCGTGACCGTTGACACCAGAAAGTAGGGTCACTACAAACTGAGCCAAACGTGCCGTCAAACGAGAACCAAGAAGGTTGCTGCAGACTAAACATTAATTAATATATTATTATTATATTTTCAGGAGCAAATCTGCCTTCTACTAGATTACGAAGAAATCCCGTCACCAACAGACATACTAAAATGTTGTGTGAACTGTTGCTCTCCCAACAACGTGTTCAGCCGGACTCCTGCTCAGAGGGCGATACTACAGCTGTCTATAGACTTTTGTATTGTTTATGGTGAGTTTTTAATCTGTGGCTTATTTTTAATCTGTATTTTCAGATTTTTAGGGTTCCGAACAAGGAAAAAATTAACCTTTTTAGGATCACTTCGTTGTCTTTCTGTCTGTCGTCTTTTTTCTCAGTAATACGTCCCGGTATCAAGTTGAAATTAATAAGAAATATTCAGGTCTTTATTCTTTTAAAGCTGTGGAAAAATCAAACTTGTAAGTCAACGCAATCAAAAGATATGTACGGCCGTGTACGTCGCATAGTTTGACACTCGCGAGGGAATCTAAACCTATAGGGTACTTCCCGTTGACATAGAATCGTGACATTTGGCAAGCAGCCATGACTTATAGCATAAGTAAAGGAAAAATGCGAAAACCGTAAATTTGTGTTAAAAACACAAAAAAATCAGACAAGTGTGAGTTTGACTTGCACACGGAAGGTTCCGTAGCATGAAATATTAAAATGAGTTTATAATCTCAAAAATATATTTTTTTCTAGTCTAACTTAGATTTATTAAAAAAATAAAACAATGCAATTAATTAATAATTTAAGTTAAAATACATATTAAAAAAAATTATTATGTATTTTGATTATTATTATTAATAATATTTAATATAAAGTTCCATAAAAAGACCAATTTTTATATCCAGTCAGCCGCAAAACATCCAAAATATCAGAAGTCCTGCCATATCTCCATACAATATGGGATACCTGTTGTCCGGACAGACAAATCCAGGATATGGCTCAAGATGAGGATAGAAGACCAGAACTGTCTCCAACTTTCAAGAACTACGATGATAGAGCACCAACTCCCCCAGAGTCGGATGAAGAGAAAGAAGTTAAAGGTTAGTATTATATATTATAATTATTATTATTATCTATATCAATATTAATAATAAAGAGGAAAGATTTTTCTGTTTGTTTGTTTGTTTGTACCGAATAAGCTCCGAAACTACTAGATCGATTTAAATGAAATTTGGTGAGAAGATAGTTTGATACCCTAAGAAGGACATAGAATAGTTTTTGTCCCGGAAATCATCCCTTAAGGGGGTGAAAATGGGGATGAAAGTTTGTATGGGGAATCAACATACAAACATTAATTTTTATTTATATAGATTAAGTATGATTTTAATTAAATTTTTATAAGCATTCTTGCAAATATCTAAAATGATAATGTCAATATATGTATATTCTGGATGGTATTTGAACCTTGGTCCATCCTTATACGATATTACGAAATCTATGGTGCCTTTTGAATGTATAATACACTTTCAAACTACCTTCTCTTCGCTTGGGTTATTAGACTATTATATCTGAAACTATCTGTGGATTAAATTTTATCCAAATTGGTCCAGCGCTTACAGTGTAAAGTAACAAACACACATACAGATAATGTTCTGAGCCATTTCCATACATGAAAGTATGGGGTAAATAAATGCGCATAACCTACAGATATCTTCGGATAGATCTTAGGATCTTATCTTAGGATTAGCGGAACCCGCGGCTTCGCTCGCGATCAAACTACGGAAAATACGAAATTTCATGCAAATATGTCCAAGGAATAAAAAGTTTCATACAAACTTTTATCCCCTATATCACTCCCTTGGGGGTTGAATTTTGAAAAATCCTTCCTTACTGGATGCCTTCGTCGTATGAGAAATACGTGTGCGAAATTTCAATTTTCTAGCCTTAAGGGTTTGGCCTGTGCGTCGATACATCAGTCAAACACTTTTACCTTTCATATATATATAGATATAGATAGATAGATTAACTAATACAAACATACAAATTTACACGTTTTTAACGTCTAGAATTTTCTTTTTCAGTCACAGAAATACCAAAGCCCGAGCCGAAACCAGAGAAACCAGAGAAAGTAGACCAAAAACCAGAAAAGTCAGAACAAAATGGTCTTTTAGAATACTTTGATAGAATACTCTGTCCTCGCAACATAGTGTTGTTGAGCGAGTCCAGGTGCAGAGCTAGTGAAGTTTGGGAGGCTTTAGCCAATGTGATAGTGTTTTTGCTGAAGAATAGTTACTTGAGTGAGGATTCTTTGACGGAGCAATGTCTTGCTGTGTACAGACAGGATTGGCCTCAGGTTTGTTTATATATTGTTTGCGTTTTATTTTATATATAGCAACTCGCCCTCGCTTTACTCGGGTTCGCCTCGTACATTTTTCCGGGATAGAAAGCCTATGTGTTATTCCAGACTATAATCTATCTCTGTGCCAAATTTCATCCAGATACGTTCGGCCGTTCTGGCGTGATTGAGTAACAAACATCCATCCATCCAAACTTTCACATTTATAATAAATAAATCTGTAACAAACTTCCATCCATCCAAACTTTCACATTTATAATAAATAAATCTATTCCACGGGAACCGTACATTTTCCCGGGATAAAAAATAGCCTATATTTTATTCTGATGTATGAACTATATTATTGTAAAGTTTCATTAAAATCCATTCAGTAGTTTTTGCGTGAAAGAGTAACAAACATCCATACATCTATACATCCAGACATCCATACATCGTCACAAACTTTCGCATTCATAATATTAGTATTGTGGGGTTTAATTGAATGGTGAATGCGTTACGAAAAAATGTACGTACGTTTGTTGCCATGGTAACCGTTGTTATTGTCTGACAAATGATATATAATATTATATTCTTTCCTTAATGATATTCTATAAATATATGATTGTAATATGCCTAATATGCGTTATTTTTAGTATCTCACCTATCCTAATTATTTAAAACATAAATTGAATTTCATAAAGAGTACCGATAACCTACAGAAGTTTTACTTCTTGTGCGTTTACACATTCATACACGCACTTTTTAATTCATAATATGTATAATTTAAAATACTTAATACCTATAACGAAAACTTTTTGTTTTTTACAGAATATTCTCGAAAATCTATCGACTTGCATGAAATCAGTATCATCGAAGTGGTCTAAATCTTCAACGGGGAAGTTCAATTTGTTTTTAGATTTTTTAGCGGACTATTGCAATGACATGGACTATGATTTAGTTGAATGAATAAACTGTAAAGGAATGTTCTGAAAAGTTTACTTTTTTTTTAATATTTCTTTCCCTTTATCAGTTTTTTTTTAATGGAAAATTGACATTTTTTTTCTTTGTGAGAATTATTTTGATGGTTTTTTTTTTTCAGAAAATATTATATGCAAAAGTTTCTATATAATATTTTTTGGTTAATTTTTATTTTTAAAAGCAAAATTAGAAATGAAAATGTTTACTTTGAATTTTGTATTGACTGGGGATTACATATGTGTATATATTTAATGGAATATGTCTGTATGTACATAGCTCCTGAGTGAATAAAGCGAAATGTCATTTTTTTATAAAAACAAATCTCTGATTTTAGAAGAAAGAAGACAAATTTCCATTTTTTTTTAAACTTTTAAATGGGACTTGTATATGAGATCTCGGCAATACCACAGTGTAATCCATACAGACGTGTAGATATAGAAAATGTACTAACAATATTGTCTTGAAATTGACCTAGAGAGAGAGAAAGAGTGAAAGCGAACGTGCGGCCAATATCCGTCTTTTATTGCAATTTGAATTTATAAATGGAATGTAAAAAAAAAATATAATATTGTAATTTATTAAAGTATCGATTTATCCTCGCTTCGCTTGCGTCCCTAGATACGTTTTTTTTTGAGCGGAACCCTAATTCTTTTTCTAAAATAAAAGTAGCCTAAGTTACTCCTTATAACATCAGCTATCTGCCAGTGAAAGTCTCGTCAAAATCAGTCCAGCCGTTTCGGAGGTTACCCGGAACAAACAGACAGACAGACAAAAAAATTAAAAATGTTTTTGTTATAACTACCATATATAATTTCATATGCATTTATTAAAAAGCTGTTATTTTTGTACATTACAAACAAACTTCAATTTTATTTATCTGTATAGATTATAATATAATTGAATATAAAATTGTTATAAATATTCATCTTCATTAATCGTATATCAATGAATACAGAAGACTGCTGGCCGCATATTCGTTTTGTCTCTGTCGCGCTTTTCCGCCATTTTCAGCTGACGGCTGGAAAAGAAAAGCTCAGTCCACTCTATATGTCTATGTCCACTCTATATTTGACGACACGTTTGGCTCAGTTTGTAGTGACCCGACTTGCTGCACCAGCGATCGCGGGTTCGAGTCCCGCTGGGGGTATTCATTTGTGTGATAAGCACTTATGTTTGTACTCCAGTCATGGGTGTTTATATTTATAATATGTATGTATTTAAAGTCATATATGTGTAGTGTATCAAGATAGTGAAGTGTATAGATGGTGCTGTGTGTTATTGTTCCAACATATTTATTTAGTTATGAAATGGCTTTAGGGTTGACCCGTAACAGTAATTTGCCACGAGATGGCACTAACTGTTTATTATGAAAATTGGTATTTTTGACAACCCTTGCATTTGACAGCATTTTTGTTAAAATTAAAGGCGATTATCTAATGTATGGATATTTATACTGAGGTAATATTAACTCTAGAAACATATTATGACGTCATCGTTTTTTTTTATATTGTTATAATGTTATTTATACTGATATAATATTTTACGGACAATCGATTTTTTTTTTCGGATAGTAAAATTTTTTTGAATGTCATTTTTCGTTTTTGTTCGTTCTTTATGCATCAATAAAATTTCCAGATCAGATTATATTATAATTATTATTGTTATTAGCGGCTCACCCTCGCTTTGCTCGGGTTCGCCTCTAGGAAAACAAAAACAAACATATCCCACGGAAACCATACATTTTTCCTGGATAAAAATTCCAGACTATAATCTATCTCTGTGCCAAATTTTATCCAGATCAGTTGAGCCGTTCTGGCGTGAAAGAGTAACAAATATCCATACTCACAAGCATTCACATTTATAATATTAGTATAGATGTAATTTTTCCTTTCCTTTTTTTTAAATTTTTTTGTAAGTGGAAGTTAGTCAAGTTTTTTTTTGGAAGATAAATTAATATGTGATTTGGAAATATTGAACGTTAATAAAATAAGGTATGTTGTAAATGTATAAAAGTATATCTAAAATAATTATTATCTAAAAACTGTAAAAAAAAAATATTTTGTAAATTACTTTTTTTAAAACGTGTTAATTTTTTAAATTTAATAATTAAAGAATCTCATTTCGTGTTGTTTTTATGATAGGATAATATTTTTGTGATATGATTATTCAATTATTCAAAGTTTTTCGATGAAAATTGTTAAGACAATAAACAAAAAGTTTTCTTTTTTTGTTAAAAATAATTAATGGCGCCGGTTATTTAAAAAACCTGTTATAGTTAGTAAAAAAAGTGTATTTTCAAACGAATTTTTATCGATTTTCTTTCGTTTTACGCTTAACTTGAAAATAATGTTAGACTGATTTGTTAATTTAAAAAATTTCTTTTTTCTTTTTTTTTTTTGAAGTTCTGCAAACATGTAAAAATCTTAGTCTTAATACTAATAATAATAATGTAAGTCTTGAGCAGGCGGTCGTCCGCTAGTCTCATCCAATAGCTCAATTTTGTAACTCCATTCCATATATCCTTATAGTTTTCCATATTTCCCATAGTCCTTACGCATCCGGAGGCCATTTTTAAGCAATTCTCTATGGATTATTCAAAGATGGATGCCGGCTGATGTATCACAATAAACTAACTTGAATCTCCTAAGGCTTCTACGTGTTGGACATGTGTCCCCACTCAAGTTCCAAGGGAAAGGACTCCTTTGAGTCCATGAAATCCAAAAAGATACGTATAATAATAAAAATTCTTCTCGTCTTTAGAAATTTAGAGATTTTGATAATTTTGTAAATATTTTTTTTGGGAAATGATAAATTATATACATACATACATGGCAACACCAAATTTGATGTCTTATTGGGTAAGGATATATACAATGTTCTTTGTAGATGTTTTAAATCAATTTTATAGACGTAGTTATTGATTGTAATTAAATAGTATTGGTTAAAAAGATTGTTTTCTTTGAATAACTTGATGAGTCTAAAGTTATTATTTTTTACAATTCAAAATGGATGAATTTTACAAGAATTTATGGCACTCGTTTTAAAAAAAAAAATTTTTCAAGCCTTTTAAAAAACTTTGAATTGTTTGTATAAAATAATTACTCTATGAAGCCGTCAAAACATATTTATATTGAAAAAAAAGGGTTTGTCAAATGAAAAAAAAATGAGTTACATTGTCTATTCATAGATGGCGCTCAATATATTTTTCGAGTTATCTTCATTGCAAATGGTCCCGGTTAGGAAAAAATGATCGATATAAATTTGCAATTTCCTATGTTTTAGATATGTTATTACAGATTTTTTTCTTATTTTCATAAAAATCTTAATTTTTTTTGTTTCGCAAATGTTCAAGTCAAACTAAATAGCCTGAATTAATTCGATACAATTTCTCTGTATGGGATAAGGCACATCACTAGTGTAGTATTGTCATCTGTCATAGTACAGTTTTCAATTCAATTCAATTATCTTATTTATTGCTTTGTAGATAAATATATTTGACAACTACCTTTAGAAAGAGTATTATGATACTTAATTACAGGGGTAGTGGATTCAAATCCTCATAATCAAAGGAATGCGCCAATCCAATTGATCACATGTGGCATTGCCAACATCCTAATATTTTTTCCTAAACTTGCGGCGCTCAATGAAACTGGTATATATTGAGAGAATACACTTAAAATAATAAGAAGTGTTTGTATAATGGTGCCATAAAGTGTCACGTTTTCGAGATATTTGGGGGTAAAGATCGCCATGATATCAGTAACTTATATAACTTAATTTTTTTTATTTTTTGATAGTTCTACACACGCAGGCTATTCTGAGTTTCTTTCGCCAGTTCTTCTCACGTCTGAGGCTTCTTTCCAAATTGATGGTAGACTCATGACGTTCAGAAAGAAAAATTAACGCTTTTTTTTTAATTTGAATTATTTTACATTTATTGTCTATATAGGCTATACTTACCCTCACTTAAAAAAAATCCTTTAAATTAACATTTTTTTCACTTTTATAATTAATATAGATTATCTATATTTTTTTTTACATCAAAGAAAACAAGTGGTGACTTGTCAAGTTATTCGCGACATCCATATACTAAATAGTGATTTTTAACGACTTCTCTACATTAAAGTAGCTTTACCAATAATTAATTGTAAGCTAAAGTCTTACAAATACACTTACAACTATAACTAATCTATACATATAATTAATAATAATCTACTATCAAGTACAAAATTAGATATTAATCTTCTATATATTAACTAAAATGGCATTGATATTGATTTATAATCACTGATACACAGGGTCATTTTTAATTTACTGAAGATATTTTAGGAATATACTATTTAGATCATAACAACAACATCTGTAACAAAAAAAAAAACATTTCTTGAATTTTTATTTTCATACAAAAATAAAAATATTTTTATTGCACCTTCTAAACGGTAATAGTCCTAGCACCTGGTCAAGTTTAAATGAGTACGCGCCGCCTCCTGCCCCCCCACTTCACTGGCCACGCGTTTTTTGCTAATGCTGGACTATTACATTACATTACCGTTTAGAAGGTGCAATAAAAATATTTTTATTTTTGTAAAATTCAAGAAATATTATTTTATTATTTTTTTTCTTACAGATGTTGTTATGATGTAAATAGTATATTCCCAAAAGGTCTTCAGTAAATTAAAAATGACCCTGTCTAAAGACTAAAGATACACAATTAGCGTCTCAACAAATTGTTCGATTGGAAATTGTGTGCTTTTTTCCAATCTCTACTCCATTGCTTTTCGGATGACAAAATTAAAACGCATGTTTCATTTAAAATAGTACTTTATGTGGTGTGCATAAGTTCGAATTTGTGTTTAGACAATTAGAACTGTCGGTTTTTGAATGTTATTCTTTGGTTTGACTTAACGTCACATGTCGATGCGACTTTTTGAAGAGATATTTGTTAGAAAATGTGTATCTATGTTTATAATTACTATATAAGAAATATATCGAATAATACTATATTGCTTAATTCTTGATAAAAAAGGACGAAATTATCACGATGAATGTATTCAGTTATACTCTTGTATCCTTGTTTAAGATTTTGAAAGAAATGAAAAATCAATGGAAAATTTATTCTAATGTCGGAAATGGGATTTAGGAGCCCATTTAAATAATACAGCGGCTTACCCTCGCTTTGCTCGGGTTCATCTCAAGTGAAAAACAATAACAAATCTATTCCACGGGAATGGTAAATTTTTCCGGGATAACAAGTAACCTAAGTGCTATTCCAGATTATAATCTATCTCTGTGCCAAATTCCATCTAGATTCGTTCAGCCGTTCTGGCGTGATTGAGTAACAAACATCCATCTAAACTTTCGCATTCATATAGTAAGATTAGATTATGTACAGATAGCGCCATCTTTTGACAAAATCAATTACTAACGTAACCTTCATGTTACTCGGTTATAGTCTGCGTTCTCGATCTATTTTATCGAGTGAATGTACGTTTGTCAATTCTTAAAGCCTATATATTAATTTAAAGTTTCATCAAAATCTGTGCACAACAATTTATGTATTAGAGAAAGAGATAGCAGTAGTCATTGGCTGTCTCACTCAGTCTACTTTTCCTTTTACCCCCTTTTATTTTTGGGCGCCAGCAATATAGAAGTATTATGTATATATCATTATTATATGTTGAATTATAAATCGCAAATAAGGTTTTATTCAGCCAATAGTGTTATTTCTACAGACTTAATAAACTTAAAGGAAATATGTAAAATAATAGTTAATATTTTAGTGTGTCTGTTTGTTTATTTATTTAAATTTGTATAATATCGGCTATTGAAAAGGGCTCGAACATTTTTCTGTGAAAACTAGCATTAGTCACCCGCCGCCATTTTAACTTTTTTTACAAAGCGGCAGCACGAGATGATACTGATATATATAAATAGAGAATATTTAAACAAACAAATAATATCAGCAATATGGCCCTAAGATGTCACGTTTCTGAGATATTTGGGGGTAAAGATCGACATATAACAACTATGGGACCTATTATATATTATATTAATATAATACTAGCGACTCATCCTCGTTTCGTTTCGGGTTCGTCCCTAGACAAAAACAAATCTATCCCACGGGATCCGTACATTTTCCCGGGATGATATATAGCTTATAGCCTTCCTCAGTTAATGGGCTATCTAATGTAAAAAGGATTTTTCACATCGGATCAGTAGTTCCTGAGATTAGCGCATTCAAACAAACAAACAAACTCTTCGGCTTTATAATATTAGTATAGATTATTTGAATACAACACACTCTAATATGCGTAATTATACGTAATTAGTCCAGTTTACACCAGTTTTTATTAAATGGCGATATTTACCTTTAAATATCTTTGAAACGTGACACTTTAAGGCACAATATTGTTAATATTTCTTGATTGTTTAAATATCATCTATCTATACATACTAGTTTTATTGTGCGCCGCAAATTAAAAAAAAAAATAATAATAATGGCGAGATTTTGACAGTGCCACTATAGTTCTATCCCTTTCTTCCATGTATAATTGTCTTTTAAAATAACGAAATAACAGCACATGTATAAATACTGCCATTTTTTTGTAGATAATTATAGGTTATAAGTTTTTTTTTTCGTATTACTTGATAATTATTGATTCGATTGGATTTTTTATTGTATAAATCAGACAAATGACGCTGTTTTGAAATTTGTGCATTATAAGAAATAAATACAATATATATAATAACAAATCATATTAAAATTGTTTCATTCAAAGTCCCTATTTATTGACATCAAATTTCCCTAGCGGCTGTTTTTGGAACTAACGATAGCAGTTTATCAGATAATATTATTAAGGTTAAATTATCGCTTTAACATCACTCAGTATTTTTTAAACACATACCACATGATATTCGCCAAGCAAAATCTGTGCAAGTTTTTAATTATATTTATTTTATTATATATATATATATATAATACTATATATTTATGTATGTAACTCTTTATTGTTATTTACGTAAACTTGTGTGTAATTTATAGTAGGTATGTACCGTTTAAGTAAGTAGGTTATATTGTTTTTTTTTGCACCAACCCTTATTCATGCTAACCTACGAGTTTCTTTATAATATAGGTTGCCTGGAAGAGATCACTTTAAGTGATAAGGTAGCCTTTACACTGAAATATATATTTGTAGTGATGTATTATTTTCATATTGTACTTCTGTTTTTTTTTTGGTGTAATAAAGGACTAAATAAATAAATAAATAGCAACTAGCGACTCATCTTCGTTTAATCTCTCGCACTAATATCGTCAATGCATAGCTCTTGTAAGTGCTAGGAAAATCTTAAACTCACAAAATTATTCCTCGAAAAAATGTATTTCATAACACCTAAAACCGCATCCAAATTCGTTCAGTAGTTCTTTAAAATACAAAACCCTGTACAATATACATATAGACAGACGCTCGCCAGATCGCTTTTATATATATACGGATTAAAATCATTTAATAATATGAGTTTTTCATAGATTATTAATAAAATAAAAAATATATACATATTATTTGTTTATTATTCATAGGGTTTCAACCATTCAATTTTTCTGATGACAATCTCCGTGCTATTGCTGGGGTGCGTTGTTAAATTTTGGTTGCAATAACCTTGGTATGCTGGATACCAGGCTTGAAAAAGAATTATTAAAATTACTAGCGACGTACCGTCACTTCACTTGGGTACGTTAACATTCCTAGGTATGTAGATCGTCTCAGTGCTTATTTGTCCAAACGACCCAAATTGCCGAAAGAGTTTTTAATACAGAATTATTGACTTTCAATCAAGACAGGTCTTACAGCACAAGTAAAGGGAAAATTCCGAGAAATAAGGTAAATTTTGGTACTTACAAGTTTTCGCGAAAATCTAAATTTGCCCATATCTTTTTATCGTGTTGACTCAGGGCCTTGATTTTTATACACCTAATAGGGAGTATAGACCCCAGTATCTGGTATAAATTTCAATTTGCTAGGTCCAACCGTTCCTGAGAAAATCGGTGGTGACACACGGACAGACAGACGAATAGAAGGATAGACGAACAAGAGTTATCTTATAAGGGTTCCTTTTTTTACTTTTTGAGGTACGGAATCCAAAAAAGCCGAAAAGATGTACTTTATCTATATAATATGTATATAAATCTTAGAAATAAAGTTAAAAACAAAACTTAGAGGACAAAATCTCTCTATTGTAAATTACAAGTATTGGTAGTTTGAACAAATAGGCACTATAGGCGACGACTAGCCATGTATAAACCTAAGTTATAATCTATCTCTTTATTAAATTTCATCAAAATCCATCCAGGCTCCTCAGCGGGAATGAGTAACAAACATAGTTATTTACTACAAATAAAAACGTTTAAACGTAATGCAATCTATCGTCTATTTGAGCAAGCAAAAATGTTACAAGTACTATAGGGCTGCTCAATTTTTGTATGGAATATGGCATGTTCTGTACTAGAACAGGTAATATTGTGTACAGAATATTATTTTCATTTATCTCAATTGTTTGTTTCGGGTCATTAGATTAAGTCCCAGAAATGACTCCCTAAAAGAATATTTGTGATATGGTGGTTTTTTCTACTGTTATCAAAATTTCATGAAAAATATTTTTTTATACATTAAAAATATATTTTTTCTTTAAAGAAACAAACGAAAATATTTACCGAATTCATTTTAATTTATTCGTCATAGTTCATAAACATTTGCATATATTAAAAATATATATATTTTTTTTTAAACCAATTTTTAAACTAATATATGCAAACTGGCAACACGCAAACCTGACTCATACCTTCCTTAATGATTTTATTATTTAAAAATATATTTGATAACCTCTTACCATATCCTGAAAAAAAAAATTACCTATATCAATCGTATTTTATTTAGATACAAGGATTTCTGCAATTTCGCATCCATATTTTATTTATTTACATTTTTATTTACATCACAAAATATAGGTACTTTGGAAAAAAATAGAATATTGCTTGGGAAGATCAAGTTAAATATGTAAATAAATTAAATTGAACAGCACAAGCTTCTTTAATAAAACAATCTATTGTAATCTGTCAACCAATTTTTGCACATACAAATGAAAACTCATAAATTGTTCTAAACTAGACAAACAAAAACAAATATATCCCGCGGGAGCCGTACATTTTCCCGGGATAAAAAGTAGCCTATTTGCTATTCTGATGTATGAACTTTATTATTGTAAAGTTTCATTAAAATCCAATCAGTGGTTTTTGTGTACTAAGCTGTATAAGCTATTGTATTTTTTTGACTATCCCATGGGAACTCTTTCCGGGACGAAAAGTATCTTAAATGCTGACCGGGGATATAAGGTACCACCATGCAAAATTTCATTTAAATCGGTCCAACAGTTTCGGAGATTAGCTCGTACAAACAGACAAACAGACAGAGAAACAAAAAAATTGAAAAAAAAAACTGGATTTGTTCTATTTCTCTTCTTACATCCCCCTGACTCGGTTTTTAGAATTTTTTTTCTATGTACAGACATTCGACCTCTACAGTTTTATTATATGTATAGATTTGGCTTTTATTAAGTATGTTTCTTTTGTATATCCTTACTTTGCATGCGCTTAAAAGATTTGCAGTAGTTAAAAGAGAGATGAGCGTATAATTTCAGTCTGAGTTATCTTTTTCGGGCCGATTTCATTGATTCGACATTTGAAAAATATTCCTTCCATACAAACTTTGTTACTACTTTTACAATTACAAAAAAGAAACTCTTTTAGAAATAATCATTTGCTACAGGCCTGTTGAAAAATTGGGGTGTTGAAGTGTGTGCACACGCTTTGTACTACTTTAATAGGGTTCCACTGTGGGTTTTTGTGATTAAAAGTCTCACAGTCCCCTGCCCGTTGACAGATGGTAGAAGCCCATGAGGGGTTTCCCCTTAGAGTAATAACAAGCATGGAGGAGCTGTATTTAATTGAACATTTACAATATATTTGATTGTGTCCTTCTTATACACTTCTTTACGAGAGGGACAGAGACAGAAATACACAATTTGCCCTTTCTTAAAATCGCAATGAAGCCAAGTATGCTATAGAATTACTATATTTATATATTGACTATTATAGTGATGTGCTAAAGTTTGACGGTTTATAAATCAGAAATACCGTTTCTTTGTAATATTTATAGTAATTATGAAAAACTATTACACGAAATAATACTTTACCTTAGGGGCCATCCATAAATTAAGTCACACGAATTTCGTGATTTTTTACCCCTCCCCCGTCCTTGTCACAGCTGGTCACACTTGTGAGACTCCCCCCCTCCCTAGTGTGACGTCACATATTTTGCAATTTTATATCCATTTAAATTATTTTTTATTTATTATTTATATCATGAACATCAATTTAAACATTTCAAGAAATTAACAAAACAAAAAACGATTACTTTACGATTTGGAAATGTGACGTCACGAAATCTAGGACCCCTCCCATCCCCCTGTCACACAATGTCACACTTCGTCCACCCCCTCCCTCCCCCTTAACGTGTGACGTAATTTATGGATGGTCCCTTAGGTGAAAATTAATTATGTTTAATCTTAATTAATTAGATTTTAAGGTTATAACAATTTTTTAACATTATTTAAATTAATTATTTTGGCTAACAGGTGTTGACTTATTATGAATCATTTTTATTGTATTTAAATTGTATTTATTAATTATATAGAAGGGATTTAATATAATTTAATGTATACTTTTGATTATGTAATTATAGCGAATGTTATGTACACTTGTAAAGACATACATATCCGATTAATTATTAATATTGTCTTCTAAATGTGTATAAATGTTTTAATATGTGTGTTGTTAGTGTACTTTTTGATAAATAAATAAATAACAGAAATAAATGAAACTCATTCATAGTCTAATCTTGATTATTCATTATTCAAAAATATAACACAAAAAAAAATAAGTTAGCCTAGCGCGGGGATTATGGTTAAAGCTCTGATTTATAACATACTCATATATTTTAAGAAATTTTATCAACATGTATTCTAAAAACGAATCGGCAAAGTAATAATGAAGGTACGTCATGCCACATCACTATAATTAAAAAACAAAATTACTTTCTCAAATTGACAAGAATTTAGAGATCGATTACACACTATTCTGATATCGTAAGAGTCTTAAAACAATCAATTTAAACATATTTGAATATTTCATAAAAATGTTAAGTATTTTAACAGAAAAATCCAAAAAACACTTACCGGTGAAATGTTACACTTTGATTAACTTCACTTTTCTTTGAACTATGGCGATTACAGCCGTAAGCCACACAAGCCATCGAAACAAAATGTTTTTAAGTTTCCTTAAAACTAAGTTTGTTACATCCAATTACTCTTTTATCATTAAAATAATCACAAATATCAAAAACACTGTAAGTCACCAGCTGGTCACTTTGACAAGTAAAAAGTGGCTTCACACCATTGAAGACGATAGTTTCTTTATTATTACGTCTCTCTCTAACTTACGTCATCTTTTAGTAAGATAAAGCAGTGCAAATTATAAGTTTATTGGTTCAGTTTAATACGAGTCCTCTATGCTTGTTATTACTCTAAGGTCAGATACAAAGAGAATGTCACCACTACGTTTTAGTCAGATACTTGTATCACAGATTATATAATACTGTACTAGGTCGTATTTTAGAAAGACTAGATATAAAAATGAGACTTAGTCGGCTTAAATATCAGTTCTCAAGAAAAGAAAGAATACTTACTTTGAGTTTTGTTGTAGCAGTTCTCAAGTTCCAAAAAACACATATTCGTGAACGTTTTGAAATCGTATGTCCAATTTTTATTATGAATCAACCTCATACCACAAACTTCTCCATATCTAGAAAAATAGTGCTAACTTTGAATGCCCACCTGACCGATTTCGGCCACGGCGGCTAAACTCACTGAGAATAAGAGAAACGATTTAAAAATACCACACATGTGCACAAAATATTTTTTAAACTTCAGTTACATGTACCTAAGCTTGTAATTGAAGGATGAAAAATGCATATTGTACGTGTTTTATTAAGAATAGACTATATAAATGTACAATGTAAAAACAAAGGTATAAAAAAATAGGTAAGTATTAAAAAAAAATAAACAAATATATATCCCTTACTTGAGAAATTATTGATTTTCCATTCAATCTTCCACCCCCTTATGTATAAAACTATCCTATGTCATTCCCAGGGTCTCAAAATATTTCCGTACCAATTTTGGAATCAAATCAAAAATCAGCGGATTAAGCGTAAAAATGTGACGGACAGCCAGACAGCCGGAGTTACTTTCGCATTTAATATTAATATTAATATGTTATATGGATATATAAAGTTGGCTTTTTACTGGTGCTGGTCTATCATCATCGTCTTGGGCTGAACGTTGATAAGTCAATCAGTGAGTCGCGACATTGCCTTTAATATAATAATATATAATAAAAATAGCTATTGCGAGTGTACCTTAGGAGATAGACATATACTATTACGGGCTTTTGGTTAGACCTTTTTAAGACCTACAATTTTCTAGTACATTGTTTTGATGTATCTCTTAAGGCTTAGCCAACATTAGCCATATAAATTTCTAAGGACGACTCGATAGAACCATTATTGTGTTTTACCGTGGGAAAGAAAGATTTCCCTGGAGTAAAAGGAATCTTAAATGTTGACCCAAGTAATAAGTACCTAATCACTACACATAATTTTGTTAAAATTGGTCCATTACTTTCTGCGTAAAACGCGCACACACAAACAGATATACACACAGCCAAAATTTTGAATAAATATTCTTTTAGGGTCTATATTGTGAACACCTCGAGGACCGCGAGCACACCGGTGTGCTAGATAACAATTGAATTCTCGGAAATTCGCACGGATTTCTTAGAATTTGTCCGGGAGGGATTAACAAATATTTCATGAACAGATTTTGCTAAGTTACTGCTTTATTATAGTACCTATAGATATTATAAAATAATTCTTACGTTTGATAGATATCTAAACATACTTGGTTACATTCATTATGGTCTACATTCGGAGTTTTTGTTGGTGATCTGAAAAATAATCGTAAAAATTATTTATAATATTATTATTCTTTTTTAATTAAAATGCCAATCCTCACGAGCGGTATAATTACTTATTAATACATTTTAAGTTCGCTTACCTTTTTAATTAAAGTTATCATAATTATCAACTTTTTTTCTCTTATTATTAGGGTTCCGTAATTCAAAAGGCAAAAAGGAACCCTTATAGGATCACTTCATTGTCCGTCTGTTTGTTTATCTGACAAGATTCTTTTTCTCAGGAACGCGTGGAGGTATCAAGAAATTAATACAAAATACTCAGGTCTGCAATTCCTTAGAGTTGTGATAATATAAAATTTCTAAGTCAACACAATCAAAAGATACGGGCGTATGTGCCGCATATTTTATCACTCGCTATTCACTTCGACCTCAAACTTTACTTTAGTAAATTACCACAAATATTAATAAATAAGTTTTGGTGTTATTTTCAGTTACCTATAAAATACCCATTCGCCTTCCTCCCAATACGGTTCAAAGTAACGATCCATTTTCTTATCGCTTTGGTCGGGTAATCTAGGGGGTGGCGCGGGAGTCATTGGAGGCCTATAAATATACAAGAATATCGCTCAAGGTCTTATACTCCATTTTAATTCTGTTTTCATTTTTTTTTGCATTGGGGTCCATAAATTCTAGTTACACCTCGGGGTTTACGTTAAGCTATATCTTCACACATTGTGAACCAATATAGATTTTTGTAATCGATAGGTTTCAAGAATTTACTTTGAAGAAAATATTCCACTTTTAAAGGTGGAATAATTACTTTAGAAGGGATTTTGAAGACCTTTCTAGAGTTACGTTATGGGGACGATGGGTTGTCATGAAATAACATTCGTCCTGAAAAGGGTAGTTACAACTTATTTTCTATGGTTTTATATGATACATGAGTGCGGGAATGTGTGTGGATTCTCAGCCAAAATGAAGACCCTTCGACCCTTAAACTATTTATGCTTAATTTATTGTGACAATTTAATTGTCTTGCATGTGCGTTTTATCATAACGGATCTTTTTGAGAAGGATATTTAAAGAGGCGATACATTTTAAGTTAACAGATCCTTCTGAGAAGGATATCTAAAGAGTTACATAACTCTAGTTAAAACATAATTACATAAAATTGTAAGAAGCCATATTTGGTAGTTTCACGATGGATAGAGCAACAACGGAATAGAAAAAAAAAACCATTCTTTCAGATGACTGGCGTTATTTTGTATTCTTTATGAGCAAGAGAATATCAAAGGCTATTTTCCAATACATTGTATTAACCCCGTGGTATATTTTTGTTTTAAAAATGTCCCTACTTGGTAATTAGGGTCTAGGTGAGTAAAAAATCTAAATCGTAGTTTCTAATATTAATTTGAATTTTATTAAAAACTACTTACCGTTGTCTCTGATTGAGCGCAAGTTTATATGGTACAGTTTGTAATTTATATTTTTTAGTTCGAAGCATTGTGGGACTCAAAATACATAAAAATGTTACTGAAAACCGAGAAAATTATAAATATTTAAGAAAGAATCAAACCTGCGCCCTCTTTCTCAGTAAGAAATATCATATACCAACCTGACAATAACAAAATCTCATTACTTCCCATCTCACTTGTTTCGAAAGAAGGACGCATATTTTTCCTTTTATTTATCTTTTTAATTTGACGGTCGAGTAATTATTAATTGACTGTATTACCTTTTCAACTGAGAAAATATGCTAAAAAAATGGAATGTGAAAATTACAAAGCGTTTAATTTTTTGAAAAAATATTTAAGATACGAAGCATAAATATTCGCATATTATTTTCGAAATTAGCAATAAGGTTAGATGAATAATTATTCATTTTTAAATTGTAATATTGATGGCTTTATTTTATTTTATTTATAACTCTTGAATTTCTGACCCTCTTACGTTTTGTTCAAGCTGCAGCCTATGCAATTTTGATTAAAATATAATGTAATATATCTGGATAATGATGAGATGTAATGCATAAGATATTATTAAATTAGCTTAGGTTGTTTCCTTTTATGCACTATATTACTTGTGCTAAAAAATTATCACGATTTCTTTGGCATTATGATAAGAAAGACAATTTTGCATATTATAATATAATAATAAGTAAGGATATAATATAATCTGCTTCTGGTCAACCATACGAGTGAATTTAGGAGATTTATGACTTTCATAGCACAATGATCATATTATATAATTAATTTAACGTTTTGTTGTGAATAAATTTTAATTTCGTCTAACATTGAACAATTGATTTAAAACAAAACTACTTTTATTTTTCTCTATGGCAGCACTTTCCTCTAATGTCAAATCAAGTGAAATTCTAAGAAGCGACACATAGCGGTTTCCAATAATAAAATAATTAAAAAAATGTGATATATATATCATAAATAATTTAATTTTATCGCTTATATATAATATTATTTAGAAAAATGTCTCTCGAATACGTTAAAATTAAGATCGAACCTGATTTAGACGTTCCATCATCGTCAAATAATAATGTGAATAGTTTCGGTGATTCCGAACAAAATAGTGAGAATATAAAAAAAAGATTAGAAAATAGTAATAATTACGATAACACAGAGTTTGTGAATATTAAAGTAGAACCAGATATAATTGATTACGAGTAAGTATTGACTTTTTTCAATTAAGAAAACTCACTTGTATATAGATCATAATATTATATACTAGTCTACAATAAAATATTATGTTTTTAAAATTTATTTTATTAGCTATATTAAAAATAATATGCATGAATTAGACATAGTATAATGTTGCTACGAAATATAAATGGAATACTGAATAAGGTAAATAGGCTGTATACTTAGATATATATTTATTTTTAATTTAGAATATATACTTATCTTTTATGATTACAATATGTTAATAATAAACAATATAGATAATTAATAATGATACAATACTTATCTATTATTTATTTATTATTTCCAATTTAACTACAATATTTTCTTTCATATATGTATAAATCTATGATCCATACTAATATTATAAGTGTGAAAGTATGTGAGGATGGATGGATGTTTGTAACTCTTTCACTCAAGAATGAACGAATCTGGATGAAATTTGGGACAGAGATAGATTATAGTCTGGAATAGCACATAGGTTACTTTTTATCCTAGAAGAATGTATGGTTCCCGTTTGATAGATTTGTTTCTATCTAGGGATGAACCCAAAGAGAAGGATGAGTTGCTATTTGATTGATATATTATAAAACAGTCAAGAATTTTACGAATTTAGTTCACAATATACTATTACAGCAGACACTGTAAATTATAAAGTCAGGTTAATAATCTTAAAAACATGTGGACTCCTCGTCAGACTAAGGTATAATATAGACAGTGTCATAGAACTAAACCCTGAAGCCCTGCAGTAATGTTTTAAAACAGTATACAAATATGAGTAAAATACTTTTACTGGGATAAGCAAATGTTAAATAAAAATAGCTAACAGATTTTATTGTAATGAAGAAATAATAAATAAATAATTTAATATTATGAAGAAATTTTCAAGAAGAACTAATGCTTAAAAATACATAATAATATAATATTTTTTATCACTCGTTATATTTTCTTCTTAAAAACTGTAAATTAGCAACAAAAAACTATATAAAAATTCCCTTGTTTTTTAAAGAAAGTAAACAGCTGTATGACCAAGTCAAGAGTAGTAGCATAAAATCTGTACATGAAACATTTTTGAAAAATAAGTGTTATTATGTATTGTGTAGAATATAGCCCTCAACTATACACCGATACGGATACTTTAAGCGTCCGCCATTTCGCGCGCTTCGTGTGACGTCACAATATTATACATAGATAAATGACGACTCTAATTTGTAAGCGACAAAATCGCTAATCGCTCTGTTATGATACACTCTGACGTCATTCGGTTTGACCAATGGCGTGCGTTTCAACTACTTTGAATTTCCCACTTGTTTTTGCACTTTTTAATAATTATTTTCTTAATCAAAAAGAAATTACAATAAAAAAAATATATATAGGCATTCAAAAGTAATAAAGATTATAAAAAAATATATTTCACCTTTATTTAAAACACACACGTATACTCTATTGTTATTTTTTTTTTTACGATTATATAGGTACTTATTTTAATGTTTCATGCTACGGAACCCTCGGTGTGTGAGTCAGACTCGCACTTGTTCTATTTTTTTATTCTCCAAAACTCCAAACGCTGTAAGACTTAAATACATGTAACTGTTATATTATGTATGTGTTTTCTATACATTGTACTAGAAAATTGTAAGTCTTAAATAGCAATAGCTATGTCTAACTCCTAAGGAAGACTCGCATTGACTATTTTTATCTGTTTAAAACGTATGTAGAGACGTACGTGTAATGCGGGGGATTAGGTGCAAATAAACACTCGATTTCTAGGCGAATACTAACTTTATTTTGAAAGAACATTGTCTTTTACATAAACTCATGACATCATTATATGCACTTACTAAGTCAACAATACATACGTTGATTTTAACTAATCAAAACAGTTGTCTATACAAATAAATAAAATTGAAGTGTTTGTTTGTATGTAATGTTAAAATAATAGCTTTTTACTAAATTCATATATGGAAGTATAAGGTAATTGTAAGAAAAAAATCATTTTTTTTGTGTCTGTTTGTTCCGGCTAATCTCTGAAACGGCTGGACCGATTTTGACGCGACTTTCACTGGCAGATAGCTGATATTATAAGGAGTTACTTGGCTATTTTTATTTTATAAAAAGAATTAGGGTTTCGCGCAAAAAATTAAAACCCATGAAATTGTGAACATATCCGCATACCTAGTGACTCGCTAGTAATGCAATAAATGTATTTTTCCTTCTTTCAGTATCAAAGGCGATCCCGAAGCAGAACATGGACAATCTCAATGGCAAAATGTCCCATACAAGTATGAGCCGGGACTCCAACCAAATATAAATATAGAAGTTAATATTAAGCAAGAACCCGAAGAATTAGAGTCGACTGTAAGTGATAAATAGAAATTATATTAAATGTAACAATTGATAAGATATCTTTAATTAAATTAATCAAATCTAAGTAACTAGGTAGTGGTAACCCAGTGGTTAGCGCTCGCTTGGGAAATTCAGTGAAGTGGGTTCAAATCCCGGGTCTCCTCTGATATTTCATGTGCGAATCATTTCCAACATGATTACCACTTGTTTTACGGTGAAGGAAAACATTGTGAGGAAACTTGCATGTCTGAGAAAACCAAGCAGTTTTTCGAAAATTTGTGAGTAGGCTGTCTGTAACAACTGTATAATACCTTTGATTGATGTG
This sequence comes from Fabriciana adippe, assembly GCA_905404265.1. Lineage (NCBI taxonomy): Eukaryota > Metazoa > Arthropoda > Insecta > Lepidoptera > Nymphalidae > Fabriciana > Fabriciana adippe. The sequence continues at coordinate 568,155 of FR990010.1, forward strand.
ATTGAGATGTCTAACACCTTAGTCTCTCTCGTGACCATGAATAATTGTTGTAAAGAATTCGAAACGTCGGGAATCAAAAATCAAAATAAATTCGCGAATTAATCTGAAAAGATAGTTTTATTTACAATGTCAAATATTCGCGTAAATCTAAGAAAGTATTATTGCAATATTAGTATACATTTTCTTATTAAAAGTGATTAATATTTTTTTTTTATTTCAGGAGAATGATTTCAACTTCGCCGTGCCTCAAGGGTTACCGCCAAAGCCTCCTAATATATTTATTAGTGACGGTGAGTTAAAATTATAACAATTTAGTAATCTCATGTCGGTATCATATGAAGAGGTATTCCATGTATTAACATGGACACGTTAATATAATTTGAATTTTCATGTATAGTTATCGTTCACCAACTCGCACTTGGCCAGCGTGGTGGACTATGGCCTGATCCCCCTCGTTTCGAAGGAAGGCCCATGCCCAGCAGTGGGACGTTAAAAAAGGGCTGAATACATATAGTTATAGCGACTTATGAACACAAATCTATCCCACGGGTACCGTATATTTTTTCGGGATTAAAAGTAACTTATGTGCTCTTCCAGACTATAATATATCTCTGTGTCAAATTTCATGCAGATCCGCTCAACCGTTCTGGTGTGATTGAGTAAAATGTGTACACGCGCAAGAAGCAAAACTTCTGTAGGTTATCGGTACTCTATGAAATTCAATTTATGTCTTAAATAATTAGGATAGGTGAGATACTAAAAAAATAATTAAATAACGCATATTAGGCATATTACGATCATATATTTATAGAATATCATTTAAGGAAAGAATATTATATATCATTTGTCAAACAATAACAACGGTTACCATGGCAACAAACGTTCGCCTCGCCCGATCACCCTTTTCGTAACGCGCTTGTCACGCATTCACCAGCTTACTTCCCAAGTCAAGCGTGCGTAAAGAAGTTTTACTTAAAAAAATAAATTGTCGTACATTTTAATTCAAACTATGTTTTAATATTTTTTCGCGGATTTACTTTGATTTTTGGTTCCCGACGTTTCGAATGATTTGCAGCAATCATGGTCACGGGAGACCAGTCTCTCCCGGTTGAAAATTATTATATAATTATTACAGACGAAATTCACTCATTGTAATATGTAATATATAATTCTAATACATTTGAAACGTTGAGAATAAAAAATTATAAGCAAAACCGCGAAAAAGTCCAAAAAAATCATGATCACTGTAGAGACTTGTCTCAATCTCAAAAATCAAAATAATTCGCAAAAAAAAAAACCGAAAAGATAGTTTTGTTTAATATATCATACATTCGCGTAAATCTAAGCAAATATTATCATCATACATTCAATTAAAATAATGTAATTCAATTTTTTCAGTATCAGAAGAAGTTTTAAGCCTCAATTCTACGATAGATGGTAAATATATGTGTCCAATATGCCATAAACGTTTCGCAAGCAAAGCGAACGTACAAAGGCACATGCTGTTACACACTAGAGAGAAACTAGAATGTGCCACATGTTTTAGACAATTCGTCAAACCCGGTCACTATGAGAGACATTTGCTCACGCATTCAACAGAAAAACGTTTCAAATGTGAGGAATGTGGTAAAATGTTCAGAACAACATCAAATTTGGAACAGCATAAACGTATACATCTAGCTGTGAAACCGTTTGAATGTCAGCAGTGTCTACGACAGTTTGCGGTGAAAGCGAATCTTATAAAACACCAGAGCAAAGGCAAGTGTAAACGTCCCAGAGACGAACCAATAATATGTACGGTGTGTAACAAAACGTTTAAGAAGGAGTTTCTATTGAAAAGTCACTTACGAAGGCACACTACGGAAAGACCGTACGTTTGTGATAAATGCGAGATGAGTTTCAAGTATAAGTCGACTTTAATCAGGCATGTGCAACTACATAACGGTATAAAACCTTATTCCTGTAAAGTTTGCAGGAAAAAGTTTACCCATGCTGGTCTAATCAAACCCCATATGAGACGTCATACCGGTGAGAAACCGTATGCTTGTCCGATTTGCAACAAACTTTTCGCGCATAAACACAACATGCAAAGACACACGTTGCGTCATGCGAAAATTAAACATTTAGTATGTGATGTGTGTAACAAAACCTTCCCAAAGGAAAGTCGGTTAAAATACCATATGAGGACGCATACGAAAGCTAAACCGTTTCTTTGTGCGGTTTGCCCAAAGACATTTTCGCATAGACAAAATATAATAAGGCATTACAGTAGAAAACATCCAAATGAAACGTACAATTGTAAAGACACGGACGCGAGTGTCGCAAAAGATGTGTGGGAGAAAGTGAAAAATCGCAATCTAGAAATCAAAGTTGACTTCTGTGAAGTTAAAATTGAAATATCGGATAACAGCGATGACGAGATACTGGCGAATTTCAAAAAATAACGGAACGACATTGCAAAGAATGACGGAATTTCAAAAAATAACGGCATCGACCTTTTTGGTCGATTAACGGTTTGTAAGATATAGTAACCACCGAATGGCATCTATTTTGGAATGTTGGTTAAATTTAATTTAATATGTATTAGGAATTTGCAAAATAAAGGATTTGATTAACTTGTAGTCCAGGAGCGAGTGACAGATTTAAATGACCAAGTTCTTCTCAAGCGATAATTAGTGGAATGCATCAGAGAGTTGTATCATAAAGCTTCGTGAACGTCAGCAACGGTTCTGTGGGGGGTTGACATTTGGATGAAGGACTCGGTGAAGTTTTTTGATTTAGCCATTATTGAAAAAGGACTTTCTTTTCTAAAGAAGGCCGGGTTAAAATCATACCCTGTCAATGCGTGAAATTCCAGAAGTGCTGCGCTCAAATCAAATTCTAAAGCTTCATATAGTAGAGTAACATTGATAAATCTTTCATTTTTGGACCTTCGTGTCTGTCTCATGAAGAAGCAGACACAAAAATGATTTTTTTCGTTAGTTTCCCAGATTGATATTAATGTAAACGTGACAATCCGTTGTTCTGACACTGACGTGCTATAATTATGTTAGCCACCATGGTTAATATATCAAAAAATGGCGACGTATGCATGGAAGTTGGTGTTGGAAAAAAAATCAAAGATTAGCTAGGCTAGGCTCACGGAACCGTAGTTGACGTTCACAAAGCTTTATGATACAACTCTTTTTATGTTGGGAAATGTATTTACGTATACCACCTGTAGACATACAGGTGGTTATGTGGGACTCACCGGCTAGAGAAGCCAGTACTACCCACTAAAACCCAACAAAACCTCCCCCGTCTTAATGGGGCGTCGCAGGATCGCTTACGCACTCAACCACGACGCCCCAACGGCAGGCCTGCCGAAGCAGACCGCAACAACCATGGGGTTGCTCCACAGTCCACTCTGCTATGAGAGAAGTACCAGGAGCAACCCGCATGGTACACCGTCCACCGAAGTCGGTCATCTCCCAGTGCGTTTCTTGGCTTCGCGTCCGGTTGATTTGCCTTACGCTACTGAGCCCCCCCCTCCCCCCCTCTCAGCACGACAAGGTGAACGCACGTGGGGGGGATGATACAACTCTCTGATGCATTCCACTGATTCTCTCTTCAGAGGAAATAATTGACCAAATTTTTCCCTGGCTCCCGGACTATTGCATGTTGACGGCTTTATAGTGGAATTTTAATGTACGGAGAATAAATAAATCACTTTTGAATATAAGATTGCTTCGAAGATTATTTTTTAATACTTGTTAGAATAACTTGAAGTCCTGTGTGTTTAATAAATTTGTTTCAATATTATCTTTAGCTATGGCTTCTCAGAATAAAAAAATAAAATTTCATCAAAATTGTTTCAGCTTGAAAATTAAGTTGTGTAACGGATATTTGAATATTTTTCCATTTATAATAAATAAGAATTATTTCTGTAGGGCTTGTGAAGTTATTTATACTTAAAATTAAAAAAAAAAATAGAGCGTGAAAGTGAATTAATATCTGTGGTAGAAAGATCTCTGTATTATTAATTAAATTTGTACCACAGAGTAAAAAAATGGTTATATTACCATAGTTTCTATAATCGATATTGCTGATAGAAAACTAAAAAGAACAGATTTAACGCTTAAGTATGTAGTAATAATATATTTTTTACTTAGAAGAAGAGAAAGTGATAAATGTATGTAATAATACAACTAAATTTTAAGGTATATGAGATGATAACTATTACCCACGAATGCACAATCCCATGCAAAAGTTCTCTCAAAACTGTCACCAGTTGTGTTTAAGTAATTGTTCTAGTTGAAATTAATATACAACAATGTAAATTGAACCTTAAATGCAATGCTTAAAGTTGTTTTTACAAAAAAAAAATAATTAAAAACGCGCTCAAATATTCAAATGAGGGCTCATTCCGTGAGGACATTTTTTTTCGCTGATTGTGTATCTAGTAGTTTGTTGATCGATGCTATTACCACATCATCGTCGATTGGCATACATACTTTTATATGGCAGTCGGGAAATAACTTTAGGGTTGACACACAACAGTAACTTGCTACGAGATGGCACTAATTGTTTATTATGAAAATTGTTATTTTTGACAACCCTTGCATTTAACAGCTTGTCCTTTAATATCAAAGGCTATATGATTTTTTTTTCAATCGCCTTCGTGTCTTCTCTATTCTACTAATTTGTGCTCAACTTTGAAGCCATTAGCAAGACAATTGAATTGAATTGAATGATTTTTTTTTACTGTGGTAATAGTACATGTACTTCTCCTTGGATGAGTTTCTCCTTGTATGTGAAAGAAAGAGATAAGAGATGGAGAATATCTATCTTCTCACTCTCTACCATACAGTCTGTTTACAGTTTACTTTAATATAACAACTGACACAATTTGAAGCCATTAGCAAGACAATTGTATTGTATTGATTTTTTTTACTGTCGTAATAGTACATGTACTGATGTGTTTCTCCTTGTGTGTGTGAGAGAGAAAGAGATAAGAGATGGAGAATATCTATCTTCTCACTCTCTACCATACAGTCTGTTTACAGTTTAATATAACAATATTATGCTAACTTTTTTAGTATAAAATTTTTTTTGTGTACAAATGTATTTTTTATCACACCATGTATAATGTCATATGAGAAAATGGCCTAAGTTTTTAACAGTTTGATTTCTCTTTGCACGGTTTACATGTAAAATGCTCTTTGGCTAATTTCTCATGATATTGTTTGATCGATTTTGATGCGATTCCAACAAATGTATAGATCGTGTATTGGAAAAAAAATTGTATATAGATATAATTAGGTATAACATAATGAAACGTTTATTTCTCATAGTATATAAGATTTTTATTTATATTGTGCTTCCAAATTATTGTTAAAATCAGATTTCATTTTCTTTATCTCCCTTAAGGCGTTGGTTTGAAAATATGTCACATACATTTTTAGCAATAGACTAAATCCTAATTCTTTTTCTAAAATAAAAGTAGCCTAAGTTACTCCTTATAACATCAGCTATCTGCCAGTGAAAGTTCCGTCAAAATCGGTCCAGCCGTTTCGGAGATTAGCCGGAATAAACGAAAATGTTAAAAATTGTGTTTTTCTTATAAGTACCGTATATAACTTCATATGCATTTAGTATAAAGCTGTTATTTTGACATTACTAACAGACACATCAATTTTATTTATCTGTATAGATATATTTTGATATATTCTTTTTGTTATTAAAAACAAAACTAAATTTAAAATTGGATTTAAATGGAAATTGATATACAATTTTGTGATTTATTTTCAATGCAATAAGACACGAAATTCTTCAATAAATCTATGAATAGTGTAAAGTAACATATTATATAATTATAATTTAAAATTATCAATATATTAATAAAATGTCGAAAAACCTTCGCCTTAAGGTTTCTTTTAGTTAAAAAAAAATAAATATATTTTTACTTCAACCCAGAATCGAACTGGTTGAAAAGGAATTCTTTATTTAATGTATATAAAAATAATAATAGAAATATTGTAAAGTAAATTTCATATCATAATATTCAAATTGATATAGTTTTAACCGACTGCGGCGAAGCCCAAAAGAGGATTATGTGTTTGACCTGTTTGTATGTACGTTTGATCCTAAGTTCCCTCGATATTACCAAACGGCTGAACTAATTTTGATAATACGTTGTTAGAGTATTATAGGATGTATGTATGAAATAAAAAAATACAAAATTATGGATTTTAGGCGCCATTTTGATTTTTTTTAGATGCATTTGTAAGTGATTAAATCTTGATATAAAAGTCGATTTTAATTATTTCTAATTTCGTGGGTGATATTGAAATAACAATTCAATAATTTGATGCCATCTCGCTGACCTGATGCTGGAGCCAGGAGTTGGATGGTGGAATTCTTCAATGGCTTCTAGTAACACCTTCGAGTTTGGACTCGTTTGATTGCTTTGAACGAGTATCGTCCCGTTTTTTTAGTTTTTTGAAACCCAACTTACTATTTGATTACATTTTGTAATTTATAAAACTCCTTTTAAGTTTTAAAATTTTACTAGCGTTTTACCCACGCTTCGCTCGGGTTCGCCTCTAGGGAAAAGAAAACAAACCTACCTCACGGGAACCGTACATTTTTCCGGGATAAAAAGTAGCCTATGTGTTGTTCCAAACTATAATCTAGTTCTGTGCCAAATTTCATCCAGATCCGTTCAGCCGTTCTGATGTGAAAGAGTAACGTAAAGAGTAACACATCCATTCTCACAAACTTTCACATTTATAGTAGTAATACGAATAGGTCGGACAGACGGACAAATAGACTAAACAAGAATAGTCAAATTAATAAAAATATTTTCCTTCAGTAGATAATTTGTTATACGCTTCAATTATAATTTAGTTGCAATATAAATTGAATTAATTTCCCGTGTAATATACACTTTATTCATATTGTTTTGTAATGAAATTATGCAGATTTATAAATCTTGGTATTTTTTTAAAATAATACACTTTCGTTCTCAAAGGTTGATATGGAATTTACTTAAAATTTTGTTTACTACATTTTTGTATTTTTAATAAGCGCACTGTTTTGTACTCAATTAAGTTGTTATTGTAGATATTGAATTTCGTGTTAGTGTAATAAAGAACAAATATAATATTATTTTTGTGGTTTTCTTTTAATCTATATTTCTCATTAGCGACTCATCCTCGCGTTGCTCGGGTTCGTCCCTAGCATGCTTCCCAACACAAACTTTCATCCCCATTTTCAACCCCTTAAGGGATGATTTCCGGGATAAAAACATCCTATGTCCTTTCCAGGGTCTCAAACTATCTTCTTACCAAATTTCATCTAAATCGGTTCAGTAGACCCAGAGATTACCCCCTACAACCTCACAAACTCACAAACTTTACCTCTTTATAATATTAGTATGGATATAAGATAGTTCTCTTTAGCTATACTCTCGATGGTGAAACTTTAATTTCATAAGTGAAATTTATTGTATTAGTTTATTTTATAACTAGCATAATAAAAATCTGTATTTATGCAAAAGGCATTTTTGAAATGATCTCCGTAGTTTGATAGTGTTGCCGATCGATAGTTAATCGATAGTGACCGATAGTTAGAATATCGATAGTTCTATCGATATAACCGATAGTTTCAACTATCGATAGTAGCTCATTCCATAGCATAATTAAAAAAGAAAGAGGAAGTGGAAAGACGAAGGTGGCAGTAAACAAATCGAATGTTTTATACTGACTTTCGTCTAATTACATTACTTTTAAAACTTACTTAATACTATCGAAAAATGAGCTTCTATCGATAGCTGAAACTATCGATAGTATCGACAGTATTGTGGTCTGTCAATAGTATTGTCACATTTCCATCTATCGATACTATCGAGTGTCTTGATAATATCGATATAGCTATCGATAGTAGGGCTTTTTTAGATGAAAACTATCGATACTTCGGCAACACTAGTTTTTGATCGTAAAGAATTTAAGCATATTATAAATGTCAGTTTTACAATTTATGGGAGTCTATCCGATTTGTTGACATTTATGATTACTGCTCCGCTCCCTTGTGTAGTAGCGTGATGATATATAGTAACTAAAAAGTTAAAAATAACTGAGCGGAGATTTTCATTTAGTATAGATATCTAATCAGATATTTTCGAAGTTTTTAAAAATTTAACTCAAAACTGACGACTCACCCTCGTTTGGCTTCGGGTTCGTCCCTAGACAAAAACAAATCTATCCCACGGAAACCGCACATTTTTCCGGGATGATATATAGCCTATAGCCTTCCTCAGTTGACGGGCTATTTAATGCAAAAAGAATTTTTCAAATCGGATTAGTAGTTCCTGAGATTAGCGCGTTCAACCAAACAAAGAAACTCTTCAGCTTTATAATATTAGTATAGATATGTAAGAGATGGCGCTACTAGCAAATAACGTCTATATGAAGAGAATTATCATTGTACATCTTAAACGTTGAATGTTCCTAATTTTACACAGAAATTTAACCCCAAATGTCACAGGCAGAAGGTTCTGTGCGTTTTATCGCAATTGCAAGCTGTTAAAAAAAAAACAGGAATACAGTGCTACAAGGATCATTCGGCACGTGGCCAAAATCAGAACTAACACCGCCATCTTGTAAAGCATCACTTTTTAGAGAAGTTGGAGTTGATGTTTGTTGGGGATATTTCGTGCTTTTAATTCAATAAAAATATCTCAAAATATGAAGTGGTGTTATAGAGGTTAGGAGGTTTTTTTTTATAAATGAAAAATCCTAATTTGACACCCACGTCCTCATGTCAATGTCACCTAAGTCCCAAATGATCCTTGTAGCACTGTAAAAAGATCGGACTTCTATTATAAATGCATAATGTTTTATACTCCTTTACACAAAAACGGCTAAACGGATTTGGATGAAATTTATAGAAACTTATAGGCTACTGTTGGGCATTCATGGACGCAACCGAGCAGAGGGAGGAGAAATCGCTAGTCATAATATTCATTGACAACACGTTTGGCTCAGTTTGTAGTGACCCTACTTGCTGTGCCAGCGGTCGCGGGTTCGAGTCCAACTGGGGGCATTCATTTGTGTGATGAGCACGAACGTTTGTACTCCAGTCATGGGTGTTTATATTTATAATATGTATTTAAAGTTATATGTGTGTAGTGTAACAAATATCTGGCTTACCATGGAACTAGATGGTGCTGTGTGTTAATGTACCACACATATTTATTATTTATTTGAATTCTCTGTTAGTGGTAAAATCAAAATCCTTAATTCATTTTAATTTCTCATTTATTATGCATTATTATTTCATCTTCAGATAATTTAACTCATTTAACACTTCATTGATAGACATTAAGGCTTATTTTCATTGGTTGTTAACTTCATCGTTATACCTCATGCGGGGAATCCCCGAATGCTAGATAACAGGTAATGAAAATATTTCATCGATATCATGGTAAATGCGGGTATTCCCCGTAAGCGGTTCTCATCGACTGATGGAAACGGTTCCCATATTCGGATCCTATGGCATGCGTAACAAAAAAACAGGGTGCGTGTAACCATTACGCGCGGTTGAAGTAAAACTTCTTTGGCAAATATCGCAATTAAATTAAAACAAATCAATAATTAAATTAGGCATATTACAATCATATATTTATAGAATATCATATACGGAAAGAATATAATATTATATTTGTCAGACAATAGCAACGGTTACCATGGCAACATGGCAATGTATTCTATCTCATTCTCTCGTCGGCTTAATCTTATATATCTATGTGTTTGTCTCTTTCTAGTGTCGCATTTCCGTTTCATTGAGTTTCAAATCACAACGTTTCACTTCAAAAATCTCCCGCATCCCGCAATAAAGCCCTAACAACCAGTGAATATGAACCTTTATACCACACTTAGGACTTCAAAGAACTGTCGCAATGAACAAACAAAACATTTTCTCATAATAATGAAAAAAATAATAACTTCACCAATAACTATATAAAAACTTATTCTTCTTCAATTTTAACTTTATTTTTGTGTGCTCTCTCCGTATGAGACTTCCAACTACCCTTTTTCACATATACCTTCCCACAAACATCACAGGGATAGTTTATTCCGCTGTGGGCTTGCTTTATATGCCTGTGTAACGCATTTCTTTCTGAATACGATCGAGTACAGGATTCACATTTAAAACGCTTATTCGTATGACTCTTCATATGCTTTTCCATATCTGTGACTGACATTTTGCAAACTTCACACCTATATCTCTTTTTAAACACTCTGTTCGGATCGTGTATTCTAGCAATATGGCGTTTTAATAACGAATTCGTGGATAAAAACTGTCCACATTGATCGCAGGGGAATTTTTTTATACCGACATGCGTTTCGATATGGCGATTTAGAGTGTATCGTGTACAAAAACTTTTTCCGCACGTATCACAATTATGAGGTTTGACAAGATCATGTTTTCTAACATGAGACGTGTATAAGCCACGATGGTCAAAAATTTCCGCACATATTTTACAAACGTAATGCCCCTTACCGTCCCACGACATTTGTTTATTTTTCAACAGCTCGTGTGTTTTTAGATGTTTTTTCAAATATGTCCAATTCACGAAACCCCGCTGACAGATGTCACATTTGAAAGGCCGTTCACCCGTATGTGTCCTCATGTGATATTTCAAATTTTTCTTCGCAGCAAACTCTTTTGGGCAAAATTCACATTTGTAAGGTCTAAACTTGTCATGAACAGCGGATTTATGTATATTTAAATTTGTCAAATCGTTAAACAAGTGTCCACAGGTGTCACAAACGATTTTCTTATTCAAACCCATATGCCACAGCATGTGTTTTCTCATTGTACTCTTGTGTAAAAACTGTTTTTTGCATATATCACAGATAAAAGTTTTAACTTTTGTATGATAATTGAAATGGTGTTTTAGACTTTCTAAACTTTTAAAACTTCTCTCACAAAACTGACATTTGTGAACCTTTTGGTGTTTACGGGAATGGACGGCATATTTTCTGCGGTTTATAAATTTTTCATTGCATATATTGCATGTGTAGCATTTTGGATGATTTTTGTTTATATGTTGTTTTAACTGTAAGTATTTGTCGAAGGTTTCTGAGTTACACTTTATGCAATTATACTTGAAGCCATTTTTTGTTTTTATTTTTCTGTACAGCATTGAACCAGTTATTTCTGATTTATTTTGATCTGGATCATCTGAAATAATAAAAAAAAACATTTATTAGTAACTAGCGATATTAAATGCTGTGTATGTGTGTGTTGTGTGTTTTTTTTTTCATTTTTCATTATCTGCTTGTTTTTATATATTTTTTTATAATTTCTCTGCACTTTCTCTTTCTATCTCGCCACTTAACACTATTTCCCGCATGGATGGGTTGACTGGAAGACATCTCTTATAGAGATAAGACCATTTTTATCTATGGTAAGTATTTTTTTTTCATTACTTGTTTAGTGCAATAAAGAATATAATATAACTCCTAAATTAAAAACCAAAACTAAAACCAAATGACATATCGTAAAGGGTATATTTTATTTCTATTAAATACTTATGACTTTGAAATAATTTATTTCAAAAAAAAAATTAAAAATAAAATTAAAATAAGTTTTTTTTTAAATAAGTTCTACTTCCTATAAAAATACACACACACACACACACACACACACACACACACATATATACATACATACATACATACATAATTTAACTAAAACATACATACTTTCGATTATTGGTGGTAATTCATCTGTTGCATCAGCTTCATCATCACTATGATTTTCTGGTTCATAAACTATATCTATAGTCTCTGTGTCTACACTTTCTTTCTTTACGTCATTATCATTATTTACATCTGAAAAAAAAGATAATTATTTAGTATTTTTACGATTATTATAATATTGCGACTCACACTTGCTTCGCTCGTGTTCGTCCCTAGGTACGTTTTAGCGGTTAGTATGGAATAGATAGACTATATATTATATGATATATAGCCTATAGCCTTCCTCAATAAACGTACTTTCTAATGCAAAAAAAAAATTTCAAACCGGATTAGTAGTTCCTGAGATTAGCGCGTTAAAATAAACCAACAGAAACAAACAAACTTTGTCTTTTTATAATATTAATATTACTTATTAGTATAGATATAACTTTCTTAGATTTACGCTAATATTTAACATTTTAACATAAATTATTATTTGAAATATCAAAAACCTTGGTCTCTCTCGTGTCCATGATTGATCAATTTATAAAAAAAAAAAAAATTGGAAAAATATAGTTTTATATAAGAAGAAATCCGATAAAAAAGGTTTATTTAAAAACTAGCGACTCACCCTCGCTTTGCTCGGGTCCTTCGCTAGATACCTTATGACGATTAGTATGGAATACAAAGACTATACAGGGTGGATTTTTGAGACGGGACAGTAAGGGCAGGTACCTTAAATACTATAGTTACAGGAAAACGTTCCTAGGAGAACTTTCATAACTTTTTGAGATATTCTGAACTGCATTCACAGATTTTGGAAAAAATGTACAGTCAGCGAGAAAAATGCTAAAATAGGAAAAAAAAATTTTTTTTTATGTCAATCAATCCTATTTCAAGTAGGGATCAAAAGACTATGGGACCATTTAAGGTTTGAGTACTAGAAATGATAGAAATCGTGAAAATCAACTCGAAATATTCTTTGTTGCCAAATGGTCCTATTTTTTTAATGTGATCAAAAGACTCTCTAGAGGCCAACTGAAGTTTGAGTACACGTACACGAGCAGAACCGAGTTTATTTAATAGTCATTAAAAAATTACCTTCAGCCTTTATCTTGACCTCTGGTTTTATAACAATTTCAACATCTGAAAGAAAAAACAAAACTTATATCGACACCTGATGGGACAATATTGTACCTAATTTTAGTATTGTAGCAATTTTGAATTATTATTATTTTTTCTTCACTAGCTATACAGATTTGCGTGAAAACCTAAAATGGATATAGATAATAAATATATTTTTTTTTTGTTAGATAGTATAAAACTTGAAAAAGTAATGTATACTCCAGTCCAATAAACCACAGAAACTTTATAAGCAGAGTACTAGTGATGTATTTCACATATAAAACTATTATCAAATGAATCGGTTTATTATAAAACTAGCGACTCACCCTCGCTTTGCTTCGGGTTTGTCCCTAGACAAAACAGATCTATCCCACGGGAACCATACATTTTTCCGGGATGATATATAGCCTATAGTCTTCCTCAGTTAACGGGCTATCTAATGCAAAAAGAATTTTTCAAATCGGATTAGTAGTTCCTGAGATTAGCGCGTTCAACCAAACAAACAAACAAACAAACAAACTCTTCAGCTTTATAATATTAGTATAGATATTGATAAAAAACTAAAAGTGTTTTATCTATTTATCAATTAAACAATTTTTATATTCTTTTGTTATTTGATACGGCTCGAGTATACTCATTAAGGATACACTATAGCACTAAAATTAATTGAATGCTACAGGCAAAGAACAGGGAATGTCCTAATGAATAGATTATGATAATAGATATTGACGACACGTTTAGTTCAGTTTGTAGTGACCCTACTTGCTATGCCAGCGGTCGCGGGTTCGAGTCCCGCTGGGGGCGTTCATTTGTGTGGTACAAATGATTGTACTCCAGTCATGGGTGTTTATATTAATAATATGTATGTATTTAAAGTTAAGTTAGTGTATCAATTATCTGGTATCCATAACACAAGCCTCGTAGCTTACCATGGAACTAGAAGGTGCTATTTGTTAATGTCCCAACATATTTATTTATTTATTTATTATGAGAAAATAGCAATTTAAAATTTAGAAGTTTTATATTTGAGATCAAAGTATGCAGCAACTTTTAACAGTTTAGATTTTTGGACAATCCTCCTTCTTTATCGGTATGTCATGGACATTCCCCAGGTCTGATCGCTTTGGGCATAGACAAAAAGGTATTTTTAGCGACATCCATTGAGTATTTGTTAAAAGCCAGTGGTTGGAAGTACAACCTTAGACATAGATTTGTTACAAGAACAAAACAAAAAAAAAAAAACAAAACAAAAATTGTGACATTGCCTGTTCTTTGCCTGAATCCTTAAACTGTTTAATATTTATTTAATTAAAATAAAACTACCTGATTCTTTTTCCATTTTCACTTCCATATGTTGTAACAATTCATCTGTAATTAAAAAAAAATTACTGTCATTGTGGAAATTATACACAATAATATATTTTATTAAAGTTTAAAATTTAAATCCTTTTAAGGGTTGATTAAAAAATGTATTCAGTCCTTTTTAACGTCCTATTGCTGGGTATGTGTCTTCCCATAAATATGAGGGGGGGTCAGGCCATAATTAACCATACTGGCGAGTAAGGGGCGGACCTCACACATCTTTCGAAAACTTGCTAGGTTTTCTCAGACATACAGGTTTCCTTCACCGTAACACAAGTGGTGGTTGGAAATGATTCACACATTATAGAGGTGTGAGACCAGGATTTGAACGAACTTCACTGTTTCCTAAGCGAACATGTTACCACTGGGCTAGCACTGCCTTGATTAAGAAATATTATAATAAAGTCATATTCATAGCTTTACCTGCTTTGTTTAAATCTTCATTTTTAGGTTAGGGGTAGTTGGCAGTTTGATTTTTGCTATGTTTTGCTTATTGTACACTGTTAACTATACATTGCCTCAGTGTGTAGATGTTTAAATTACCAATACTTGCTATACTTTACAGTGGACATTTTCCTTTATTTTAAAAACAAAGCTTTATTTATAAGATTTATGCACACATATAGATACATTTTTAGGCTTTTTTATAGTAAAATGTGTATTTTATACCAATAGAATTGAAATTTAAGTCATTAATTCTGTAATAAAAGCTGTAAATTGGTATTCTGGACAAATAAGCACCGATATGACATATTATAATGAAGATTAAATATTAAGTGAATTTGTGCTCAACTGGCACGCATTAAAGCCATTAAATAAAGAACTGAACTGAATATTAAGTGATATTTATTTAATACTTACTATTACAATATTCTCTGAATTTTTCTTCACATTGTAGCACTTGGTTTTTAAATTTTGATGCATTTCTTAGCTGTGTGATACATACATCACATATTGTGTAGCTTACTTCTAGTGCGGGTGATTGTATCTGTAATTTTACAAATACAAATATAATAATTTCTTGATATTTAGGCAATTAGATGTCATTCATGTTTTATAATTATATTTTATTTTAATTTTTAAGATGGCATTTGTGCTGAATGATTAATAAATTTAAAGGAACAAATGGTTCACCTATAAAAAACTTTACTAAACAATAAAAAACAGTTAATATTTTATTTTGTGTATTAGCGCAAACTACTCACGAATAAGCCCAATGTATTTTTTAACATTTCTGTATAAATTTCAATTGAATTATCTACATTGTGAGGCGAATCCAACGATTTGAAAGTACCATCGGCGTGACAACATCTACACAATGTCGTTAAACTCCATATTCCAGACATATTTCATTAATTAATACGAATTGCGAAAATTGTATTGAAACATAAGCGAAATATCCTATAAATAGATTATGGATAAATATAGATACTAGATTATATGGATAACAAATATTGACATTTTTGCATAATTATTGTCATAAAGACAAATGTCAAATATAATAAAATTATATTTAAGTCTTGCTATGAATTCTAGGTTTTTAAGCAATCATAATTTAGATAAAAGTAATTTAGCTCAAATAAAATTGTATAAAAAGTATTAAAAGTAATGTAATTGTTTTTAAATGCAATGCTAGTTTCATTTCAATCGTCGACTACTTTTCATTCTAGGCTTTGTGTTGTATCCCAGAACAAACTATGCTGGTACAAAAAAGTTCACTGTAGCAAAGTGGGCTAAATTGAGCCCAAATCTATGCATATAATAAAATTGTAACTAAACTGAATCTGTACATTAAATATTTTTTGAAAAATCTTATTGAAATAGACATTATTATCGATACAGAGGTCGAATCTGTAGTTTTTAGATTTTTTCTGTCTGTCTATCTGTGATCGCATCTCGGAAAAAGCACTATAGGGATTTTGATGTGGTATGATGATAGCTGGTTGTCCGGATCAACATATAGAATACTATTTACTGCGGAAAAATATCTTATCTCTGAGAAAACTATACTAAACGTTAAAACGTTAGTAGAGACGAACCCGAACAGAGCGAGGGTGAGTCGCTAGTATTATAAAATATTGCAGGAACCAGACTTAAATCAGTAATTTTAGAATGTTGATTGTCAAAATTCAACTGTTTATTGTCAAAATAAAATCTCCGTGTACACCTAAATATTATTTCTATGATACACTTGCCTATCACCAGCCAAGTTAAAAGACCACAGTGTTATGCTATTTGAATTTTTTAAAAAGAGGTCCTTCTGTCAAATCCAAATAGTGTAACACACTATCATTGGAGTCCTAGTAAAATGGTAACCCAATGTGCGCAGGAGATATTAGCTCGAATATGCGCGAAGACACACGTAGACTCTCTATTCCTCTCATATTCCAGCGGGATGACAATTCGACACTCGCAATGTAAGACAATTTAAGGCGCAGGACCGACAACTTAACAGCATCAAATATAATACAAATGCAATTTCTGAGAAAGTATTATATAATTCATATGCTATTTCTTATCGTATCTCATATGGTAGCCCAGTGGTAATTGCTTGATTGGGAAACCAAATCAAGCTTGTTCAAATTCCGAGTCTCACACCTCTGATATTTCATGTGCGAATCATTTTTAATATGGTTACCACTTGTCTTATGGTAAAGGAAAGCATTGTGAGGAAATCTCCATGTCTGAGAGAACTTATTAAGTTTTCGAAAGAAATGTTAAGAGGATTGTGAAGCTGTAAATTTTCATGCAAAAAGCGATAACGTTTTTCCCTCCATTAACATAGTCTAATTTTCATAATTTTTGGAAATGTTGTAGATACAATAAAAAACTAGATAACTACGTTTTCATTTAAAAAAAATATTGCGTATGAGAGAAGTTATTAGCATCCAAATATTATATGGATTTTTGACTTAAAAACTTCCTCGAGCGTTTTTTTTTTAATTAAACTGAACTGAATTACTAAAAAAGAAAAACGTACAGACCTAAATTAATTTGTACTGAATCTAATGAGACCAAAATTTTCTCATTTCATAAATGTTTAGGGGGGTGAAAACATTATCGTTCGAAACAATATTTCAAACAGGAAAGGTAATTGCCTCTAAGATTTGCAACTGTCTCTATCGCACCATACGGGTTGGCAATGCGAGCGGTATGAAACAGATAGCATTTTTTTTAAAACCTACCCGCGCCGCGTATCAACATTTCACAATCCTCTTAAGACCGCATACCCTCACTTGGTCAGCATGGTGGGCTATGGCCTGTTCCACTTAGGGCAAAACAAAGAGCTGAATACAATCTCATTAAAACATAATGTTTTTCTTAATCAGATTAGTCTAGCTTCCTATAAGTAAAAGAATTATCAGAATCGCATCAGTAGTTTCAGAGATTGTCACCAACATACAAACTAACAAACTTTACCACTTTATAATAGTAATATGTATGTAGATAAAGATAATATTATTCTTATTAATTAACACATGGTAATATACCTATTAGCTATTATTTATGACGGTGTGAAATCTTCTAAGTGTATAATAATGAAAAAGGTCATAATATAATACTTTAAATTCCAATAAAATTAATACATTACAATCGAAAATGAGACATTAATAAAATTAACAATAATTATAATATAATTATAAGTTATATACATGTAAATTATAGATATTTATATAATTATCATTTGTAAATTGTATTGTTGCTAATATTACTTACTTGCTACTCACCCTCGCTCCGCTCGGGTTCGTCCCTAGTTACGTTTTAACGTTTAGCTCAGAGATGAGATATTTTCCCGCAATAAAAAGTATCCTATATGTTGACACGGATAAACAGCTATGATCATACCAAAAATCATCAAAATCTGTCCAGTGGTTTTCCCGTGATGCGGTAACAGGCAGACAGACAGACAAAAATTCTAAAAACTATAGATTTGGAACTATAGACTGATTATATGTATAGATTTAATGAAGATAATACGCAGTTTGTAAGCTATTTTACATAATATGCTATAAACTTATTAGCAAAGCTTTTGATTATTATATAAAAAAAAATGTGAGTAGGTCCGCACGCTCGCCTAAATATACTTTTTTAAATACTGGCAACTTCTCGGTACTCCATCCGTGTGTATTTTTTACCCGACTGCGGCGAAGCCCAAAGGAGGGTTGTGTTTTTGACTTGTATGTATGTATGTCCGACTCTATGTTCCCTTGTAATTACTAAACGGCTTAACCGATTGTGATTATTCATACGTCATTCGATTCGACTTGATAACGCGAGTATCATAGGATATATAAATATTATAAAAAAACAAAATGGCGCATCTAAGGCATCAATTTGTGGCTCAAAATTTTTTTTTCGTTCAAATCAATCGAGTGGGGTATCAAAATATAGGTTTTCAAAAGACGATTTCAAAAACATATGCAATTTATATGTTTAACAGTAACTTAGGTTAAGTAATTATTAGGTACCTAAATAAAACTAAAAATGTCTAACTGACCAATACTTAAAAGCTGGAAATAAAAAAATAATTTGCAAAAATAAAAAAAAACCCGACTACGACCAACTGTATAATATTATATTCCTTCGTCAACTTATTGTCATCTTTTTAGTTTGCTTTTTACGCAGTCGGGTTTTTTATTTTCGTAAATTATGTTTTTATTATCGGTTCAGTAGATCCAGAGATTACCCCCTACAACCTCACAAACTCACAAACTTTACCTCTTTATAATATTAGTATAGATATGTCCGATTATAATAATTTATTAATAAATCTATTTCGTTATTATCTGTACAAAAAAATAATTTAAATATTCTCAAGTGAAGCGAGAAACAGACGGATTGACAGATTGTTTTAAGAAAAATATGTTGTTTTGCCTTCTACGTTCCAAATTTTAAGTCTTAGCCACAAAAAAAATAAAAAAAAAATTAATTTACAACTTATTTTTTTTTGTTACAACTTTTTTTATATGTATACGAATATAATGTATAAATTATAATACATATTTCTGCATATATAAAGAAGAAAAAAACGAGAATTTATAATACTTTAGTTTAATTAAGTTGTTTTTTATTGTTAAGCTGCTGTTAAAACTTGATCGTCAATTATAAAAAGTGTAGTTTTATTATTTCTGGTGAGTTTAATATATGTATATAGATAAATACAATTGATGTGTCTGTCTGTAATTTGTCAAAATAATAGCTTTATACTAAATGCATATGAAATTATATACTTATAAGAAAAAAATGATTTTTAAAATTTTAATCTGTCTGTCTGTTTGTTCCGGCTAATCTCCGAAACGGCTAGACCGATTTGGCGGAATTTTCACTGGCAGATAACTGATATTATAAGGAGTAACTTAGGCTACTTTTATTTAAGAAAAAGAATTAGGGTTACGCGAAATAAACCCTTGAAATTGTGAAGGAAATCCGCTTACCCAAGTTTAGTGTAAAGTTTAAACTAAAGTCAAACTAACATTGTTAAAATATATTATGTAAGTTTGTTTATTTTGACATATTATGTTGAAAGATGCGTAATAATAATTCAGACTTTTTATCGTCCCACTGCTGGGCGTGGGTTTCTCTTCCGAGCGAGGGGGATCAGGCTATAGTCCATCAAGCCCATGCAAACATGCAGGTTTCCTAGTAATCACGTTGAAAATAATTCGCATATGATAATATCAGATATACGAGACCCTGATTTGAACCCGCTTCACGTGGTTTTACAAGCGTGCGCGTCACCACTGGGCTATCACTCTAAACTAAATATTCTACCTATCCTTGGTATAAAAATATACTTTTAACTAGCGACTCACCCTCGCTTCGCTCGGGTTCGTCCCTAGGTACGTTTTAATTTTCTTGAGCGAAACCCTAATTCTTTTAATATCAGCTATCTGCCAGTAAAAGTCCCGTTAAAATTGGTCTAGCCGTTTCGGAGATTAGCCGGAATAAACAGACAGACAGACAGATTTTTTTTTAAATTGTGTTTTTCTTATAAGTACCGTATAAAACTCCATATGCATTTAGTATAAAGCTGTTATTTTAATATTACAAACAGACACTTCAATTTTATTTATCTGTATAGATGTAGGTATAAAATGATAGTTTAAAAGTAATTTTTTTTGCAGCTCAAAATGAAGCCCTCCGTCACAGAGTTTTATGAGGGAAAATCTATTTTTATTACGGGGGGAACGGGATTCGTAGGAAAGGTAACATTAATACAATATAATACTTGCGACTTACCCTCATTTCAAATAGCCTATGTGGTCTCCAAGTCGTAGCCTATTTGCGTTAATAAGTTTCATCTAAATTCATCCAGCCGTTTGATGGGATAGTGTTACTTATTTTTTAAATGATTTTGATGCCGGTATAACATTTCTGAAAGTATTTTTTGTATATATTTATCTAAAATATATACATTCGGGACTTACCTCAAGTCTCATTAAACGAGCACATACACTCAAAGTTTCAAGTTTTAATAATATTATAAACGCGAATGTTTTTGAAGATGAATGTATACAAAAACTACTGAATACATTTTGATGAAACTATATAGTAATATCAATTTTGACTAACCTACTTGCTGTGCCAGCAGTTGCGGGTTCCAGTCCCGCTGGGTGCATTCATTTGTGTGATGTACGCGAATGTTTGTACTCCAGTGTATCAACTACCTGGTATCCATAACACAAGCCTCGTAGCTTACCATGGAACTGGATTGTGCTGTGTGTTAATGTACCAACATATTTATTTATTATATTTATATTTGACAAATCAATCATATATTAATTGCCCGAGATGCTATATTCGCTTATCCGTTAAAAATATTATAGATCTTGATCGAGAAGCTTCTTAGATGCTGTCCCGGGATCAAAGCCATTTATCTTTTGATGCGTCAGAAGAAAGGTGTTACAATTGAAGAAAGTCTTAAAAATCTTTGTGACAATAATGTAAGTTTTGATAATATTAATTTTTGATGATTGTTAGAAATAGTACCTGAGCGAACAAGCGTCGCTCGGCGTTTTTCGGAAAGGATATAACGGTTTTTCAGAAAATACATCTATATAGATAAACTTAAAAAAGCAAAAGTCTATCTAAATACAAAATTTGGTCCATAATATCTTTAGAGTCGTTTTCGAGATACACGAAATAAATCTATACAGATAAATAAAACTGAAGTGTCTGTTTGTAATGTCAAAATAACAGCTTTATACTAAATGCATATGGAATTATATACGGTACTTATAAGAAAAACACAATTTTTAAAATTGTTGTCTCTCTGTCTCTCTGTTTGTTCCGGCTAATCTCCGAAACGGCTGGACCAATTTGAACGGGACTTTCACTGGCAGATAGCTGATATTATAAGGAGTAAGTTAGGCTACTTTTATTTTAGAAAAAGAATTAGAGTTCCGCTTAAAAAAAATTAAAACGTACCTAGGGACGCATCCGAGCGAAGCCAGGGTAAATAGCTAGTTTATATACATACAAGAATTGCTCATTTAATATTATAAGATATCTTTACTAGCCCATTCGGTGGGCGTTATGAAAATAAAAAAAAAAACGATTGTTCAGTTTTATATGTATATTGATATATGTACTAGAAACTCCCCCTTGCTTCGCTCGGGTTCGTCCCTAGGTACGTTTTAGAGCCGCTCAACACTATAGTGTCGATCATAGTCCGTTCTCGGTCCGATATCAGTCTGGTAAAGTATTTCTATACAAGAAACGTTGCTGGAGCGTGATTCGACCGGAACGTGAGTCTTACTGATAGTGTGAACGCACTCATAATTTATTGTATAACAATACTTTACCAGACCGATATCGGTCCGAGAACGGACTGTGATTGGTACTATAGTATGGAGCGGCCCTTAATGGTTAGTATGAAATATATGGACTATATAGCATACATATATGTGTATACATAGGTATCATAAGTTTTCATCCCTTACTCGAGAAATGACTGATTTCCTATCCAAACTTTCTTCCCCCTTTTCATCCCCTTCAGGGATAATTTCCAGTTCTTCAAACTATCTTCACACCAAATTTCATCTGAATCGGTTGAGCGGATTTTTAGTTTATCCGTTTACAAACAAAAATACAATTCTTTCTCTTTTTAATATTAGTATAGAATTATATAATTAAAAAAAGATCATACGAGTATGATATGAATTAACTCAATTAATTACGTTCGACACCAATTCCTTTGTCTTCTACTTTGATTACAATGCAAGTTGAAATTGCAAAATAATTAATTTACATGAATTGTGTGAATTTATGTACATAACATTATATAAATACAATGTTATATTATAATACTAGCGATTCATCCTCATTCCGCTCGGGTTCGTCCCTAGTTACGTTTTAACGTTTAGTTTCTCAGAGATGAGATATTTTCCCGTTATAAAAAGTATCCTATATGTTGATCCGGATAACCAGTTATCATTATACCCATTAAAAATCTATCCAGTGGTTTTCCCGTGATGCGATAACAGACAGACAGATAGACAAACATTCTAAAAACTATAGATTTGGCCTCTGTATCAATAATAATGTCTATTTCAATAAGATTTTCCAAAAAATATTTAATGTACAGATTCGGCTTATTTATTTATTTATTTATTTATTTATTTATTTATTTATTTATTTATTTATTTATACGGATCTCCAACAGTATACATAATTTAACATTTACAATATACTTAAATCTAATTTATATTTTTATGTATTACCAATTATAGGAGAACACATCATTCGCAAAAACAGTGTTTTATAATGCCTAAAAGTACTAATAAAAAACACAAAAAAAAATGAATACAATTAAAAAAAACAGGATAACAACAATTAAATTAACTTAACATTTACTTAAAAAAAAGACTAAAACCTATAAAAAACACTTTTCACATTTTTTTGTAAATTGTAAGAACCCGTCACAACCAATGTCCAAGGATGCTTTGCGCTTTACGCAGTTATTGTATGAACGTGTAATACGCGATAACGGAGCATTACTACCTAATTTCGTTCTACATCTATAAGTTGTGAATAATGGACATGGGTAGCGAGGTGGTCTTCTAGGAACATTAATGTTGAGCCTCTCTAACAGCCTCTCATCATCGATTTTAGCATTAATGATATTATATAAGAGCTTAAGTTCAAGAATAGATCTACGTGTAACTAATGGCTTAGTTACAATTTTATTATATGTATAGATGAAGTAGATGCATTTCATACATTATTATTACATACAAAATGTTCACATTATTAAACTAGTAATTTAAAAAATTGGTGCCTGAAATGCGACATTTTGATTTTTCATTATTTGAATATAGCTTATAACATTCGCGTTATTAAGACGAATCAAACGACTTATGAATGACTAGCGGCTCACCTTCGCTTCGCTGGGGTTCGCCATTAGGAAAACTAAAACAAATCTATCCCGCGGGAACCGTACATTTTTCCGGGATAAAAAGTAGCATATATGTTATTCTGATGTATGAGCTATATTATTGTAAAGTTTCATTAAAATCCCTTAAGTAGTTTTTGCGTGAAAGAGTAACATGAAAAAGTTTATAATATTAGTAAGATTAACATTGGTTAAGCCCTTTATTGATTATGAGGGTACATAGGTATGGACGTACATACATGCACACAGGTCAAACACTTATTCTCCTATAATACTTTCTTAGATTTACGCGAATATTTGACATTTTAAATAAAACGTATCTTCTCGGATTTTTTCGCGGATTTATTTTGATTTTTCGTTCCCGACGTTACTTATCCTCCTTTGGGCGTTTCTGCAGTCGGGTAATGAGCGACATTCGCTTACTTCGTTTCGACCCTAAGGGCTCTACAATTCTATAATATTTTTACTTATTTATATAATCCTATTGGTCTAGTAGCTAGCGTATATGAATACAGATCGTAAAGACTTGGGTTCGAGTCCCGGATAAGGTCTCGGCGAGCAGAACATTAATTGTATCAACCATATTCTGTTTTTTTCAGGTGTTCGACTTTTTACGAAACAAAAATCCGGAAGTCTTTAAAAAACTGAAGGCAGTGGCTGGTGACGTAATGGAGGAAGAGCTGGGCATCTCCAATGATGATCGTCGAGAGCTGCAGAAATGTTGTAACATATTGTTTCATAGTGCTGCTTCTGTAAGGTAAGGAAATTACTAAAATTTTGGACTTCCTAATAGAAAGGAATGAAATTTTGATAGAAAATATAGGTTTATGTAAGCTATCTATATATAAAAATTGATATGTACATACGTATGTTCCCTGTGGACTCCTAGCTGGAGCGATTTTGATTAAATTTTCAGGAATTCTTCAGATTAGTCCAGCTCAGTATCTTGTGAAAGGTAACGATCAAAAGTTTGAACGCGGTCGAAGCCACGGGTACTACTAGTAAAATATATATTTTTTCTTTCATCACATAGTCTATTTCCCCCTAACGTGCGTTCATCTTGTCGTGGTGGGGGCTCATTAGCGTCTGGAGTTCAGCTGGGCGTGAAGCCAAGAAACGCACAGGAAGGTGGCCTACAGGGCGGTGTACCACGCGGGTTGCTCCTGTTACTTCTGTGATAGCAGAGTGGACTGTGGAGCAACCCCATGGTTGTAGTGGTCTAATTCGGCAGACTTTTGAGACCGGCGTCGCAGTTGAGTGCCCCTCCGCTGCGACGCCCCATTAAGACGGGGGGGGGGGGGGGGGGGGGGGGGTCTTGTTGGGTTTTACTGTTTGTGTACTAAATTTAATCCAAATCCGTCCTCTCCAATACTCACACAGACACGCACGCGCACACACACAAGCACACATACATATATACAAATGATTAAGCATTTTATATTGTTTTTATATAAGGTTTACAATCTTTTAATTTATACTTTTCCGCCAGGTTTGACCAGAATATAAAAGTTGCCGTCCAAATGAATACTATCGGAACTCTCAAAGTTTTACAGTTAGCTGAAACGATGGAAAAACTTGAGGTACCTATTCTATGATTATCTATAGGTACTAATATTATAAAGAGGTAAAGTTTGTGAGTTTGTGATGTTGTATCCCGGTTTTATCCCGGAAATCATCCCTTAAGGGGGTGAAAATGAGGATGAAAGTTGGTATGGAGAATCAACCTAGGGACGAAACCGAGCGAAGCGAGGGTGAGTCGCTAGTTATTTATATAGGCATGAGGTACATAATTATTGGTAAGAATTTAGTCTTAAATAAATTGCCAAAAATATCACGGTAAACTATCAGTAAATATAAAGTTGCGATTCTACCCTTTCTATCCTTTATTCCACCATTCTATCTAATTTTAACCATTTTGGTCGTCTTCTACATAATTCATACACCATAACCAAGGCAATGATAGCCCAATGGTAACGCGTTTGCTTGGGAAACCGAGTGAAGCGGGTTCGAATCCCGGGTCTGTACTTGGCCAGCACAGTGGACTATGGTTTGATCCCTCTCGTATTGAGTGATACCCACCCCCAAGCAGTGGGATGTTAGAATGGGCTGAGTACATATACATACAATGGGTACACTTAACTATGATAATAGATTAAAATAATGTTTATTCCAGGCATATGTCCATCTTTCTACAGCGTACTGTCGATGCGAATTGCCTGTCTTCGATGAAAAGTTGTATCCAGCTGTGCATCCACCCAGAAAAGTTATAGATATTGTCGAATGGATGGATGACAAGACTCTCGAGCACTTAGAGCCAAAGTGAGTAATCTTTTATGTTTTAATATTTTAGTAACCTTTTCACAATCCAACAGACATAATATTAATAATGTCCTTCCTACCGATTTCGGCCACGGCGGCCAATCTGAGAGATGAGAGTAGCCAATCTGTATATGCCATAAGAATCTGCGCAGGAGATATTATAGTGCAGACACAAGTGCACTCTTTATTCCTGTCACTCTCATACTCCGGTGGGACGATACAAGACACGACCGGTGAGAGTTAAGTCGCAGGACCGACGTGATACGTCGGCATGCCTTGCCTTGGCACGGTGGTGACACCCTATCCTAGTTCCGGGCTGTTTCGGAGACTTTCTCTACGGAAATACTCAATAACTGAACTTGACCCGACCTGGGACTCGAACCCAGGCTCTCCGGATTTGCAGCTGTCACTAATCACTGCACCGCCGAAGCAGTTAGAATACTGACACAGATAACGACGTTTTTCCTCATCGAATTAGAAAATAATTTATGAATTTACAAATGGAGATTCACATCTGACAACCACCGAGGAGATGTGATCTTTAATAACGTTTGAGGATTGACGATTTAAATTTAAAACCAAGGATTTTAGCGAAAAAGCGAGTGATGGTTTCAATGTTTTTTTTTTTTAATGAAACTATGTTTTCGGATTTTTTCGCGGATTTATTTTGATTTTTTATTTTGATTTAGTAGGCTTTATTGTGATACAGTCTTTCATGTGACTGTACTGTAAAAAACTTTAAAGTCGGGCGCCAAAAATAATATGTTGGGACATTAACACACATCATCATCGTTCCATTCCAGTTCCATGGTAAGCTACGAGGCTTGTGTTATGGATACCAGATAGTTGATACATTACACATATATAACTTTTAATACATACATACATATCATAAATATAAACACCCATGACTGGAGTACAAACATTGGTACTCAGCACACAAATGAATGCCCCCAGCGGGACTCGAACCCGTGACTGCTGTCATAGCGAGTAGGGTCACTACAAACAGAGCCAAACGTGTCGTCTTAATAATAAAAGTTAAAATAAATCCGCGAAAACACCTGAAAATATTTTCAAACTGGTTTCAAATAATTTGGTTTCAAACTATATCGTTTAGTTTAAATGTCAAGCATTCGCATAAATCTAAGACAGTATTACGAGTATTTTTAGCTATCTATCTAATACCTTTAAACGAGCAATTCTTGTATATTTATTTATTTATACCAGCGATCTCGGAAACGGTTCTAACGATTTCACTGAAATTTGGTATGTGTGGGTTTTCGGGAGCGAAAGATCGATCTAGATTAGTGTTATGTCTTTGAAAACGCGTGTTTTCGAGTATTTATGCGGTTTTCTTTCGCATTATTCATGCATTTCGCACGTTCGGGCATAAGCATCGTGGTCAAGCGGCCAAGGCGCGAGATTGACAATCACAGGTGTCCGGGTCCGTCCTGGTCGAATACAAAGTTTTAACTTTTGCTTTTTTTTTGTATTTATTTAAGTTTTTAGTTAAAAAAAAAAGAAAATTGTACTTTTGACCAAAAACTCCGAGCGAAGCTCGTTTGCCCAGGTACTGTTTTCTTGACAATGGATTCCAATCTATGAATTTCTGTTTAACATGCGTAATTTTTCAGGTTAATTTCTGCAGAACCGAACACTTATTCATACACGAAAGCTATTACAGAGGAATTGGTGGCTGAATACAGTTCGAAATTCCCGATCGCCATCGGAAGACCATCGATTGGTATGATGATTTGTTCTTTAGATTAAATTTTGACCGATTTTTGAAGCGAAACTTCTTTAGAATCGTTGTGATTTGAAACTATATGAAACGAAAATGCAACACTAGAAAGAGACAAACACATAAATATATAGGATTGAGCCGATGAAAGAAACAGATAGAATACATTACTATGTTGCCATGGTAACCGTTGTTATTGTCTGACAAATTTATAATATTATATTCTTTCCGTATTCTATAAATATATGATTGTAATATGCCTTATTTAATTATTGATTTGTTTTAATTTAATTGCGATATTTGCCAAAGAAGTTTTACTTCAACCGTGCGTAAAGTTTACAGGCACCCATTTTTTTTCTATATTGGACTCAGTATCAGGTGTTTTGTTTTCATAGTATATAATATTTATATTTTAAAATATTTTGTTTCTGCGCAGTAACTGCGGCATGGAAGGAACCCTTGCCTGGTTGGGTCGACAATAAACTAAATGGCGTTACAGGCATGATTGTTGCTTGCTCAAAAGGTAAAACTATCACGGTTCATGAGATACAGCTTGGTGACAGACGAACAGACAGACAGACATACAGACAGACAGACAGACGGACGGACAGCGAAGTCTTCGTTTTACCCTTTTGGTACGGAACCCTAAAAAGCTGACCTGATGATGGTCGCAAGAGGTGGAGAGTGGAACTCTTCAATGGCTACTAATTACTCCTTCGAGTTTGGGTTCGTTTGATTGGTTTGGACGAGTCCTATACATTAAAGATTGCAGAGGCGGCTCTAGCCCATTTAGCGCCCGTGTGCAAGCATTCCCTGGCGCCCTCTAGTAGGCGCGCGGTCAAAATGGAATACTTATAGTTATATTTTTACTAGTGAATGGAAATTCGGGTGCAAATGTAAACACACGAATAAAAAATACTTTTTAGGAAGGAAGGGGTTACAAGAATTAAAAAGCGCAACGGGTGTAGTCGGATATACATATGAAATTTGCCCCCGCGGAGTTTTCTCTTCGTACTTTGGGAATCGTATTGGTATCAAATAAATTTAATTCTGTAAAAATTTGAGCTTTTGATCTCAAACTGTTATCAAGATATTCGAAAAAACCTATTTTTCGATTTTATTTTTTTCCGTGATAAAATTGAAATTTGATAAGCGCCGATTTTTTTACCAATACTTACGAGTTAAAGGCATGAAAAAAATTTTTTTTATGATTCCCAGACTGAAAGCCAATTTTTAAGAAAAGAAATAAAACTAAATTTTTTTTTGATCGTAGTTTTAAAAAGTGTCCACCTCTAAATTTTATCTGAAAATGTCTTCTGTACTCCTTTATACTCAGGATTTTTTTTTAATTTTTTTGATGTGGTGGAACAAAGTGAAAAAATTAAAAACATTTTATTTATCTTACATTTCAATGAACTAATATTTTATTATTGACAGAAAAATACATAAATAAATATTTTTGACCAAGAGAACATGTCAGTTAATCTTCGTCACTAATCGTCACTACCTTCATTTACTACAACATTAACTTTTTCATCCATAAATAGAGAACTTAATATTTCGGCAGGTCTTATTATATCAAGCATAAGAAACATAGTATATAATCGCTGCAATGTGACAGCAGCATCCAATAGTACGCCTTCCATTAACACAATTACAACAATATCGACTAATACCAGAAATTTCATTCTTGTCTGGCCGATAATTAATTAATCAATGAAACAACGGTATGCTTGGAATGGATATGCCGAGATCGGACTTTTATAATACTAGGTGTGATTTTAATATGTTGCAGCGTAACTGTTCCGTGTTCATTTATCATCTCAGCTAAATATATGAATGACCCTGTAAAAAAATTTTAAGTTGTTGTTCCGTTAACTCTGGAAAATCTATTAAATCGTTTGATGTTATCGTTCTAAATGGAACTTTTCGTATTGCCCAAAGATTTGTCTCGACTTCCGAAGCCAAATTATCCATGTTTTTTTTATTATCTTGATGTTTTTTTTTAATTCATCGCAGCAATAATTTCTCCAGAAAGCTCAAAATTTGAATCAAGTCTAGTACCAAATTCATTGTGTAGAAAACAGGAAACTTCACGAAAAAAACTTGTTTTAGAGAGTAGTTTATTGTCTAGCTTATGATCTAAAAGCTTGAACTTTTGCTTGATATTGCCATGAACTGCTTCAACTACCCAATGCACGTTGGTAACAAAACAGGATCGATTTGACTCGACTGTAGTAAGCTACTTTCGTTTCCCTTTAAGAGCCGGCATTAAAACTTTGAATCCTAATTGTTCCAAATATTCTGTTACATCACAATAGCCTCGACCTACTACGATAATATCATCTTTTTTTAGTAACTTAATGAGACCATTAGGATTGCTCAAGACGATTTTCATAATTTCAGCATCGTTCACGTTAGCTGTGTAAAGACTCAAGCATATCTATGACAATCCATTCGTAGTGCATATTGAAAACAGTTTGCACAGAGGTACTTTTTTCTAATAATTTGTACTTTTTTAATGGCGAATATATATGTTGCATCACCTCGTTGGAATCAAACGAATTCTCCACTGCTGGTGATTCAACATTAGAGGATGACCGGCCTTGACACATTGTACATGCCAGAGAACAAAACAGTCCAACTTTTTTACAACCACATTTAGCACTGCATCCCTTTTTGCAGTTACAAAAAATTGTGTTCAGCAGTTTTTCCGACGCAGGTGGAAGTAAAGTTCGAACTGTTTCTAATGTATTGTCGACCAACTTCCAACCCTAGTCTGTAGGGTCGATTGAACTTGATAATATACCCGAAAAAGATGTCGATGAGCAGCAACTGAGGTTGGAAAAAGACAAGCTAATTGAACTTGTTTTTTTACTTTTAGTATTTTTAACGAAACATGCATATCTATACTTATCTAAGCAGATAGTTTTTTAGGAGCTCCGTACGTAGAAAGTAGAAAGCGAATACCGTTGGTGAGAACTTCTTGACGAATTGAAATACTGTTTTGAGGCGTACTCATGCATATTATGACGATTACAAATTTTACAAATTTTTGAATCATTATATCTCAGAAACGGTGGCTCGTAGGAAAAAAGTATTTATACATTTTTTTATAGATAATTTTATGATCTACAATTTTTGTTAGAAGTATTTTTATGATAAAACTTACCGTTTTGCTGAAAATCGCGAAAAACTAATTTTTTTGACCTTTGACCTTGAATATTTTTTTCCATACAGGAGAAAGATGGGGAACTTTCAAATGTTATTTATAATTATATTTTGTACGATTTCACCAATTTTTAGCTTGTTGTAAATTTATGTAGCTTCACTCTTATTTTTTGGTTTAATTTGACCGGACTATATCATATTTAAATGTTATATTTATATTTTTCATCATATTTTTTTAAGGATTAATACTGAATAGGAGTAAATAGCGTAGCAAGTAATGCAATTTTTAATTAAAGTTTTAATGAAATAAATGGTGAGTGGTGAGTGAAAATACTGTGAGTCAACCGTAAAAGATAGGGATATGCCATCACGGAGTTTTTTTTTTGGATTTTAGAAGAACTACAATTCTCTAGTACATGATTTTTATGTATATCTTAAGTTTTAGCTTACATAAGCCATGTAAATTTAGTTTTTGACGACTTGGTTGCAAAATATTGTTTTTTTTTTCACTTACATTAAACTTAATTTTTAAGTAACTGCTGCGTAAATAAAATAAAAACCAGAATACAAATAAAAAGAAGGTTGATAATGATATAGCATTTGTTTTTTTTTTTATTTTATTGGTCGAAAAATAGTTTTTTTTATGTATTTATAGTATAATATTAGTTCATTGGAATGTAATATAAACAAAATGTTTTTAATTTTTTTCACATTGTTCCACCACATCAAAAAATTGAAAAAAAATCCTGAGTATAAAGGAGTATACAAGACATTTCCTGACAAAATTTGGAAGTGGACACTTTTCAAAAATACGGTCTAAATAATAATTTTATTTTTATTTTATTTTCTTCTTAAAAATTGGCTTTCGATCATCGGGAATCATAATTTTTTTTCATGCCTTTAACTCGTAAGTATTGGTAAAAAAATGGCGCTTATCAAATTTCAATTTTACTATGGAAAAAAATAAAATAGAAAAAATAGGTTTTTTGAATATCTCGATAACGGCTTTAGATAAAAAGCTCAAATTTGGACAGAATTAATTTTATTTCGTACCAAAACGATCCCCCAATGTACGAAGACAAAACTCCGCGGGGGCAAAAAAAAATTATTATTATATTGATTCAAATTCTGTTATTTTGATCCAAAAGTTAAAACCGTTCGTCGAACTCGGTAATTTCGTTATCTAATAGATATTTGTAAAAATTTACTTTAAAATTTGTTTTTGCGTCTGTTATCGGTTCATCCTCCGTCTTATAATTAAAAATCCTTCTACGAACGCGAGAGCGGGAGAGTGCGGAATATTCTGCTATTGCCTCGATTTCTTGTGCTACCTACAGTTTTGGTGCTTTTAATGAACTCCTCAGAAATGCACACATACAAACTTATTTTTGGATTGTTTTAATTTCAAAACTTTTTTTTTATACTCTCTCCTAATAATCGTATTATTTTATTCTAAACATTATGGCCAAGATAATGATTTAGGCGTGACTCAGATTTTTAAATAAGGGCAATGTGTTCTGTAAGCACATTATCTTTAGAGCTATATTCAACCAGCTTTAAAAAATACCATTATCACAATCGTAATTTTTTTTCAAATCGCCAGATATTGCCTCGCTAAAATATAAATTATTTTGATTATTCGTTTAAGTACTGCCATCCGTATTTTTCCCGTTCAATTTCAACTTTATTCAAGAAACCTCCCATCTTTTTTTTTTACATAAAATAACCATTCTCAATGTAATTAGTTTTTTTACGAGACATACATAAGTGAACTCTTTTCAAGACGTTCTAAAGCTATAGACAAATGCTGCCAAACTTTGTAACCTAGGCGCGCCTTGCTTTGCTACCGCCGCCCGGTGTCGGCCATAACACGGGCGCAGGATCTTTCGAGGTGTCACGAGCGGCGCTTGGCGCCCCCTCAGACCCTGCGCCCGTGTGCATTGCACACCCTGCACTATAGGTAAAGCCGCCCCTGAAAGATTGTATTCATAGCCGGATTCAACCTTAGCGCCGCCCCTGGGCACTGTAAAAAATGCCGCCCCATTATCGACATTTTGTATAAAATGGATAAAGTTAAATTTTCTTAATCATGATTTTTTTGAAATAATATATAATGATATAAATGCAAAGATATAATTTATAAATATTTTGAATTTTTCTAAAAATGTAGGTATTACATAAGTAGTTAATTTTTTTATTGTTAATTTTTTGGAAAATAAAAAAGCATTTTTGATAACGCAAAAAAATTTTTTCACACTCTCCAAATTATTTTGCCCCTGATTTGTCGTCCCGGGTGCTAGCTTCGAGTGCCTCTAGTGTAAATCCAGCGCTGATTGTATGTACAGATATATTATGATAATTTTTGTAATTTCAAGTTACATTGCTATAAAATTGCTACAATATTATTGTAGGCATCTAAGTTAAGGATATTTGGAGTACGTATAAAGCTAATGTAAAAGTTTTAGAATTTTTAAATGTTTGTATTTTTTTCATATATGCTACGTTAACCTGAATCATTTCCAACATGATTACCACTTGCCTTACGGTGAAGGAAAACGTCGTGAGGAAACCTGCATGTCTGAGAGAACCTAGCAAGTTTTCGAAAGACATGCTCAGTCCGCCCGCTCTCGGCCAGCGTGGTGGACTATGGCCTGATTCCCCTCGTATTGAAAGGAGGCCCACCCCCAGCAGTGGGATAATTGTATTGTATAGTTGTGTGGGCATTAATTATATGTGTAAGATACTACATAAAATAAGCATAGTTTATTTTATAAATTTGATTTTTTTTTGGAACAGAATTCAAACAAAAAAAAAAAAACAGACAGACCTACGAAAAAACAATACTTTCTTAGATTTACGCGAATATTTGACATTTTAAATAAAATTCATTGAAAACTTTTTGGATTTTTTCGCGGATTTGTTTCAACGTGACGTCGGGAACCAAAAATCAAAATAAATTCGCCAAAAAAATACGAAAAGATATTTTTGTTTAAGGGCGGTCCCTTACCGGGAGCATTCGTCTGTAATGTAACAGTTTAGATTCCACCATTACGTAAGTGAGTGAGAAGAACTGAGCCTATTAATATTAGTAATGCTCAGTTCTTCTCCCTCACTCTGAATCTGAACTGTTATATTACAAGCGAATGCTCCCGGTGAGGGACCGCCCTAAAACGAAAAAAACATCTTAATTAAATTGCATGTTATAATAATAATGTAATTTTAGGAGTTCTACACTCCATGAATTGTGAACCATACGGCGCGGTGGACGCCATACCGGTCGATGTCGTCGCAAATGGATGCATCCTGATAGCTTACGCTACAGCTCTTGAAAAGTAAGCTATTATCTATACTAATATTATAAAGAGGTAAAGTTTGTGAGTTTGTGATGTAGGGGGTAATCTCTGGATCTACTGAACCGATTTAGATGTTTGGTAAGAAGATAGTTTGAGACTCTGGGAAGGACATAGATTAGTTTTTATCCCGGAAATTATCCCTTAATGGGGTGAAAATGGGGATGAATATTTGTATGGGGAATTAACCTAGGGACGAACACTAGCGAAGCGAGGCTGAGTTGCTAGTAATATTATGAACGCGAAAGTAACTCTGTCTGTCTGTCTATTATTTTAAATAGCTGATTTTGATGAATTTTGGTAAAGAGATAGATCCCATCCATCTCTATATCAAAATTTATCTTGGAGAAGGACGTAGGCTAGGTCGTTGCCAGGCCTTAGAGGTTACTCTACTAAAAACAATGACAGCTATAAATATGAAATATAGATAAAATAAAGAGATAAATAAAAAAAAATACATTTATAGCATTCGTAGGATACACACTCTCGTCGCCTATCAATTAAACAATGTAATATAAATATGGTATTTTAAATTATTATTTTTTTTATTTTATATTTAATTATAAACACATACACATGACATTAAAATTGACAGGTATTATTTATAATAATAACTCAATACATTATTAACTGCACGCATTATTTTTCTACGCGATATTTTTGAAGCATATTTATTTTTTAAAAGTGTAACACGCTTGTAACATACAATACATATAATAAAACTGTAGAGGTCGAATGTCTGTACATTAAAAAAAAAATGCTAAAAACCGAGTCAGGGGGATGTAAGAAGAGAAATAGAACAAATTCAGTTTTTTTTTTTCAAATTTTTTCTTTCTGTCTGTTTCTCTGTTTGTGTGTTTGTACGGGGTAATCTTCGAAACTGTTGAGCCGTTTTAAATGAAATTTTGTATGGTGGTACCTTATATCCCCGGTTAACATCTTAGATAATTTTCATCCTGGAAACTTAGAGTTCCCGTGGGATAGTTAAAAAATTATAGTAACTTATACAGCTTAGTACACAAAAACTACTAATTGGATTTTAATGAAACTTTACAATAATATAGTTCATACATTAGAATAATAAAAAGGCTACTTTTATCCCTTAAAAATTTACGGCTCTCGGATAGATTTTTGTTTGTCTAGAGGTGAACCCGAGCGAAGCGAGGGTGAGTCGCTAGTTTAAATTAATTATGGCAATTTTAAAACACTCAACAAGAGGAATAATAACTTTAATTAGTGTTGTTTAATGAAAGTCCATACAAATCTATATAAATTTTAAATAAATATGATCAAAAAATGTTATTAGTCCATCATCGATCAAAAAACTACTAGATGCACAACCCCATGCAAAAGTTCTCTTAAAAACTCTGTTGTGTTTAAGTACCTAATTATTCTAGTTGAAATAAATATACAATAATGTAAATTGAACCTTAAATGTAATAATTAAAGTTGTTTTCAAAAAAATAAAAAATAAATAAAAGGGCGCTCAAATGTTCAAACGAGCGCTCATTCGGTGAGGACATTTTTTGTCGCTGATTGTGTATCTAGTACTTTTTTGATTGATGTAGTCCATACACGCTTTGCCTACCCCATTCTCCTTTGAAATTTTAGAGCCATTTTTTGAAGATGGCTTTATTCAATAGCCAAATAAACTTTTCAATATATGTAGATAACCTTGACTTACTAAAGTACTCACAAAAGTACTCATTGGATAAAACACAACGTGGAACAGATTTAGTTTTATTATTAAAATAGATGAAATCTGTCATATTTTGTCCTAACCGATTTCAAAAAGGGGATATTCATCTTTTGTAAATAATAATATGTTTGGACATTAACACACAGCACCATCTAGTTCCATGGTAAGCTACGAGGCTTGTGTTATGGATACCAGATAGTTGATACACTACACATATATAACTTTAAATACATACATATTATATACATATACATATTTAAAACATCCATGACTGGAGTACAAACATTGGTGCTCATCACACAAATGAATGCCCCCAGCGGGACTCGAACCTGCGACTACTGGCACAGCAAGTAAAGTCACTACAAACTGTGTAGTTTGTATATCCATAAGTTACACGATATCTTTGCAAATTACGAACTATTTTTATAATTAGTTTTTTAATACATATGTTACTTAATTGTCTGATATAATAAATCAACTTTAGGGAAGTATTAAACTCCATCGATTATTTCAGATCTAAAGACGTCCGTATTTATAACATGACGTTATCTGGAGTAATAAAGAAGACTTGGAATGAATTGGCTGAAGTAGGTAAGTTGTACAAAGTTAAGGTTATGCAAATTTTAAGGCAGTGATAGCCCAGTGGTGGTAGCTTGGGAAACCGAGTGAAGCGGGTTCAAATCCCGGGTATCGCACCTCCGATATTCTTATGCGCGAATCATTTCCAACATGTTTATCACTTGCCTTACGGTGAAGGAAAACATCGTGAGGAAACCTGCTTGTCTGAGAGAAAATAGCGAGTTTTCAACAGGTTTTCGAAAGGGTCGTGAAGTCCGTCAACCCGCACTTGACCCCTTCTTTTTGTAATAATCCTTTAAATTTTACTTAATTTAGAAACCTGACTAAAATTCTCATAAACGATGTTATCGCATAAATCAAAGTGTTTTTTAAATAACGAGCTGGAGAAATATCTCAAATTACATTTTCGTTTTTTATCCAAATCGGTTCTGTGACTTGTTTAAGCATTTTTTGCTTTACCTTATTGTTTTATTTTTCAGAGCTGTAGTCACCTTTATTTACAATAAAAAAAATACAAGTATACTTAATTATATATACAAAGCAAATGTACACTTAGTTATTACTGTACAAGTCATGTCCGCGTGGAATTGTGGCAAGAATGCTAGCCGCATTCCTTCGCTGGTATAAAAACATAATTCTGACTAAGGGAGGCGTACCGCGTATTTACGTAACTTAAGTAACCTATTGTCACAGATTTGCCATCTAATTCAAAATTTCAAGTATATTTTAGTTCACACGTAAGATTTTATAAGAAATAATCCTAGGAAAAGATCAATTACGGACTTTGGTTGTGGACTTTGGTTTGGTATTGGGGTATGAGAGTGACAGGAGTAGAGAGTGCACTCTCTATGCACTCTCTACTGCACTCTCTATGCACTCTCTACTCCTGTCACTCTCATACCCCAAATCACAATATGCATATTGTGTCTGCATTATAATATCTCCTGCAGCTGATAGTTTTAGTGAGATTGGCCGTTGTGGCGGAAATAAGTTACTCCTTATAACATCACCTATCTGTCAGTGAAAGTCCCGTCAAAATCAGTCCAGCCGTTTTGGAGATTGGCCGGAATATTTGATAGACAATTGTTTTTAAATTATGTTTTTCTTATAAGTACCGTATATAATTTCATATGCATTTAGTAAAAAGCTGTTATTTTGACATTACAAACAGACACTTCAATTTTATTTATCTGTGTAGATGAGGAAATATAGCAATTTTTAACATAATTTTTGATATTTTTAAGGTATCAAATATATTAGAAAATATCCCACGACAGTCGCTCTGTGGTATCCCCAGACGGTGGTGACTCGATACTGGCTGCTTCATCAAACCATTTACTTCTTAACGCAATTTCTGACAGCTCATTTGATTGATACAATCCTGTATCTGTTGGGGAAGGAACCACTGTAAGTAAAATAATTTTGAACTTTCCTCTACGCAAAGTAATAATTAATAAATAAATTGACAACACGTTTGGCACAGTTTGTAGTGACCCTACTTGCTGTGCCAGCGGTCGCAGGTTCGAGTCCCGCTGGGTGCATTCATTTGTGTGATGAGCACGAATGTTTGTACTCCAGTCATGGGTGTTTATATTTATAATATGTATGTATTTAAAGTTATATATGTGTAGTGTATCAACTATCTGGTATCCATAACACAAGTTTCGTACCATACTATGGAACTAGATGGTGCTGTGTATTAATGTTCCAAAATATTTTTTTATTTATTTATAAATATTTTACACTGGATAGTTTCTTAGCACTGATAATATCGATAGAATTTATTATATATATATAATAAATTGACGATTCAAAAATGTTTGTAAAAGTCTATTTGAATAAAGTATATTTTGATTTGATTTGATTTGTTAGCGACTTTTTAGTTCATGCGTCAAGTTTAATTCAAGTTTAAGGATGAATATCTAGAGCTTTCAGACATCACTGTAATAGTTCATTTTGCTTTCAGTTTGGTAAAAGTACAAAAGCGTGTCAACAGCGGTACGAGC
The DNA here is from genome assembly GCA_905404265.1 of Fabriciana adippe. Taxonomy (NCBI): domain Eukaryota; kingdom Metazoa; phylum Arthropoda; class Insecta; order Lepidoptera; family Nymphalidae; genus Fabriciana; species Fabriciana adippe. The sequence goes on from FR990010.1 coordinate 606,630, forward strand.
GTCCTCTTGTATTATACGAACAAAAAATGGATTTTTATAAATAAAAACTTCCTCTCTCTAAAAAAGCTAATAAGTGAAGAGGAAAATGAGGTTTTTTTCACCGATCTGTCTAAACTTGATTTGGATTTTTATTTATGCAACTACATTTTAGGTGCAAGGAAATATATATTTAAAGAGGAATCAACAACTCTACCGAGAGCGAGGATGTTGCATAAAATGTAAGTAATGGTAGTAATATTATGAATTATTTTTTGTCTATTTGTATATAAAAAAGCTGCCGCCTCCCCCCCCTCTCCCCTCCCCCTTCCCCCCTCCCCTACGATGTGCGTTCATCTTGTCGTGGTGGGGGGCTCATTAGTGTTCGGCAATCTAGCCGGGCTCAAAACTAAGAGACACACAGGGGGGAGGCCCACTTCGGTGGGCGGTGTGTCGTGCGGGTTGCTCCTGGTACTTATCTGATAGCAGAGTGGATCGTGGCGGTAACCCCTTGGTTGTGTGGTCTGATTCGGTAGGCCTGCCGTGGGGCATCGTGGTTGAATGCGTAAGCGATCCTGCGACGCCTCATTAAGATGGGGAGGTTCCGTGGGGTTTTAGTGGATAGTGGCTTTCTTGCTGGTGAGTCCTACATAACCACATGTATGCATGTAGGTAGTATGCGTAAATGCATTTCCCAACGTTAAAAATATGAATAAGTTATTATTAAAAAAAAATTAAGCCGCAACAGCGTAATGAAATATGAAATATATATTTTTATACAGTAGGTATATATATATGTATATTTTTCAATCTTATAATACTTATTAAATATCCCTTGTATATCTTACAGTAAATTTAACGCATGAAGTGGCAAGCGACGACTAACTTATTTTTTTAATTTTATATATATATATATATTTTTAATTTGTAATTATTTATTTTGCAGACGCTACATAATCCATGTGATTACGTTAATTTTATTGTCTACACTATTCGTATGGATTTTGTATAAGAGTTTTGGATTTTTCCGCATATTTGGTTCATCTTAGAGACCGGAAGAAGAGGCGAAGCTTGGAATTTTTATAAACATATTTTAAGTTTTAATAATTATGTTAAAAATGTATAAAAATATATGTTGTGAAATAATTGTAGTTACGTATTCACCTTTTTTTTAAAGTCCCACTGCTGGGGGTGGGCCTCCTTTCAATACTCGGGGGATCAGGCCATAGACCACCACGCTGGCCAAGTGCGGGCAGACTGAGTATGTCTTTCGAAAACTTGCTAGGTTCTCTGAAACATGATAAACGTAATAGGCTGAGTACACACACACACATATATATATATATATATATATATATATATATATATATATATATATATATAAATATTAATTAAAATAAGTACATTAAACGTTAGCTAAGCCTTTAGAAATACATCAAAACAAAATTCATAATAACAATTTTTCAGTATAAGTACATTCAGAATAACTTATTTTTATTTATTAACTAGCGACTCAGCTTTGCTCCGCTCGGGTTCGTCCCTGCTTACGTTTTAACGTTTAGTAAAGATTTCTCAGAGGTGAGATATTTTCACGCAGTAAAAAGTATCCTATATATTGACCCGGATAACCAGCTGTCATCATACAACATTTATTAAAATCCCTCCAGTGGATTTTCAGTGATGCAGTAACAGACAGACAGACAGACAAAAATTCTAAAAACTATAGATTCGACCTCTGTATCGATAATAATGTCTATTTCAATAAGATTTTCCAAAAAATATTTAACGTACAAATTCGGCATGGTTACAATATTTTTAGGTAGATGTATAGAAAACGTATCTACCCAAGCGGAGCTACGGTAAGTCGCTAGTATATATGTAGTTCTATACTATTGTAAGCACAAATATGTATCGTCTCAGCCCAAACACGTCCACTGTTGGACATAGGCCTCCCCCAAAGATTTCCACGACAGCCGGTCTTGTGCCATCCGCATCCAGTGGGCTCCAGCGACTTTGACCAAGTCGTCGGCCCACCTTGTGGGAGGCCTACCCACGCTTCGCCTTCCGGTCCGTGGCCGCCACTCGAGAACTTTGCGTCCCCAACGACCGTCTGTTCTGCGAGCGATGTGCCCTGCCCACTGCCACTTGAGCTTGGATATTCTGCGGGCTATGTCGGTGACCTTGGTCCTTCTGCGTATCTCCTCATTCCTGATTCGATCTCGCAGGGAAACCCCGAGCATAGCCCTTTCCATTGCTCTCTGTATGGCCTTGAGCTTTCCGATTAAAATCTATACAGATAAATAAAATAGGAGGGTCTGTTTGTAATATTAAAATAACCGCTTTTTACTAAATGCATATAGATGTATACACGGTACATATACCAAAACAATATTTTTTACAATTTTTGTCTACTACTACTATACTAAATTCATATGAAAGTATAAGGTGATTGTAAGAAAAAAAAAAACATTTTTTTGTCTGTCTGTTTGTTCCGGCTAATCTCTGAAATGGCTGGACCGATTTTGACGGGACTTTCACTAGCAGATAGCAGATATTATAAGGAATAACTTAGGCTACTTTCATTTTAGAAAAAGAATTAGGGTTTCGCTCAAAAAAGTTAAAACGTACTTAGGGACGAACCCGAGCGAAGCGAGGTTGAGTAGCTAGTCTATACTATAATAAAGCAGTAACTTAGCGAAATCTGTACATGAAATATTTTTTAAAAACAATGACTGTAACGTATTATGTATACGATATAGACCCCAAAACAATAGTTATAAATTTTTTTGTCTGTTTGTCTGTTTGTCTGTTTGTCTGTACGCGTTTCACGCAAAAAGTAATGAACCGATTTCAACGAAATTTTGTGAACTGATAACTTATTACTCGGGTCAACATTTAGGATACCTTTTACTTTAGAAAAATCTTTGTTTCCCGCGGGAAATCGCAATAACTGGTTTTATCGAGTCCTCCTTAGGAACCCTCCGCTGGCTAAACCTAAAGACATACATCAAAACAATTTACTTAAAAATTATAGATCTTGAAAAGGCCAACAGAAATATCTACAACAGTATATGTCTATCTCTTAAGGTACACTCGCAATACCTATTCTTATCTATACCTATAACAAAACTAACTTAGTTAAATCGATGTGCGCGTTTCACGCAAAAAGTACTGAACCGATTTCAATTAAATTTTGTATAGTGATAGCTTATCACTCGAGTCAACATTTAGGATACCTTTTACTACAGGCACATTTTTCGTTCCCGCGGGAAAACGCAATGACTGGTTCTATCGAGTCGTCCTTAGAAATTTCTATGGCTAACGGTGGCTGAACCTTAAGAGATACATCAAAACAATGTACTAGAAAATTGTAGGTCTTAAAAAGTTATACAGGGAAGTTCGCAATATTATACGTCTGTTACCTAAGGTACATTCGCAATTACTATTTTTATTCACTACTCGCGACTCACAGACTGACTTATCAACGTTTAGCTCAGTTCAGCAGTAAAACGTAACTAGGGACGAATCCGAGCGAACCGAGGGTGAGTCGTACATAATATAATATGTATTAAGTAGATGTTTAAATAAACATTTCACTTCTAAGGCTGGTATAATGATTTTAAAGTTAGAAATCTAATTAGCAACCCTCGCTTTACTTTGGTGCGTCGCTAGGTGCTTATTGTATTTATAATAATCTATACTAATATTATAAAGAGGAAAGATTTTTTTGTTTGTTTGTTTGTACCGAATAAGCTCCGAAATTACTGGACCGATTTAGATGAAATTTGGTAAGAATACAGTTTGAGACTCTGGAAAGGAGATAGGATAGTTTTTATTCCAGAAATCAACCCTTAAGGGGGTGAAAATGGGGATGCAGGTTTGTATGGGGAATCAACCTAGAGACGAACCCGAGCGAAGCGAGGGTGAGTCGCTAGTAATTAATAAGTATATTGCTGCAACGGCCATACTGTGAAAACGTGCGGTATTTCGCCTCAGTGTGAACCCAGACTTAATCGTGAACAAGACGATAATTAAATAATAACAGTACTAAAAATTACAAACGGTATAATAAATTTTTATTTTTTGTATATTTTTTTGTTTATCACTAACAATAACTAGCGACGTACGCGGTACGCGGATTTTGTTCAGAATTTCATGGATCTTAAGTTTTTTGCGCAAAGCAGGCTACGTATAGGCTACGCAGAGCCGAATATTGTACACACACACACACACACGCACGCGCACGCGCACGCGCACGCACACGCACACGCACACGCACACGCACACACACACGCACGCACGCGCGCGCGCGCGCGCGCGCGCGCGCGCACGCACGCACGCACGCACGCACGCACGCACGCACGCACGCACGCACGCACGCACGCACGCACGCACGCACGCACGCACGCACGCACGCACGCACGCACGCACGCACGCACGCACGCACGCACGCACGCACGCACGCACGCACGCACGCACGCACGCACGCACGCACGCACGCACGCACGCACGCACGCACGCACGCACGCACGCACGCACGCACGCACGCACGCACGCACGCACGCACGCACGCACGCACGCACGCACGCACGCACGCACGCACGCACGCACGCACACACACACACACACACACACACACACACACACACACACACACACACACACACACACACACACACACACACACACACACACACACACACACACACACACACACACACACACACACACACACACACACACACACACACACACACACACACACACACACACACACACACACACACACACACACACACACACACACACACACACATATATTTGTTTTCGCCATACATACTTTATTAATTGCAAATATAAGTTCGCGTTTCATACTATTTTTGAAGACATTATAGAAAACAAAACTTAAGTGATCGTAACTCAAAATATCCAGTATCTGAAAAGACATTTTACGTATATTCTGTAAATTCATTTTTATTTAAAGTATTTAGCACGCTCCACTACTTCTATTTTTTGCACATTTCCTACTTCGTCTTTTCAAAGTTGGAGCAAGAGACTACAATGATATATAACTCGCATATGTTTACGACTTAAAAATCAAGTAACTCGGCTAACATATTATAAACAGGCTAAAATCTACGTTATTTTTAAAGATCCTTTGTCAACTTGTTCTCACCTTTTAGTTCGCTTTTTACGCAGTCGTGTTTTTTTAATTAAATTTATTACATTTATTAGTGTTTTAAAGTCAGTTTTTATTATTTTTTTTTAAGTTTTTTGTATTTAGAAGTATATACATCAATTTTTTTTGGGAATATATCCATACAAACATGCTAACCCTTCGAAACAAACATAAATTAATTCTCACCTCTTCTCTTGTCTAAGAGATGGAATTTTGAAAAACTTTATTTATTTATTTATTTATTTATTTATTGAAATACATGTTTATAGTTTGCTTATCAGTTCAATCAAGAAAGATAAATAGTAAATTTCAAGCAAATCAGGCCATTTTTTTTTCATTTTTATACTAATGTTTTCACCCTATTTCTCACGTTTGGGGTTGAATTTCCAAAAACGATGAAATAAGAATGTATTTATTTTTGTTGAGAAGCTTTAATATTAAATTTCATTCTTCTTACTTCAAAAATGACGGACTCCTCATATAAAATTTCATCATCCCCCATTCACCCTCTTAGGGGGTAGATTTTCAACAGCTCTGAAATACGTACTTATTTATTTCTAACCAGAAGCTTGTATAAGAAATTTCATGCTTCTTACTTCAAAAATGACGGACCTCTCATATAAACTTTTAACCCCTATTTCACCCTCTTAGGGGATAGATTTTCAAAAACTCTGAAATACTTATTTATTTATTTCTAATCAGAAGCTTGTATATGAAATTTCACGTTTCTAACTTCGAAAATGATGGATTTCCATACAACCGTTCATCCCTTATTTTATCCGTTTAGGGGTGGAATTTCTAAAAATCCTTTCTTAGTGGATGCCAACGTCATAAAAGAAATACGTGTGCGAAATTTTAAGTTTCTAGCCCTAAGGGTTTAGCCTGTGCGTTTATTTAAAACTTTCATCCACTATTTTACCCTCTTTAGGGTTGAATTTTGGAAAACGCTAAAATACATAACTCATTATTTTTACCGTACTCAATTCTTACGAAATTTCATGCAAATATGTCCAAGAAATAAAAAGTTTCACACAAACTTTTATTTCACATTTCACCCTCTTAGGGGTTGAATTTTAGAAAACGCTGAAACACGTAACTCATTATTTCTGTCGTACTCAATTCATACGAAATTTCATACAAATATGTCCAAGGAATAAGAAGTTTCATACAAACTTTTATTCCTTATTTCACCCCCTTGGGGGTTGAATTTTGAAAAATCATTCCTTAGTGGATGCTTACGTCATAAAAGAAATACGTGTGCGAATTTTTTAGTTTCTAGCCCTAAGGGTTTAGCCTGTGCGTTTATTTAAAACTTTCATCCCCTATTTTACCCTCTCTGGGGTTGAATTTAGGAAAACGCTAAAATATATAACTCATTATTTTTACCGTACTCAATTCATACGAAATTTCATGCAAATATGTCCAAGAAATAAAAAGTTTCATACAAACTTTTATCCCCCATTTCACCCTCTTAGGGGTTGAATTTTAGAAAACGCTGAAACACGTAACTCATTATTTTTGTCGTACTCAATTCATACGAAATTTCATGCAAATATGTCCAAGGAATAAGAAGTTTCATACAAACTTTTATCCCTTATTTCACCCCCTTGGGGGTTGAATTTTGAAAAATCCTTCCTTAGTGGATGCCTCCGTCATATGAGGAATACGTGTGCGAAATTTCAATTTGCTAGCCTTAAGGGTTTGGCCTGTGCGTTGATACATCAGTCAATCACCTTTGCCTTTTATATAATAAGATGAGAATATTAAAAAAAAAGTGTTGATATTTTTTATTTATATCTCATTTTGTACTTGTATTTAAGTTTTAGCTTTACTTTATCAGGTATATAGTATTGAGTCGATTTTGATGATATTTTGTATGTAAAATGTAGTGATTTTTAATTATACTTTTAATATATCTTAATAAAAAATATAATAAACTTACGTTATTATTTATTTTATCACCTAATAAAGTTATAAAATTATATTTTAATAGTAAACTGTCAAGTTTACATTTTATACAGAATGTTATCTATATATCTATACAGATAAATAAAATTGGAGTGTCTGTTTGTAATATTAAAATAATCGCTTTTTACTGAATGCATATGGATGTATACACGGTACATATTATACCAAAACAACATTTTTTACAATTTTTGTCTGTCTGTCCGTCTGTTTGTTCGGAGATTACTCCGAAACGGCTGGACCGATTTTGACGGGACTTTCACTGGCAGATAGCTGATGTTATAAGGAGTAACTTAGGTTACTTTTATTTTAGAAAACCAATCAGGGTTCCACGAAAAAAAATTAAAGCCCATAAAATTGTGAACAAAATCCGTGTACGGCATATGCACCCGAGTGAAGCGAAGGTAAATCGCTATATAATTTAAATAAATATCTTAGGAGTAGCAAGCCACTATTTATGTATAAACATAGCTAACCGTGAAAACTTACCTAGGGACGAACGCGAGTGAAGCGAGCGTGAGTCGCTAGTTGAAAATATAATGTGATTCAAAATGAAAAAAAAAATGAATTAATCTTTAGAAGATACAATGATAGATAAAAAAAAAACTATGTGTTAATTTTTTTTTGTTATTTGAATTTATACTCGACACAGAATAATAATAAAAAATTAAGAAAATCAAAATCAGTATTTAATCAATCCTCGGTATTTTTTTGTTCATTAAAAAAGTTAAAGCCCACGCCATGCAGCCAAGTAGTAAAAAAGATCTTACTGTACCGTTATATTTAAGTTATGTTATAATACAAATAAATTATTTAGCTGACCCGACAGACGTCCTGACTAAATTTTAATAAAGTTTGTAGTCTTTGGATTCACACAAAAATTTTCTCAAACTCTTTCCGAAATTCCTTAGCAACGTATTTCCTAAAACACTTCTTTAATTATTATGGCCTTAAAAAAAACAGTTTAATTAGTCCAGCCATTTTTAATTGATACTTACAGCATCTCATTTTTATTCATATAGAAGAAGATGAAGCCCGCAGCATCCCAACATAATAAACAATAATCTTAATAAAGATAGATATTTCGAAATCAGATACAGTTTCAATTATATATCTTCGGACGCTAATAACATCTGTATGTATGTTAGTACACTACTTCAAGGGATTATGGACTTTAAAACTATAGTTTTAAACCATTTTAACGTTTAATTCTAATTATGTGCAAAGATTGGAAAGTAGGCAGTCAACGGTGTGACTTGTGCCCGCTCGCTCGTCGGTCGATTTGACAGTGTCAAAAATTTTGTCAATTTTGGTGAATAAAAAATTGTGAAGTGTATAAAAAAATTATATAACAAATATAATTAGGTAAGGCTTTATTATTTTTATTTAAAATATAATTAAATTTTTCTTTATATGGGTATATATTTTTTTATTATCAAAGGTTAAGTTTATTATAATAATATTTGAAATTGGTATATGATCTAGTAGTTGTCATTTTTTAAGCTAGTTATATCAAATGAAAACTCAAAAATAGCGTACGTACATTTAGTGTTGCGGCGAAACCTTAAAAAGAAAGTTTCATATCTCTTCAAATTCCCTCTGTACTTACCGGAACATCTGTGTCATTGTAAAACATTTGAATTTGCTTTAGAAATAATATAAAACTATTATTCTCCGAGGACTTTGGCCGCGTAATTTAAAAATAACGGATTTTTTTCATAATTTCCAACCCCTTTTTAACTTTAAGGGTGTTTCCAAACACCCTGTCTCAGCGGATGCATAGTCTCTATGAGAAATCTATCTATCTTTCAGTTTGTACTATTTATACTTTCTGCTGCTTTTTTATATATATTAATAATATGTATGTATAAAGTTATATATGTGTAGTGCATCAACTATCTGGTATCCATAACACAAGCCTCGTAGCTTACCATGGAACTAGATGGTGCTGTGTGTTATAATGTACCAACATATTTATTTTACATCTTTATATGTATACATATTCATTTATATACAAATAGACAGACAAATTTACTACTATGTATAAATGACAATTTCCATACAGTTCATAGGTCCTATATGATTTATATTTTATTTATATTTGTATTTTAGAACAAAATGGTAGCAAAACTGATTTACAACAAGTATTTAATTCAAACTCTCACAATAATTTGTATTGATCATACATTAGTTAAAGTAAACACTATACATTCATACAAAAATCGTGATAACATTTTGATAGATGCGACATTTTTTGATCGATATAAAAATACATAAGGTCGAACTGTAAGATGAAACTAATAAAACTTCGAAATATTCCTTGCATATACATATTCTTATATTCAGTAATTTTGCATCCTCGATTTAATCTATACAGATAAATAAAATTGGAGTGTCTGTTTGTAATATTAAAACAACTGCTTTTTACTAAATGCATATGGATGTATACACGGTACATATACCAAAACAACATTTTTTGCAATTTTTGTCTGTCTGTCTGTCGGTCTGTTTTTTACGGCTAATCTTCGAAACGGACCGATTTTGATGGGACTTTCACTGGCAGATAGCTGATGTCATAAGGGGTAACTAAGGCTACTTTTATTTAAAAAAAAATAGGGTCCCACGAAAAAAAAAACCAAATTAATTAATTAATTTGTTTTGGGAAACAACCTAGGGACGAACCCGAGCGAAGGGAGGGTGAGTCGCTAGTTCTTTTATAAATCGGCAGTACGTCTGTCCGTAAGGAAGCTAGCAGTTAGCACCGGCTCGGAAAGCAGTTCTGCTGAGAAGAGCCGGTGAGAAACTCAACAGTTGGTCTTTTAAATAATGAGTTACATAATCTATACTAATATTATAAATGCGAAAGTGACTCTGTCTGTCTCTCTGTTATCTTTTCACGCTTAATCCGCTGAACTGATTTAGATAAGATTTGGTATGGAGATAATTTGAGACCCTGGGAAGGACATAGGATAGTTTTATCCCGGAAATTATCCCTTAAGGGGGTGAAAAGGGCGATGAAAGTTTGTATGGGGAATCATTTCTCAAGTAAGGGATATGCATATATTTTTTTAATTTTTAAAGTAGGTACTTACTTTTCTATACCTATACCTATATGTACATATTATATATTGTTTATTCTATAGTAACCGTAAAAACGTATCACGGGACGAACACGCGCGAAGTGAGGGTGAGGCGCTAGTTTATTATAATAAATACAATATTAGAAACAATTCATAACTAGTGACTACAAGGTGGTACCGACATATCTGTTCAAAAGCGCGGGAAACCATAAAAAAATCCGCGCCCTTACTACTTTTTTTTTTAAATACATTCCTATCGGTCAAGGTCACATGAATAAATGCTTTATACATAAATCATTACAAATTGATTAAAATTTTTTTTCATTAAAACGCTCATACATAAAAATGCAACCTTACACAACATAGAACCTCCTTTTTTGAAATCGATTATAAAAGCAGGATGTACTTAATTTGCCTACATTTTTTGTGTGTCTGTTGCGAAATATCTTAGCATATCTTAAGTCGATTTTGATTATTGGTTATAACCTGTTCATATGTTTTTGAAGGTGAATATTGAATATTCATACTTTATATTAAACTAGCGACTCACACTCACTCCGCTCGTATTCGTCCCTATATACGTTTTAACGTTTAGTATAGATTTCTCAGAGATGAGATATTTTCCCGCAGTAAAAAGTATATGTTGACCCGGATAACCAGCTATCATTATACCAAATTTCATCGAAATCCTTCCAGTGGTTTTTCCGTGATGCGGTAACAGACAGACAGACTGACAAACATTTTAAAAACTATAGATTCGGGCTCTACATCGATAATAATGTCTATTTAAATAAGATTTTCCAAAAAATATTTAGTTATAATTAGGCTTAGTTACAATTTTATTATATGTATAGATTATATGATATTATTAAATAAGTAGGTACCTGGCAATTTTTCGCCCCCGAAAACCCCGACGTACCAAATTTTAGCAAAATCGTTACAGCCGTTTCCGAGATCGTCGGCATAAGTAAATAAATATACAAGAATTGCTCATTTAGCGGTCTTAGATGATTCAATGCGTATATATGTAATTGTATATTATAATATTTATACATATATAATATATATAGTTTTACAATAATGTATGGAAGTCCGCCTAATTGACATTCGTGCTTACTGCTCCGCTCCCTTGGGTAGTAGCATTATGATATATAGCCTATAGCCTTCCTCAATAAACGGGCTATCTAATGCGAAAATAATTTTTCAAATACGGATTAGTAGTTCCTGAGATTAGCGCGTTCAACCAAACAAACAAACAAACTCTGCCCCTTTATAATATTACTAGTTATGGATATAGACTATACGTAAAAAAAACATAAAAATCCGACTATAAATTACGAGCTAAACGATAGAAAGATGACGTAGGGACAATAATATTATGCAGTAGGAGACATATGTATGTATGTATGTATGTATGTATGTATGTATGTATGTATGTATGTATGTATGTATGTATGTATGTATGTATGTATAATGTATATAGATATGTTTTATAGTTACCGCAAGTCTTGTTATATTTAGGAGTTACAAGGAAACATACTCAAAGGGTTAGACATACATACATACATATAGGTATACATAATTCACCGCAGCCGGTTAAAAAAGAAGTCCATTGTCACAGCATCTATAACAAAACAGTAAACACACCCATTGTATTGTATAAGAACATTGCGATTGTAAAGTCGCTTTATAGCACAGTCTATAAAACAATACAGTCATCCAACGAAGGCGTCTAGACAGGGCAATCGTGCGCGGTGTGAGAGGTGAGACGCGGGTAGGCGAGCCCGAGCTGCATACATTGCTGCCGCCCGAATTAGTTAGCAGCTCGGGACACGGCTTTAAGGGCTGTCGCGCGTTTATTTTAATTTGTAAGCAATTAAAATGGTTCATACTACCTGTGCTATATTATATATTTTTTGTAAAAATTATTTATTAGGATTAGGATTTTTTACAAAATTAAGTTTAATAACAGAAATTTCAAATCCAGTTTATCTAGAAACCGAAAATATTTGTCCGTTGCCCATTTATAATAGGTGATTTGGAAATTTAATTATTACATTATATCATATAAAACTAACTTTGCTAAAAAATTGAAAATAATGATAAATTTATATATTATAACTAAATACAATTTGACTTATGTAATATAATAATTTGCTAGATTTAATTTATTTTTATTATAATTTAATTTATTTCATTCTAATTATCTACTTATTTATTAAATTAATTATAATGTCACATAGAAATATTCATTTAATCAAATCAAATAATTGTTAAACCAATTGTATATTTTATTTTTTATTAAAGAAATAAAAGGCTTATTATTATTATTATATGAAACATTGTAAAACTCTATTTGAATTTGCCTCCGCGAAATGCCTTTTTGTATTCTTTGCTATGAAGAACTTCGATCAATAACTAAATAATAATATTATATTTTAATTAAATTACAAAAAAAAAAAACTGTAACAACCCTGCGTAATGCGAAGTACGCTACGCGGTGTCGGCTTTTCGACAAACATCAAAGGCGATAGCCCACTGTTATTTTTTAGTACACTGTGTTTATAGTGTTAGTAAGGCTGTCTATACACGGTTTTTCTGAATCATTTGTAGAAAATCATTCATACAAAGTGTTGTTGTATTTTTCAGTTCCGAAATAATTTTTAATGTGTATTTCGCATTCGGAAATTGTTTTGGGATATTTTACGTTTGTGGTCACCCTAAAACCGACGTAATGAATACGTCAGGAAGTCACACCGGCTCGTAATAACTTCATATGTCAAGTCAAATGTCAGTGTGTCATACACTTATTATGCTATTATTTACACTAGCGACCTTCTTCCGGCTTTGCGTAGCAATTTTTTTTTGACGACACGTCTGGCTCAGTTTGTAGTGACCCTACTTGCTGTGCCAGCGATCGCGGGTTTGAATCCCGCTGGTTCATTCATTTGTGTAATGAGCACGAATGTTTGTACTCCAGTTTTGGGTGTATATATTTATAATATGTATGTATTTAAAGTTATATATGTGTAGTGTATCATCTGTCTGGTATCCATAACACAAGCCTCGTAGCTTACCATGGAACTAGATGGTGCTGTGTGTTAATGTCCCAACATATTTATTTATCATTTATTTATATGTACACGTTTTATACTTGCCGAAAGTCTTGCTACATGTAGGCAACTATGCCTTTGACTGCATAATACTATGTTTCTTCGTCAACTTGTTCCCCACTATTTAGTTCGAGTTTTACGCAATCGGGTTTTTTTTTATTTTTGTAAATTAATTCTTAAACATATTCTCTTTATTTTATTAGCTATTGACGAGTTTTAGTGTTATCAACAAAAATGTTTAAAAACTGGTTTATTTTATTATATTTGTGTAGAAATGTATATATTTTTAATATATGTTTTCCTCAAAATAAAATTTCGACAACTGGGCGATCTCTAATAATATTATTAACTAGCGAGTTAAACTCGCTTCGCTCAGGTTCATCCCTACGTACGTTTACGGTACGTTATAACGTTTAGTATAGATTTTTCAGATATAAGATATTTTCTCGCATTAAAAGGTATCCTATATGTTGACCCGCATAACCAGCTATTATCATACCAAATTTCATCAAGATTCGTCCAGTGGTATTCTCGTGATGCGTTTCCAGACAGACACTCAGACAGACAACAAATCTAAAAACTATAGATTCGGCCTCCATATCGATAATAAAGACTATTTGAATAAGATTTTCAAAAAATATTCAATGTACAGATTCGACTTAGAATTTTATTATGATGTCCTCCTGACCGATTCCGGCCACGGCGGCCAATCTCATTGAGACTAGCCAACTGCGCAGGAGATATTATAGTGCAGCGCGTGTGAGGGAGAGCGCAGACACAACGTGCACTCTCTATTCCTGTCACTCTCATACTCCGGTGGGACGACTACTCGACACGACCGGTGAGAGTTAAGGCGCAGGACCGAAGGCATTACGTGCTCTCCGAGGCACGGGGGTGAAACACCGCCAACTTCCCAACTCCGGGCTGTTGCTGAGGCTTACTATACAGAAAGACTCAATAACTAAACTTGGCCCGACCCGGGACTCGAACCCAGGACCTCCGGGTGTACAGCCGTACATGCTAGCCACTACACCATCGAGGCAGTTTTTATTATATGTAGGTATAGATAAGGATTTCGTACATTAAATATTAGCCTTGAAAGGATGGAATATTTAATACTAAAATTTGACTACCTGTCGTTTCTTGTTTGTTCATACGATACGTCTTAAAACAAAAAAAACTAGTTTTTCTTATATGTGTATAAGTAAGTGTAAGTATTTATTCGTGTTGACCTTCAAATTGACAGATTTTGATGATAATAACGCTGAAAAGTAGGGAGTTAAAGGGAAAATCCTGTTTAATTAAGAGTAAATTATTAATGCTATGAATCTTTAAAATATAATTAAGTATAGTTATTATTTTATAAGAAGAAGTTTTGGCTGCTGTTTCTCCTATTCCAAGTAGCTTGGATATTTATAACCATTGAATAGTATTTCGAAAATTAATAATAGAAGCACTAACTTGATAATCTTTCATATATATGTATATAAAAGGCAAAAGTGATTGACTGATCAACGCACGTATTCCTCGTATGACGAAGGCATCCATTAAGAAAGGGTTTTTCAAAATTCAACCCCTAAGGGGGTGAAATAGGGGATAAAAGTTTGTACGAAACTTTTTATTCCTAGGACATATTTGAATGAAATTTCACAAGAATTAAGTACGGTATAAATAATGATTTACATATTTCAGCGTTTTCTAAAATTCAGCCCCTAAGAGGGTAAAATAGGGGATGAAAGTTTTAAATAAAGGCACAGGCCAAACTCTTAGGGCTAGAAACTTAAAATTTCGCACACGTATTCTTCTTATGACGTAGGCATCCACTAAGGAAGGATTTTTCAAAATTCAACCCCCAAGGGGGTGAAATAGGGGATAAAAGTTTGTATGAAACCTTTTATTCCTTGGACATATTTGCATGAAATTTCGTATTTTTCGTAATTCGATCGCGAGCGAAGCAGCGGGTTCTGCTAGTTTATATATAAGTAATTGTAATTAAACACTAACTTAATCATAATAGTAATTGTAGCATATAAGGTATGTTTATTGTTTTTTTTTGTCTTATAGTAAAAAAAATCAATTATAATATAATTATTTTTACCGTCTTATTGTGTTTACTTGTAAGTGGCTTTACATTTTAGACTAGCGACTCATCCTCGCTGCGCTTCGTGATCGTCCCTAGACAAAAACAAATCTATCCCACGGGAACCGTACATTTTTCCGGGACGATATATAGCCTATAGCCTTCCTCAGTTAACGGGCTATCTAATGCAAAAAGAATTTTTCAAATCGTATTAGTAGTTCCTGAGGTTAGCGCGTTCAACCAAACAAACAAACTCTTCAGCTTTATAATATTAGTGTAGATTTGTATATTTAATGTTGTGTCTTGTGTATGTATAAAATGTAAAGTTGTCGATAAATCTAATAAAGAGAGAAAAAAGAAAAAAAGATACTACCGACTTACTCTCACTTCTCTCGGGTGTATCCCTAAGCTTGAATAGTGTAGCAACCTATAAAAGACAAGCGACCAAAGAAAAATCCTTTTTTTTTTTAGCTAGGAACCTTTGCAGGCGTATACAGAATAATCCACTAGAGTTTCATCACAATCGGATCAATAGTTCGAGACATCTTCTTCCACATCCAGAGGTTGACTGGAAGAGATCTCTTTCAGGAATAAGTCCACCTTTGTTAACAAAGTTTATTGTTTTTTTTTTCTGTATTACATTTAAAATGCAATAAAGAATATAATAGTTTAGGAATGTATAGAGGACAAACATACGAACATTCTTTTTTATTTATATTATAGAAGTTATCGAGTTCAAAAAATAATTTGATTTTATACTGTGGGGTTAATATTTTGGGGGTTGTGAAAGTTAATTTGAAATTAGTGTATTTGTTTAGTTATAAGTGTTATCTTTATTTCATAGTCTATGTTTCCGTACATGTATCTGCTTATATCTAAATGAATAAATAAGTATGTTGGGACATTAACACACAGCACCATCTAGTTCCATGATAAGCTACGAGGCTTGTGTCATGGATACCAGATAGTTGATACACTACACATATATAACTTTAAATACATACATATTATAAATATAAACACCCATGACTGGAGTACAAACTTTCGTGCTCATCACATAAATAAATGAACCAGCGGGACTCGAACCTGCGACCGCTGGTACACCAAGTCGGGTCACTACAAACTGAGCCACATGTCGTAAAGTACTGCCACAGTGACTAATCTTTAGAAACTTTAGGCAGACGCTTATAATTTAACAGAATATGCATTATTACTTGAAATTTCCTATGTAAAAAGTATAAAGCAAAAAATTCTTATGCCAAATCCCCACAAAAAATGGCCAAGTGCGAGTTGGAATTGCGTTACGTGTTCAATTACTCAATGGTATAGTAGTTCCTGCAAACCCCATTATACTGCGGCGATAGGATCCTGTTGTGACTTTAGTAAGTAAGAGTCTCACAGTCCCCTGGCTGTTTACCGTTTACCGTCAGCAGGATCCCATTGAAGGGCTTCTTCAGCGACATAAAAAAAACGTGTGTGTGTGTGTACTTATGTACGCACGTAAGAAGTTATTCTTCTTTGGCGTAACAGAACAAAAATAGCTAAAGATTTCATCCCGTATGTCACAACTCTCTGTTTGTAAAAGGAATGCAGCTCAGTCGCTTTTTGGCTATTGGAGTGCGTCTCATGGCCATAATGAAATATTAATAAAGTTAAAACGAAGTATGTGTCCAATAATGTTATTATTTTATTTATGTTGAGAAATGAATTTACGTATACCACCTGTATACATACAGGTGATTATGTGGGACTCACCGGCTAGAAAAGCCAGTACTACCCACTAAAACCCAACAAAACCTCCCCCGTCTTAATGGGGCGTCGCAGGATCACTTGCAATCGCATTACGCTTATACGTACTTCTACTTATTTAATTATTAAATGTTGTATATCAATTTTTTTTATTCAGTATTAAATTTTTACCCACCCCCCACTTGGCCAGCGTGGTGGACTATGGCCTGATACCCCACGCATTGAGGATAGCCTACCCCCAGCAGTGGGACTTTTTACTGAAAGTCATCTACCAACAATTCGAAAACACGTATTATATTGTCAATTTGTGATTTGATTATTATGTCTAAGTTTTCTAAATCCGTAAGTTATCTATACTCTATACATACAGATAAATAAAATTGAAGTGTCTGTTTGTCATATCAAAATAACAGCTTTTTACTAAATGCATATTATGAAGTTGTATACGGTACTTATAAGAAAAATACAATTTTTAATTTTTTTTTGTCTGTCTGTTAGATTTGGCTAATCTCCGAAACGACTGGATAGATTTTGATGGAACTTTCACTGGTAGATAGCTGATGTTATAAGGAGTAACTTAGGCTACTTTTATTTTAGAAAAAGAATTAGGGTTCCGCTCAAAGAAAATTAAAGGTAAGTCGCTAGTTTATACTAATATTATAAAGAGAAAAGATTTGATTGTTTGTTTGTTTGCACCAAATAGGCTTCGAAACTACTGAACCGATTAAGATGAAATTTGGTAAGAAGATAGTTTGGGACTCTGTGAAGGATATAGGATAGTTCTTATCCTGGAAAACATCCCTTAAGGGGGTGAAAATGGGGATGAAAGTTTGTATGGGGAATCAACCTAGGGACGGAACCGAGCGAAACGAGGGTGAGTCGCTAGTATCCTATAAAAGTAGATTTTTCTCTCGCCATTTTTATGATTGGAAAATTACACAATGACTTGCTTCTGGTATTTAGAGACGTTTATAATTTGTTTTAATTAATGTCACGCTTTCATTGAACAGTTATACAATTAATAATAAATGTTTTCTCGACAATGGAAGATTTTTTGACCGATTTAAAAAAAAAAAGAAGTAGTATCTTCTTCTGTTTTAATGTTTATTGGTCTGTTTTTTGTATGTTACGTGATATCTTCTCTAATTGCCTATTAATATTATGATTATAGCTGAAGGTTAGATTCATATCTATACATATAATAAAATTGTAACTAAGCCGAATCTGTACATTAAATATTTTTTTGGAAAATCTTATTGACATAGACTTTATTATCGATACAGAAGCCAAATCTATAGTTTTTAGAATTCTTGTCTGTCTGTCTGTCTGTTACCGCATCACGGGAAAACCACTGGACAGATTTTGATGAAAGAGCATGGCGGGATAAGCATGGGGTAGCGGCCCCAGCGGCAATTTCAACTGCCAATTTTTTTGTACGATGGTCTTACGGAGTACAACTTACCTGTAAAATATTATTTAAAAATATGCATTAGTTTTTGAGAAAATCAAAAAAATATTTTTTTTGAAAAAAAATTTTTTTTCCTCAATAGTTATGAATACATCAATGTCCATGATATATGTTGTACATAACTTAGAGAGACATCATATCATGATATTTATGTCAAAAAATCTCGAGATAATAGTAAAAAAAATTTTTTTTTTTAATTTTTGAAAAATTAATTTCGTGCTTTCTAAGCCTGATACACCTACGAAATTTTCACTAAAAAACACCTTGATCATAACCTACAACATATATTTGGGTCCAAATTTTTACGTGGGTGGAAGGGTGATTTATTTTTTTGGAACCCTTCTATTTCAAGTGTCACCTGTAGGTGACAGTTGTTTATAAATTTTTTTTAGACCACATTGCATTTTTTTTTCATATAATTTCTTCATTGATGCAAAGCCAATAAGTAATAGTATATAATTTAAATTTCTGGAAACAGTGAAAATACGTTATCTGTTAAAGTTATTCAGTTGTTTCGCGCGTAATTGGAGTTTTCTTACTTTGAATATAACTTGAGAAAATATGCGCAGGCCGTAAATATTGTCTTTTTTCCTCTTGTATTTCAGAAATAAATATCTAAAGTATAATTTAAATGTATCTTTAGATAAAAATAATATACACCATGATTACTACAATAACCAAAATATGAGTGTTGTAACTACTTCTTATACTACTTATTACAATTCAATGTACTTGGTGTTTGCACGGATTTTGTTTACTGTCAGCCTTATTGCTCTCTGTGGGGATGATCTTATGCCTTACATATTGACCTTGGAAGAGATTTCCGAGGAGTTGCACGCTGGGGAGGATCCAGGTGACATTATTTTGTTTCCTCCGGATGACGAAGCTAACATTCTGTATCTGCCTAGTCGCATGCTTCGGTCTTAAGTAGAAGTACAAAGTAAACCTTCTGTCTCTAGGGAAAATTTTCTCTATCAAGAGAAGGAAGAAAATGATGAAGTTGAAGAAGAAAAAATGAAAATACCATAACAAAACGGTACTCTAACACTTCGTTTACTGCTTGCGGTAAAGGAGACTGATGAAGAAGTCTTTATAAACTTACAGGAAGACATGACGGCCGTTAAATGTTTCCAATCGCTCTATAGTGACGAAAATATAAAGTTTATAGCTGATACGAGCAATTTGTACGCTTTACAGAGAAATCACACTCTACATGTAACAACCGATGAAATTATTGTGTGATGATAAATGTATGATAATGATCTGCAAAGTAAAGAATGATACCCACAATGAGCCAGTAGCTTCCAGTATGCGACGAAACAGATTTTTCGAGATTCACCAATATCTTCATCTTTATGTACAGTACTTCATTATCATCACACGATCATTTCGAAAAAGTTCGCGAATACTTTACAAAGCTAAATAAATAAAAATCCTTTTAAAAAGACTAATGTTTAATCCTGTCTCGACACGTTAAAAAAAATTTAATAGTACGTATACTAGATATTAATAATCCACTCAAGATGATCGTTACGCATTCTTCTTTAGCACTTGACATTAGGTTCACTTTGTACTTGTACCATAAAATGCATATTTTGAAATTATTGATTTTTATCGTATGTGTTTATAATCATTAAATTCTAAGACACTGTGTCAAAAACTTAAGAATTCGCGTAAGTAATACGAAAATAATGACGTTAAGAACTCTCGTTGAATTATTTTTTTAATAAAAAAAAAATCAATAATAAAGTGATTTTTGTTATTTAATTATTGTCTAAATGAGGAAAATTTTCTATAGTCATTGAAAAAAAAAAATTAGTTCACATACATGTATTGATAGATTCTTTTTTAATTTTTATATGTTTTTTTTTCTTACTGACCTTTTTGTTTTCCAATAAAAAAAAAAGAAATCACCCTTCCCTACCCTAGGCAGATACAGAATGTTAGCCTCATTTTCATCTTCACTACCTTCATCGGTTACCACACCGTCATCCGGAGGAAACAAAATAATGTCGCCTGGATCCTCCCAAGCGTGCAACTCCTCGGAAATCTCATCCAAGGTCAATATGTAAGGCATAAGATCATCCCCACAGAGAGCAATAAGGCTGACAGTAAACAAAATCCGTGCAAACACCAAGTACATTGAATTGTAATAAGTAGTATAAGAAGTAGTTACAACACTCATATTTTGGTTATTGTAGTAATCATGGTGTATATTATTTTTATCTAAAGATACATTTAAATTATACTTTAGATATTTATTTCTGAAATACAATAGGAAAAAAGACAATATTTACGGTCTGCGCATATTTTTCTCAAGTTATATTCAAAGTAAGAAAACTCCAATTACGCGCGAAACAACTGAATAACTTTGACAGATAACGTATTCTCACTGTTTCCAGAAATTTAAATTATATACTATAACTTATTGGCTTTGCGTCAATAAAGAAATTATATGGAAAAAAAATGCAATATGGTCTAAAAAAATTTATAAACAACTGTCACCTACAGGTGACACTTGAAATAGAAGGGTTCCAAAAAAATAAATCACCCTTCCACCCACGTAAAAATTTGGACCCAAATATATGTTGTAGGTTATGATCAAGGTGTTTTTTAGTGAAAATTTCGTAGGTGTATCAGGCTTAGAAAGCACGAAATTAATTTTTCAAAAATTAAAAAAAAAATTTTTTTTACTATTATCTCGAGATTTTTTGACATAAATATCATGATATGATGTCTCTCTAAGTTATGTACAACATATATCATGGACATTGATGTATTCATAACTATTGAGGAAAAAAAAATTTTTTTCAAAAAAAATATTTTTTTGATTTTCTCAAAAACTAATGCATATTTTTAAATAATATTTTACAGGTAAGTTGTACTCCGTAAGACCATCGTACAAAAAAATTGGCAGTTGAAATTGCCGCTGGGGCCGCTACCCCATGCTTATCCCGCCATGCTCTTTGGTATGATGATAGCTGGTTACCCGGGTCAACATATAGGATACTTTTTACTGGGAAAATATCTCATCTCTGAGCTGAAACGTTTAAACGTAACTAGGGACGAACTCGAGCGGAGCGAGGGTGAGTTGCTAGTATGAACATAATATTAATATTTAAGTGAATATGGAGTTGACGTACATTTTCAGTTAATAAGTAATTTTAATGAATAATATTGTTATAATTTTTTTTTTTATTTACTTTGAATGTCCGAAAAAAAATTTTTTTTAATTACTCCTAATTAAAAGTTTTTCTAACGGCCACTGTTTTTCTGACTGCTATCAAAGTTATTATGATTTCTGACTTATTCCGCGGTGAAAGAATTTTCAGAGTCGCATCAGTAGTTTCAGAGATTTTAGCCTACATACATACAAAGTTACATACTTTACCTCTTTATAATATTAGTGTAGATACCATTAGCAAATCGAATGTTTAGTGTATACTAGCGACTTACCCTCACTTCGCTCGGGTGCTTCCATAGGTGTTTTAATTTTTTTTAGCGGAACCCTAATTCTTTAAAAAAATTAGTAGTCTAAGTTATTTCAAATAACATCAGCTATCTTCCAGTGAAAGTCCTGTCAAAATCAGTTCAGCCGTTACGAAGGTTAGCCGTACAGAATAAACAGACGTATGTATGTAGGTAGGTCTGTTTATTCCGGTCAGGCAGACGGACAAAAATTAAAAATATATATATATTTCCCATGTATGTACCGTATATAACTTCATATGCATCTAGTTAGAATGTTATTTTGACATTACAAACAGACACTTCAATTTTGTTTATCTGTATAGATTAAATGCGCGTGCGCAGTCATAAACAAAAATGTTTTTTTCAAATATATGTATGAACTCCAAACGAGAGACTATGGTACGTTGTTATGCCAAAATATTGAAAGTCTACAATTTCGAAAGTGTAAATAATGTACAATAGTTAGCGATTGTTTCAAAACAATTTGAACCTCGCGAAGGTGTTGTAGATTGATTCACACAAACAACCTTCTTAAGAATCTTAATATGGACCTAGTATAGTATTATATGATTTAGCTACCTTAGCCTTAGTATTAGAGTTCATTTTGCATTATCTATACTAATATTATAAAGCTGAAGAGTTTGTTTGTTTGTTTGGTTGAACGCGCTAATCTCAGTAACTACTAATCCGATTTGAAAAAATCTTTTTGCATTAGATAGCCCGTTAACTGAGGAAGGCTATAGACTATATATCATCCCGGAAAAATGTGTGGTTCCCGTGGGATAGATGTATTTTGATGTAGGGACGAACCCGAAGCGAAGTGAGGGTGAGTCGCTAGTATAATATAGCTTGCTACCTTACTACACTTGTAACTTTACAAATTAAGTAATCTAAGCTGTTCATGAATATTGAAATAAATAAATAAGTAAGTAAAAAATATGATCTGTGTATGGTATTATGTGTATGGACCTAAATAAAAGTCCACTTCATTTTTTAGCTAGCGAATTACCTTTGCTTTGCTCGGGTACGTTTTTATTTTTTGAACAGAACCTTAATTCTTTTCCTATACTAATATTAAAAAGAGGTAAAGTTTGTGAGTTTGTGACGTTGTAGGGGGTAATCTCCGGATCTACTGAACCGATTTAGATGTTTGGTAAGAAGATAGTTTGAGACCATGGGAAGGTTATAGGATACTTTTTATCTCGGAAATCATTCCTTAAGGGGGTGAGAATGGGGATGATATTTGTATAGAGAATCAACCTAGGGACGAATCCGAGCAAAGCGAGGGTGAGACGCTAGTCTAAAATAAAAGTAGCCTAAGTTACTACTTATAGCATCAGCTATATGCCAGTGAAGGTCCCGTCTAAATCGGGCCGTCTAAATCTAAGATTAGCCGGAACAAACAGAAAGACATACCGACAGACAAACAAAAATTTTAAAAGCTGTGTTTTTCTAATGGGTAGCGAATAAACTTTCACATGAATTTAGTAAAAAGCTGATGACATTACAAACAGACACTTCAATTTTATTTATCTGTATAGATAAAGTAGGATTTTATGTTTGTTTGTACATAGATAATGATCTCTATAATGTCATTGATTTGATTCTTAAGTATTTTTTTTTTCTAATAGATTTGCTTTAAATACGGATTGTATTAATTCTTATTTGTTCAAACGACCAATTACCGGAAGAGTTTTCAATACAGAATTATTAACTTTTAAATGCCAATTGTATTGGCATTAAATACACATTTTACTTTGAAAAAAAAAAAACAAAACAGTATTTTATCTACATACATATATATTTTAAGAAATAAAGATTTGTTTTTAAAATAAAGGAAAAAAATTCTTTCCTGTACTGTACTGTACTGTTTGAACATATAAGCACTAAGGCGATGAGATGTTTGTTCCATCTAACATCTAACGTGTGTTGATCTCAGCACATTATCTTATTCTAAGGATTTCTGAAACTATTTGTATACATATATTTTTTATTGTACTTTTTTAACGACACGTTTGGCTCAGTTTGTAGTGACCCTACTCGCTGTGCCAGCAGTGGCGGGTTCGAGTCCCGCTGGGGGCATTCATTTATGTAATATGTATGTATTTAAAGTTATGTATGTATAGTGTATCAACTATCTGGTATCCATAACACAGGCCTCGTAGCGTTTACCATGGAACTAGATGGTGCTGTGTGTTAATGTCCCAACATATTTATCTATTTATTTTGTACTTATGAAAAATAATAGAGATATTGCATGTTAAATGACTTAGGCATAGGTGGAATTAGTCAATCTGTGGACGTGAGAGATAGTGTTATGTAGCGAGTCAATTAAGTGCCAGAAGATGTATGAAATAAAAAAATATAATAATACCTACTGTTACATATATTAACATTACAAATATAATTGGTGAAAATAATATATTATGTAGGTATAAAAAAAATAAAAAAGAACATATACATAAATAAATATTCCATACGTATTATAAAAGAAATTCCTCACCTGTCTGTCTGTCTGTCCGTCTGTCTGAACGCGATAAAGTCAAAAACTACTAAATAGACTATCGTACAGTTTTCACTAATGGATGGAGTGATTCATGATGATGAACTCGCGAAACGTAATAATATCTTAACGACGACGACGTCAGCGGGGGCAGTGGTAGAGGGGGGTGGGGAGGGTTCTACCTTCTGCCTACCGACGTGACTGTAGTAAATACGTATTGTAGGGCTACATATAGGATATATTTTATTCCTGAAATATTAAGGGTTGGTAAGGTAAATCGAAAACCCTTAAAAATTATTCCAGATTCGAATTTCCGTTTAATTAAAATTTCTAATAGTGTTATTATGAAAACCATGTGTTACAGAATAATTTCCATCTAGGGACGCATGGGAAGCGAGAGTAAGTCCCTAGGGACATTATATATTATAGTAGTATGATATATAAATAAATATTGAAATAAATAACATAATTAAAATGTAACAAAAAAAACGCAACTTCAAAATCCCTATAAAAGTTAGTATTCCACACTCAAGGGTGGATATTTTGTGTTAGTCCATTGAAAAGTTACATTTGGGGTTGCATTTGTCAGAGGACGCAATTTTATTTTTTAGATATCAAGGAGGGGTTAGTGTAAAGTTAAATCCAAGTTTGTGGGGTTGCAGCCCTTGTCCCACGGCCGCCATCTTGGAAAAAGTGGTACAAATGGTTTTTATGGTTTATCTGACAAACTATAGGTCTCACAAAAATTATGTTAAGCCATTTTTGGTGGCAAATAAAATTCTCTACAACTTTGGTCATGTAACTTTTAGTCGTAGAACCAAAAATAACGAAGTTATAAGTGAAAATCGATGAAAATTTGAGAAAAAATTTCTATTGGTCGTTATAACTTTTTTTCTGATCATTTTACAAAAAAAATATATCAGACCATTTTTATAGAAGGTTTTTTAAGGAATAATTTTCATTATGAACTTTTTAAATTTTATTAATTAATTAAGGTTTTACAACGCTGCGAAACGAATACTATTCTTCAGTATTCATAACTATATATACATAAATATTAATGATTTGCCATAATTTTCAATCATCTTTTCATTTTTAGGGTTCCGTACCTCAAAAGGTAAAAAAGGAACCCTTTAATTATAAGATCACTCTCTTGTCCGTCTTTCCGTGTGTCAGGAAAGGGTGGTGGTGGTGTTTCAGGAACGGGTGAACCTAGCAAGTTGAAATTTATACCAGATACTGAGGTCTATAGTCCCTATTAGGTGTATAAAAATCAAGATTCTGAGTAAATGCGATAAAAAGATATGGGCAAATTTAGATTTTCGCGAAAACTTGTAAGTACCATTTACCTTAATATTCAACTTTTTTTTATTTTTCAGAATTTTCCCTTTACTTGTGCTGTAAGACCTTGCTTTTAACCAAAATTGACAAATCTAGGTTAACCGGAAGTACCCTATAGGTTGTAGATCGAAAACTTATATGGTAGTTTCCGTTGACCTAGAAACACGAAATTTGGCAAAAAGCAAGGTCTTACAGCACAAGTAAAGGGAAAATTCTGAAAAATAAAAAAAAGTTGAATATTAAGGTAAATGGTACTTACAAGTTTTCGCGAAAATCTAAATTTGCCCATATCTTTTTATCGCATTTACTCAGAACCTTGATTTTTATACACCTAATAGGGACTATAGACCTCAGTATCTGGTATAAATTTCAACTTGCTAGGTTCACCCGTTCCTGAAACACCACCACCACCCTTTCCTGACACACGGAAAGACGGACAAGAGAGTGATCTTATAATTAAAGGGTTCCTTTTTTACCTTTTGAGGTACGGAACCCTAAAAATGAAAAGATGATTGAAAATTATGGCAAATCATTAATATTTATGTATATATAGTTATGAATACTGAAGAATAGTATTCGTTTCGCAGCGCTGTAAAACCTTAATTAATGAATAAAATTTAAAAAGTTCATAATGAAAATTATTCCTTAAGTAAGTATTCCTTCTATAAAAATGGTCTGATATTTTTTTTTTTGTAAAATGATCAGAAAAAAAGTTATAACGACCAATAGAAATTTTTTCTCAAATTTTCATCGATTTTCACTTATAACTTCATTATTTTTGGTTCTACGACTAAAAGTTATATGACCAAAGTTGTAGAGAATTTTATTTGCCACCAAAAATGGTTTGACATAATTTTTGTGAGACCTATAGTTTGTCAGATAAACCATAAAAACCATTTGTACCACTTTTTCCAAGATAGCGGCCGTGGGACAAGGGCTGCAACCCCACAAACTTGGATTTAACTTTACACTAACCCCTCCTTGATATCTAAAAAATAAAATTGCGTCCTCTGACAAATGCACGCTAAGGTCAAAAAAATGTAACATTTCAATGGACTATGTTGATTTTTCTAAAGTTATTTTTTGTGCTTAAAAACCCATTATTATTTAATTTTAACCATTGAGTTAAATGACAATTCATTTTAATTTTCGCGGTTTTATTAGCTTTTTTTGGTTTATGACATTTTGAATGGTTTACAGCAATTATTATAGAGACTGTGGTTTTTGACACCTCAATACTTGCAATTATTTGAGTTTGTGTACATACAAAAAGAAAAGAGAAATGTTATAGTATAATGTAGTAAGTACGATATTTAAAAAAATAAATAATTGTTGTTAGTGTATGGTATAACTTTACAATTTGATATTATTTAATTTGGGTTGCTATTATTATAATTTACCCAGAATTCGGAACATATCGTAAGAAAAATGTCTGAGTTAGCAAGTTTTCGTGAGACATGTGAAGTCCACCAACCCGCACTTGGCCACCGTGGTAGATTATGGCTTAATGCCCCTTGTATTTAAGGGAGGTCAACCCCTAATAATTTAGGGTTGCTATATTAGATAATTATACAATTAAAAAAAGATTTATAGCTATAATTAGGTTTATAATATACATATATTAGGTTAATAATATATATAATAAGTAAAAAATGTATTTAAAATATCTAATATTTGCTCAAATCGAAGTTTTATTAAATGAAATGTTATGCGAATATGTATAGTCCGAGGTTATGAATCGCTATCAGCAAGTGACATAACACGAACGTAACGACTGCGTAATCGCTTATACTTGGCCGAAATTACGTGCATACTTTAATGGCATGTGGCTTTATTGGCCAACCGATCTATGCTATGGTTTTCTACTATGGTTTGGAATAGAATTAAAAAAAATTAAAGAGTGCGTGTATGAATGTGTACACGCGCAAGAAGTAAAACTTCTGTAGGTTATCGGTACTCTTTATGAAATTCAATTTATGTTTTAAGTAATTAGGATAGGTGAGATACTAAAAATAACGCATATCAGGCATATTACAATCATAATATATTTAAAGAATATCATTTAAGGAAAGGATATATGTTTATATATCATTTGTCAGACAATAACAGCGGTTACCATGGCAACAAACGTTCGCCTCGCCCGATCATATTTTTCGTAACGCTCTCGTCACGCATTCACCAGCTTACTCCCCAAGTCAAGCGTGCGTAAAGAAGTTTTACTTCAAAAATTATAATATATTATGTAATGAATAATAAGAGCATATTATATTTAAATAACCTAAGTTTGAGAGTAATTAAATTTTAAAAAATCGGTCAAGTGCAAGTCTGATTCGCACTCCGGGGGTTCCGCACCATAAAACATTTCATAAGTTTATGATACCAAAACATTTTTTTATAATGTAACTACTTTACGGATTTCGGATTTATCCATTTTACTCGTGTTATAAGACATTGCTTCTTTTCAAATGACACGATTCTAGGTCAACGGGAAGTACCCTATAGATTTTGATTCCCTTGCGAGTGTCAAACTATGCGATATAAACGAATTTCTAGATATTACTCCGTACAAACAAACAAACAAACAGAGAGAGAGAAACAAAAATAAATAATCTATTCTGAGAACATTCCTATATATCTATATATAGATATGTAATTCTAGTTTTGTATACGAGTATTTTATTACCTAAATAGGTCATTGTTTCGTCGTGGGATATCTCAGAACAATAGATTTCGTATTGAATAACAATCTCCGAAACCGCATATAGCGTGGGATTATCTCCTTTGTATTTTGATATTCTATATATAAAGTATCTCCACTACTTTAGTTTAAGCTGATAGATGATCTAGTTACTTTTTAGAAGTACCGGCTTCACCCGAGTTCGAACTTCCGATCGCTGTCAAACTTCACATGACCACCAGCTAGGCTAATCTAAAGATTGCTTGAAAATTTCATCAAAATCACTCCAGACGTTTTGGAGTCCATAGGGAATATACGTACAAACATCTATTTTTATATACATACTAGCGACTTACCCTCGCTTCGCTCGGGTGCTTCCTTAGCTAAGTTTTATTGTTTTGGGCAGAACCCTAATTCTTTTTCTAAAATAAAAGTAGCCTAAGTTACTCCTTATAACATCAGCTATCTGCCAGTGAAAGTTCCGTCAAAATCAGTCCAGTCGCTTCGAAGATTAGCCGGAACAAGCAGACAAACAGGCAGACAAAAAATTTAAATATCGTGTTTTTCTTATAAGTACCGTATATAATTTCATATATATTTAGTAAAAATCTGTTATTTTGACATTACAAACAGACACTTCAATTCTATTTATATGTACATATAAATTACGAGGTACATATGCCTGTAAAAGATGTATGGGGGAAGATGCAAGGCCACTTCTTCTCCTGGGGATCTGTGCACCTCTCATACAAAAGCGCAGTATTAATAGGGAAACAGTTTCTAAGCCCAAATGAAATAATGGTAGTGCGCCCCATAAGTAATTCTGCAGTATTGTAATATAATATTGTGATGTATGTAGGTAGTTTATATTTTTATGCTGATCATATGGACTTGATTGGATTGGTGTAATGAACTTGTCGTTAAATAAGTCGTTAAATAAACGGTCAACGAAGTACGTGCGTTTCCTTTGTCTCCGGCTGTGTTATCCTGTAGTAGTAATAGAGTTCCCATAGGAAGCCAAATATCCTTCAAATATAAATAAATATAAATAATATGTCGGGATATTAACACACAGCACCATCTAGTTCTATGGTAAGCTGCGAGGCTTGTGTTATGGATACCAGATAGTCGATATATAACTTTAAATACATACATATTAAAAATATAAACACCCATGACTGGAGTACAAACATTCGTTCTCATTCATCCATCATACAAGTGAGTGCTCCCAGCGGGACACGAACCCGCGACCGCTGGCACAGCAAGTAGGGTTGCTACAAACTGAGCCAAACATGTCCAGCTACTATATATCAGATTCGGTCGCAGAGTCACTATACTGCCGCAGCAAATATATAAAAAAAATATTTTTACGAACCCTCCGTTATATACTAGAGTTAAACAAATAGCATAGTAACAAAAAATCGGACAAGTGCGACGTTGACTTATACATCGAGGGTTCCGTAGCATGAAATACGATAAGTTTTAACTTACATAATTCAGTACGTTAAAATTTATTAGTATTTCTATGAGAAACAAAATTATATCCAAAAATATCCCATACGCTATATCTTTATTTTTCGTAATTTGACCACAGAACTATCAAAGCGATTATTTATCAATATAACTCACATAGTTTCTGAGTAAGATGGCTGTAACATACAGTCATGCAGACAGATGGACATGACCAAATGATAAGGGTTCTGTTTCTTGAGTTTAGTTACGGATTCCTAAAAATATTCCACTCGAATTGGATGTCTTTAGTTTAGAAGACGCTCGAAATTAGGCAAATACGAGTAGATGACGTGTGTTTGACAATCATTTTAAAGGACGACCTGAAGGAGTTACATTGATTAAACATACACGTTTTTGTAATTACTGTTCAAAATCATTAAAACAAAACAGTTTAACTTTTAAGTGTTTTAAACACTTGACTAATTAAGTTTGGTAACGTTAGAGGACAAATACTGAAGGTAAAAGGTCATGCATAATTAATTAATATATAACTAAAAAGTACACCGTACATAAGTACATAAAAAAAGATTAATCAGGATGAAGAATTACCTGATTATGTATTCAGCCCTTTTTAACGTCCAACTGCTGGGCACGGGCCTCCCCTCAATTCGAGGGGGATCAGTCCATAGACCACGCTGGCCAAGTGCGGGTTGGCGGACTTCACACGTCTTTTGAAAACTTGCTAGGTTCTCTCAGATATGCAGGTTTCCTCATGATGTTTTCCTTTACCGTAAGGCAACTGGTAATCATGTTAGAAATGATTCGGACATGAAAATATCAGAGGTGCGAGACCCGGGATTTGAACCCGCTTCACTCGGTTTCCCAAGCGAGTATGTTACCACTGGGCTACCACTGTCTCAATTATGATGATGCCGAAATCCGATTTTGGCTACGGCAGTCAATCTCACTTAGACCAGTCAACTGCAGGAGATATTATAGTGCAGCGCGTGTAAGCACAGACACGACGACTCTCTATTCCTGTCACTCTCAAAGTCCGATGGGACAATAATAAGAAACAACCAGTGAGAGATCAGACGCAGGACGGATTTACGTGCTCTCTGAGGCACGGGGATGAAATACTGCCCACTTCCTAACTCCGGTTATTACTGGAACTTTTTAATAGAAAGACTCAATAACTAAACTTGTCCTGACCCGGGACTCGAACCCAGGTCTACCGGATGTTCAACCGTACATGCTAGCCAATACACTACCAAGACAGTATCTTTACATAAATTGCTTAACCCTTCATATCTGATGATAGTCACTCAAGTCAGTAAGCATTTAGCAACTTATCCTTGATCCTCTAGGGCTTGTCCCTATGTGATACTTTAAATTATAAACTATATTACGTGTACTAAATTTAATCTAAATAACCGTTTTATCATGAAGTAATAAAGAGAAAACAAGCAAGTTTTGTGAATATATGCGTGAGTATGTTTGTCATATCGTTGCGTAGTAACGGCTCAACAGATCTGAGTCAAATTCGGGATGGAGATAGCTTAAATTCTGGATTAGCATATAGATTAATTTTAATCGACATATCTACTAAATGAGCGGGGTGACGAGCGAAAACTTGTAAATCCTATATATTTATAAATTAAGTTTGTTTGTCTGTTTCGACGTAAAAACTCTTTTTTGCCTTTTATAGCCTATTTATTGAATAACGTTATAGGCTATCACACATCTCGCTACAATGTAAGAGAGCGGAGTAATTCTACAAAATTAACGCGGGCGTAGTTGCTGGAAAACGCTAAAGATAATATTGATCGCTATTCAAACCCGCGACCTCCGCCATACAGATTGTATGTTAGACATCCACAAAGCGGAAAGTCGTCACCCAATCATGCGCATCACGTAAGGACGTTTACGACACACTGCCACAATGAGTTCGGATATTGCAAGGCATAAACATTAAAATTAAATAACCTTGGTCGGTTCTGAGATTTTGAAACATCCTGTACCATTTCTTATGATGTTTTTACCGTTATGGCTAAGGATAGTTTGGATTTGATACATAGTGATGGATAGGAGGTTACAGAAGTCATTTATGTTGACTTCAAAAATAAGTATTTACTTAAGTCCAAGTCTTTTTTTTAATGTTGGGAAATGCATTTACGTATACCACCTGTAGATATACAGGTGGTTATGTGGGACTCACCGGCTAGAAAAGCCAGTACTACCCACTAAAACCCAAAAAAACCTCCCCCGTCTTAATGGAGCGTCGCAGGATTACTTATGCACTCGACCACTCACTCGGCCCCGACGGCACGTCTGCCAAAGCAGATTACAACAGCTATAGGGTTGCTCCAACAGTCCACTCTGCTATCAGACGGACGCAAAACTAAAAAGCAAACCATATCTAAATATGGATCCAAGTCGTTAGAGCTATTAATTAAAAAAAGATTATGGAGAATTTTGGTAAAACAAGTAAATAATATGTATGTATTTAAAGTTATATATGTGTAGTGTATCAACTATCTGGTATCCATAACACAGGCCACGTAGCTTACCATGGAACTAGATGGTGTCGTGTGTTAATGTACCAACATATTTAAATAAATAAATAATAAATAAATAAATAAATATTTGTTTATTTATTATTACAATAGTGGTCTAATACTAATAACTTTTACGGTACGTTTTAATTTTTTTGAGCGGAATCCTAATTCTGTTTTTAAAATAAAAGTAGCCAAGTTTCGTCTTATAACATCAGCTATCTACCAGTGAAAGTCCCCTTAAAATAAGTTCATCCGTGTCGGAGATTAGCCGGAACAAACAGACAGACAGACAAAAAAAATAAAAGTTGTGGTTTTTGTCTTCAATACCGTATATGTATAATTTCACTGGCGACTCACCCTCGCTTCGCTTCGGGTTTGTCCCTAGACAAAAACAAACCTATCCCATGGGAACCGTACATTTTTCCGAAATGATATATAGCCTATAGCCTTCCTCAGTTTACGGGCTATCTAATGCAAAAAGAATTTTTCAAATCGGATTAGTAGCTCCTGAGATTAGCGTGTTAAAACAAACAAACAAACTCTTCAGCTTTATAATATTAGTATAGATAAGTAAAAAATGAAATTTAACTTTCCAACCTACTTGTGCCACAGCCTTAACCTAATATGTTGAGCAATTACAATACTTATATAGTCGAAGGTCGCTCTAATGGACGATGTCCAAACGCAGTGAGTACTCCGTTTGTTTATACTTTAAATATTTACCTTTCATCTATTATATTTGTATAAATATGTATACATATACATAATAACGTTATAACTAAAAGTCGAAACTACGAAATCATCATATATACATACTAGCGACTCACCCTCGCTTCGCTCGGGTTCGTCCCTAGGTACATTTTAATTTTTTTGAGCGAAACCCTAATTCCTTTTCTAAAATAAAAGTAGCCTAAGTTACTCCTTATAACATCAACTATCTGCCAGTGAAAGTCCCGTCAAAATCGGCCCAGCCGTTTCGGAGATTAGCCGGAACAAACAGACAGACAGACAAAATTGAGTTTTTCTTATAAGTACTATACATAATTCCATATGCATTTAGTATAAAGCTGTTATTTTGACATTACAAACAGACACTTCAATTTATCTGTATAGATTACAGCTCCGCTCCCTTGGGTAGTAGCATTATGATATATAGCTTATAGCCTTCCTTAATAAACGGGCTATCTAATGCACAAATAATTTTTCCTCATGACTGCTTTTTTACTTCTTTACACTAAAATAGCTGGACGGGTTTTGGTGGAGTTTAGTATATGGATATGGCCTGGAGTAATACATATGCTTCTGCTAGGTACCTCGCTAGTACATAATATACATAGGTTTTTATCTAAAGTATTGTACCATTACATCTGGTGAGAGTCGGTCGTCTATAATTATATCGTCGTGCTCTACGCACATGCTTCCGTGGAAAGATCTTAGTTTTGTACAATAACTAGCCGGAATGACTTGCAGCTTGTTTCGTTTGGCATTATCAACTATATCGGAGATCACCAGTTTGATTTCTATGTGTTGTATGTGGGTATTTCTCAGAGTTTGCGTTCTTCGTCTGATTTATCTGGCCAAAAATTATTTTCATTTTTGGCTCTATTCGACATACTCTTATGATGAAAGACATGCCAAAGAACGTATATTTGAATTACGCACTCATTTTAATCAAATATTTTTTGAGATATTTGACTTTAATTTTTTAGGGCCCATATGAATCAAAATTCGTGACGGATGGATCAGAAACAGGAATAAAAATAAAAAAAACCGAGTCTGTATTAAATTTATATAACATTTTATGTATTCAGAAGGAAATTCAGTGTTATGACAAAAGCCGAAAATACTCTCGTCATACTGCTTGTCGTCGCTCGCAATGTTATTTAAGTAATCTAAAGCAACGTATCATGTGTTACGAGCGAATTCAGTCGAACTTTTGGCTCTACAGATTTAACAGAAGGTGTCGCTAGTCAAATCTTCTTCATCATCATTTTCCTGCCCATTTCCCAATCACTTCGGGTCGGCGCAGTACATATTGCTGATAGGATTTGGCAAAAGTTTTACGACCGGGCGCCTGCCTGAAATCACCTCCTTGGGAATGCTATTGTTTATCGCGGAAAGGGCCCAAGGTGCGATGACCAGCACATCTAATTTAGATTTAATTAGTTCTATAAAATTATCTAATGTCAGTAATTATTTCACCAGTTTCATTGGCACAGTCAATTGTTTGAGGTTAGACTTAGCTTAATATTGGAGAGTTCTTACGTCTTGTAATATGCATATTCCATATTTCTTTCTACTAAAACATTTGTTGTAGTATTATTCAAAGTTTTCATGTAATTTTCTGATATATTTTGAAATAAATGTTGAACACAAATCATATCTCCTTATAATCTTGTTTTATATATCTTGTTAAGGCATCTATAATCTTACACAATTTAAAATCACAGCAGTATTTAAAATACTCTTAATATCAGTCTTTATAATAAAAATAAAAGAATTAACAATGCTACTGGCTATATTGAAGATATTGGAGAAAGAACTCCGAGAAGCTTTGGTGAATACTCCTTTCTTATTTTCTCTATCCTTATACATTCTGCGACTCTCTTCTTTTCTTTTTCCTCATCATTGGTTAGTTTTGCTCGTGGCATTGTTGTATACTGCAATATAAAAACGATAAATTAATACGAGTATTGTACTTTATGACAGATTATTGGTACTTTTCAAGTTTGCGATTATCAGTGTGGAATAATTCGGGAAAGGGATACGGGAAGGGTGCTCCCAATAGCGTCAGAGGAGTCCTAAAGCGAACTGCAGAAAAAATACTCGCCAGAGGAAATGACATAAAAAAAATTAAAAGCCTTGTTAAGCAACTGAAATACCATTGTCCAGATGTTATACCTATTAGAAGTATTGTTATGCTTGGAACTTGATCTTAATGATGATTGTGTGATAAATAACTTAAACAAAATGTACCAGTTTTTATTCATATGGGTTTTTGACCACATGAATCAGATACAGATAAATCAGAATTTTGCCTAAAATCTTCGATTACCCATGACACATATTTTCATAGGTATTCGCATTTAACCAAAAAAATCTGTAACGCAAACGTATTTCTTGGAGCATAGATTCAAGTTTTAAAACTCTGTAACATTATTTGTAAACTAGACATATTAATCAGAGACCCACCTGAATCAAGAACATATGAATCAAATACTTACTTTTGTGTCTCCGGATCGACGCTAAACTGGTCGCACTTCCAGCTTCGGACCCTTTTGCCGCACAACTGACTACCCCCAGCGCGGGTTGTGATGGTGTAATTTTTTGTATTTCGCCGACTACAGTCAAGTGAAGCGCGTGGCACATTAATCAGAATTTTCTGCCGGACACCTTTTATTTGTTTATTTATAATAAGTAAACTAACGTAAATATAACTAATATATTTTTTTTGTCAAAAGATAACTAATCTTTTTTCAATATGATTATAATTTATATTGTTTTTTTAATAAGATAACGCGTTATTTATAATTTTGTTCAGAAAAATGGGGAACGGACACGTCATATGAATCAGAAGAACGAGTTTCAAACGATTTTTTTATATATTTAGAATGCAATTATTATACAAACGGCATTGGTCCAAGTTAGATAATAGTCTAAGGTGTACTAAAAAAATATTTCAGACCGATTGATTGGCTAGTTACAGAGATAAACCTCCAGAAATCGAAAATTTAATGCGCTGAGAAATACCCATGTATTCAGCCCTTTCTAACGTCCCACTGCGGCACGGGCCTCCCTTTATTACAAGGAGGATCAGGTCATATTCCACCAAATGCGAATTAGCGGACGTCACATGTCTTTCGAAAGATTGCTAGGTTCTCTCAGACATGCAAGTTTCCTCACGATGTTTTCCTTCATCGTAAGAGAAGTGGATCATGTTGGAAATGATTCGCACATGATAATATTAGTGGTGCGAGACCTGGGATTTGAACCCACTTCATTCTTCAAGCTAGCACTAGTTTGATTTCTATAAGTGCTAAAATATGGTTCTATAGGTACCTAATGACAGCAGTTTATAACATTATTTGCTGAACAGTACCTTCTCTAAATTCAGCTCACTCCCAACAAGCTTTGCAAATGATTTTCGTCTGGAAATTGAAAATTGGGCTTTTTACATCTTTCGCTTCTTCCAATATCGTCAATCTGTGATCAATTGGTTGACTGATTGATAAATTGATTGATTAATTGATTGATTGTTTGGCTGATTGATATAACTATCCGTACTGTCCCATAAAAATAAATATGTCCCATAAAAATAAAGGGGCTTGATTATTTCATACTAACATTTTATTCCCGCGTTCCGCTTGTTACCACATCTTTAAGATTCTATCGTATTCGGTAGAAATCATTTTCAATATTAATATCTCTAACTGATATCGTGAATGAAATTATCGCAATGAGAGTAATTTGATAGAAATTAGCTAGTTTTCGAAAGACATATGATATCAGACAACCCGCACTTTGCCCCCATGGTGGAAAATGGCTTGGTCCCATCGTATTGAAGGGAGGCCCCCAATAGTGGAACGTTAAAAGGGCAGAAATATTGTTATCATTACTTTTGTTATGCCAAAGAATTAATAACTTGCGAAATTATATGTAAATAATACTTGTAACTTCCCTCTGACTCATTCAGTGAGTAATTATCTTAAGACAATGTGAAAAATAAACAATATGACAAGCATAGTTGAGTTACATGTATAATGTTGAATAATTATTATTTACAAACACCTTCCTCGAGACTAAATGACAAATTGATAGATTAAAGCGATTTATTATATAAGAGACTCAACTTTTAAATTCGAGCCGGGCTAGACTAGACTAACTTACAGCGCTAGTTTTACACTAGGGGTTCTCGGGGCTAGTGCCCAGGGCGCCAAATTTTTAGGAGTGGCAAAATTCGGAGGGTAGGAAAAAAATCCTCTTCGCGTTATGGAAAATGTTTTTTTTTTTATTTTCCAAAAAAATGATAATTAAAAAAAAAATATATTAATAGGGCGGCATTTTTTATAGTGCCCAGGGGCGGTTCTAAGGTTGAATCCGGCTCTGCTAAATTACGGGACGATACGGGAACGAGCCAAATAAAAGCAAAAGGAGTGACTCTAAGAATACTATTTGTAGAAGATCCATACGTCATATATCCTCGTCATGTTCCACTGTTGTACGTGTATTATTTTTTTGTCTCGCGCGTGCGTGTGGGAACTTATGTTGCAAATATCTGTGAGCGATGATAGTCACTCACCATCAAGTGAATGGTCGGCTCTTTTTTTCTATATAAAAAAAGTTCCGAAGTAAGATTGTCCATGACTCATCTACTTAGGTAAGATGTATTTTATACTAAACTCTCTGTTTGGACAAAAAATTAAAAAAACCGACTTCCAGGCACTGAAAAGTAAAAAATAACTAAACAGGGGTTTTCATTTAGAAATAGATACCTAATGAGATATTTTCGAAGTCGGTGCCAGCCAATACAAATCAAAGCACACCGACTTCGAAAATATCTGATTAGGTATCTATTCTAAATGAAAACCCCTGTTTAGTTATTTTTTACTTTTCAGTGCCTGGAAGTCGGTTTTTATTTTATTTTTTTAAGTTTTTATTTTTCCATTTTTAGTGTAGATGTAATAAGCAGGTAATTTGTAAGAAGAAAGATTTTTAAAAACATATTCGATTAAGCCATTTATTTAAAAACCGCTCGACCGATTTCGATAATTTTTATATGGGACCACTGGGAAAGAATACCCTTTGAAACAAAAAAAGAATTTTTCAAATCGGTTCAGGCGTCTTCGAGTAATCGGTGAACATACATAAAAAAAAGGTTCCGACGAATTGAGAACCTCCTCCTTTTTTGAAGTCGGTTAAAAAGGAATGCAGCTTACTTCATCATGTCGCTTTTTGGCTGTCGGTGTAAAAATTTACTCTCATATTTTTTTCCAAACGTACCAAAAGAAGTATAACTTCAAAAAATAATAAAATAAATAATAAAAAAAAAAGATTCCGACGAATTGAGAACCTCCTCCTTTTTGGAAATCGGTTAAAAAAATTAGATAGGATAGATAAAATCTATTACAGGGTCACATATTATGTATCTATGTACGTACATACATACGAGTATGTTACAAGGTCTTTGTTTTTGCTATATTTTACTATATTGATTGGTAAATTATTAAATTAATTTAATATAATGAATTATGAATGCCCTTAGTTCCTTGCGGTTTGCCATTTACATACAATACACCGACCTTTGTATCATATAATTGGAATGCACAAGTAAAATCTCTCGTCTTCGTCCGTGTTTTAGTTGGGTAAAAATAATAAAAATAATAATAAAAAAATTACAATCCCGTGAGTTTTTTTTTCAATATATAATCGGGTCACTGTTATAATTAATGCTAATTTGTATGTTTTGTTACTCACAGTGAAATGCCTGGATTGATTTGGTTGAAAAAATGACGTTAATCCATACTTATATATTTTTTTAATATTATAAATGTGAAAGTGTGTTTGTCCGTTCATTCGTTAGTTCGTTCGTTCGTTTGTGTGAGTGTTTGTTTGTCTGTTTGTCCTTCTTTCCTGTCGAAACAGAGTGACGGATTGGCAATATTTTTTGTGTGGAGATAGTTGGAGGCCTGAAGAGTGACTACTTAGGCTACTTTTTGCCACGGAAGATTATCTCATTCCCATGGGATTACACGTTATGACTCTGTCAAGAAAATTATTTATGATCACCATTACTTGAAACTGTGTATTAATCCTCTTAAATACAATTAAATAAATAAGTGTTTAGCATTTTTCGAAATTCATCCATAATAGGGGATGAAAGTTTGTGAAAAACCCACCTTTTTAGAGTTATTTTTGTAGTTTTAGCGCGAGCGAAGCCGTGGGTTCTGCTAGTAGGTACAATATAAGATATACTCAAATAATGTTCATTATCTAATATCTTCTTCAATATATAAATAAAATTTTTCAAATCGGATTAGTAGTTCCTGAGATTAGCGCGATCAAGCAAACAAACAAACAAAAAAACAAAGAAACAAAAAAAACAAACTCTTCAGCTTCATAATATTAGTATAGATTATTCACCGATTTGACCGTGAAATGGTTACAGACAAACAAACACATTCATTTTTATAATATTAGTAAACATTGTTCTCATGCATTCTTTGAATTTTTTTACTGATGGCTTTTGTTTATAATTTTAAAAATCTTTTATTAGCACTTATCTATACATATAATAAAATTCTGAGTCAAATCTGTACATTAAATATTTTTTGTAAAATCTTATTGGAATAGTCATTATTATCGATACAGAGGCCGAATCTATAGTTTTTAGAATTATTGTCTGTCTGTCTGTCTGAAAACGTATCACGAGAAAACCACTTGAAAGATTTTAATGAAATTTGATATGATGATAGCTGGTTATCCGAGTCAACATATAATATACTTTTTACTGCGGGAAAATAACTCATCTCTGAGAAACCTATACTAAATGTTAATGGATGGATGTATGTTTGTTACTCAATCACGTCAGAACGGTTGAACGGATCTGAATAAAATTTGGCACAGAGATAGACTAATTATAGTCTGGAATAGCACATAGGTTACTTTTTATCCCGGAAAAATATATGGTTACCGTGGGATAGATTTGTTTATGTTTTTCACTAGAAATATTATACACAAGTAGCATTGGCAAAATTTTATTACAGCCTATGATTTAGTTATAGTCTATCCATGTACTAAATTTTATACAAATCTATCAGCCGTTTCAGCGCAGCGTAACAAACAAACAAACATACATACATACATACATACAAGCTTTGGCATTTGCAATAGTAGTGTAATTTAGGACGGATGACGGATCAATCGACATTTTTTAAGTGAGCCTTAATATTATACTCGTATAGGGTTTCCGGTTAATGAAACACGATTGCCCTCTTGTCGGCGACTTCCCGTGTAAGACACGATAATTTTTGTAATTGCTTTAATTTTTCGCCTTGATAATATGTGAATTTTAATTTATACAAATTATTTTGAAATAAAACAATATTTTCGGATCTTTTCGCAGTTTTATTTTGATTTTTGAGAGACAGTCTCTCATGAGATACAACCTGGTGACAGACGGACAGACAGACAGACAGACGGAGAGCGGAGTCTTAGTAATATGGTCCCGTTTCACCCTTTGGTTACGGAACCCTAAAAATGGAAAAATAAAAAATTAAGAAAAAAATTAAAACCGATTTGAAAAAAAAACACTAAAAATTAAAAAATAACTGATCGGTAGTTTTAATTTACTATAGACACCTAATCAGATATTTTAGAAGTCGGTGCCGGCCGATACAAATTAGCACACACGCAGCAAAATAACGCTGGTATTTTTGACTTTGAATTTTTTTTTGGGGGCCTTTAGTTTGAGATTAGTATAGGATATTATAGATATTACTAGCTGACCCGGCAAACGTTG
The DNA here is from genome assembly GCA_905404265.1 of Fabriciana adippe. Classification (NCBI taxonomy): domain Eukaryota; kingdom Metazoa; phylum Arthropoda; class Insecta; order Lepidoptera; family Nymphalidae; genus Fabriciana; species Fabriciana adippe. Next base: position 647,760 of record FR990010.1, read on the forward strand.
TTTTGCCATATAAATAATTTCCTATTACTAAAATGGCTATTAAAAAATAAGGGTTGATCGTAGAAGGGTGAAAATTGAGGATTGTATGTATTTTTGTGTGTTGTATCATAAAAAAATAGAAATTAAAAATTTTGTCTAAAAAATAAAATAAAAATTTAGGGGTGGACTACCCCTAACATTTAGGGAGATGAAAAATAGATGTTGGCCGATTCTCATAGATACCGGATAAGCACAAAAAATTTCATCAAAATCGGTCAAGCCGTTTCGGAGGAGTATGGCAACGAAAACTGTGACACGAGAATTTTATATATTAGATACCACTTATGTGGTGTAATTTTACATTTTAACTTTTACTTCGCCATTATTCAAAGTCGCGACCTTCATCACAGGTTATTGAATTTTTTTCTTAAATTCCGAATTAATAAAGGTCGTGCAAAGGTCGAGATAAAAACTTATTTTAACGTTCAACATATGACCGACCTTGGTGTTTCCGCAATACTTCATTTAGTATTGAAAGTGTTTCCGCTGCCAATACTGTTTATTTGTTTGTACGCTCTTATCTCTAGAACTCCCGGTCTGATTTGAAAAAAAAAATAGCCTTTTGTGTTTTATAACTTACATGCGACTCACCTTCGCCCTTAGTTACGTTTTAACGTTTAGTATAGATTTCTCAGAGATGAGATATTTTCCCGCAGTAAAAAGTATCCTATATGTTGATCCGGATAACCAGTTATCACCATACCAAATTTCACCAAAATATGTCCAATGGTTTTTTCGTGATGCGTTTCCAGACAGTCAGACAGATAAAAATTCTTTAAACTATAGATTCGGCCTCTGTATCGATAATAATGACTATTTCAATAAGATTTTCCAAAAAATATTTAATGTATAGATTCGACTCAGTTAGAATTTTATTATCCTACTAATATTATAAAATTTGGCACAGATATAGATTATAGTCTGGAATAACACATAGACTTTTCACCCCCTTAAGGGATGATTTCCGAGATAAAAGTATCCTATGTCCTTCCCAGGGTCTCAAACTATTTTCTTACCTTTCATCTAAATCGGTTCAGTAGATCCAAAGATTACCCCCTACAACCTCACAAACTCACAAACTTTACCTCTCTATAATATTAGTATAAATAATCGATTTTTATATGGATTATATTAGATTATATTCAACGATAACAACGCCTATTAGTTCAGAGGTTATGTGGGAACGTAGAACAATTGATTACTCAACAAACACTCTCACGACTTACGATTGCAATATTTATCTACGAGTATATGCGAGATAACTTCTTAATCATTGTTATATTTGCCTTTGTTTATTAGTTTGGCCATGTAAATAAACCACGCACTGTTTTTAACTGTGGAGCAATTATATAAACTAACTAGCGACTCACTCTCGCTTCGCTTCGGGTTCGTCTCTAGACAAAAACAACTCTATCCCACGGGAACCGTACATTTTCCGGGATGATATATAGCCTAAAGCCTTCCTCGATAAATGGACTATCCAACACAAAAAGAATTTTTCAATTCCATCCAGTAGTTCCTGAGATTATCGCGTTCAACCAAATAAACAAACAATCAAACAAACTCTTCAGCTTTATAATATTAGTATAGATATTTACCCAATGTTCGAAATCCGATAATAATCGTTATTGAAAAGACGAAAACATACATCTATACAGATAAATAAAACTGATGTGTCTGTTTGTAACGTCAAAATAACAGCTTTATACTAAATGCATATGGAATTATATACGGTAGTTATAAGAAAAAAACAATTTTTAAAATTTTTGTCTGTCTGTCTGTCTGTTTGTTTGTTCCGGCTAATCTCTGAAATGGCTGGACCGATTTTGACGGGACTTTCACTGGCAGATAGCTGATGTTATAAGGAGTAACTAAGGCAACTTTAATTTTGAATCCCTCAAAAATTTCTTCTTTAAATTTGAATATGGATTCCCTCGCGAGTGTCAAACTATGCGACATACACGGCCGTATCTTTTGATTGCGTTGACTTACAAGTTTGATTTTTCACAGCTCCAAGAGATTGACGACTTGAGTATTTCATATTAATTTCAACTTCATACCTCTGTTTGTTCCTGAGAAAAAGGGTCTTGACAGACATACAGACAGAAGCTTTAAAATATACATATATACGTGGGTTCAGGATAGAGGTAGAAACGATTAATAATTTCATCATAAGATGCTATTACTCATGTGACACGTTATTGCAAAACGCTTTTGCCAAATAAATGCCACTACTCTATGATTATGATTGATAATGAACTATTATGTTTCGCAGCTTCATTCTTTGCGATTTAGATTCACATATTGTAGATGTATTTCCAACTATCAGCCTAGCACGGAATTTAAAGTATTTATTTTTATTTATTTATTTTTTAAATAGCAACACTTTCTTTCAAATACCCCACTTCCTAATCCCCACCTATCCATACTTCCTCTTTGCAATGTTTCGTGTGGCTCGTCATTATGTTTTTCCGTGCTGAAGCCTACGCACATCAAAACTCGAGTCAATCAAAATGGGGAAGAAAAGACAACGTGACAAAAGTGAAGAATCTATTCGAAAAAAGATAAGGAAATTGGAAAGTAAACTGCAGAATCGTCGAAGAATAATTTCATCAGACGAAGATAGTCAAAGTAAGTACTTTTTTCTCAAAAACTGACGGTAAATGTAAATAAAAATTTAGCAATTAATATATTCAAATTTTTATTGCATAATTTTATTTTTTATTCACTTTTTAATTTTTTACCGTTAGAATTTGACATACTAAAAATTCAAATGTATAAACATAAGTGATGCGTTTTTACCGTCACAATTAACTTGATGCGTTTTTTACCATCATATAAGGGAGCTGATGCGTTTTTACCATCATGCTTGCCACATTCGACGATCCTGAGATCGTTTTCAGTAATATGTGATGAATATTCACAGGTCCAGGTGAAGACCAGTATCTACAATCAAACAAGATGACAGGTGTGCTCACACCATGTGATGCACCCTGTTCGTCCTATACAGTGGAGACGCCCAATCCTGAGCATCAAGATGGTCTTCAGTTTTTACCTACAGACCCAGTTACAGAGCCAATTGAAACTGTTGACGATAGGCTAGATGAGGGTATTTTAGAAATACTTGGCAATGCACCTGAACCAGACACCAGGTTAGGAAAACCTATACATAAGGACATAGCTGCCAGATGGATTGAGGTTCTAAGGAAAGGTTTAAATAAGGAACAAAAAGACCTATTGGCTAAGGAATATTTAGTTCCTAGTAACTGCGAGTTACTCGTACCGCCTGTTTTAAATCCTGAAGTAAAAGTTGCTTTACTTGAACAGTTTGTAAAAAGAGACACGTCTTTAATGAACAGACAAAAACGATTCGCCAATGCTATATCTGCGCTAGGTCAATCCATTGAAATTATTATTTCTACAAATTGTGAGCAAGTATTAAAACAAAAAGTTTTAAAACCTGTCAGCGATGTTTGTAAAATTTTATGTGATATGCATCATGACGAAACAAAAACAAGACGAAAGTTTGTCATTGCATCCATCAATACTAGCTTAAAAGATACATTGACAAACTCTGAAGCTGACAAGTTTCTTTTCGGAGATAACATGTCAGAAAAGCTTAAGACAGCAAAAACTGTACAACGCTCAGCTGAAGCATTAAAGGTGACACAAAGGCCATTTTCTAGGACTAATTTTTCTAATAATAAATCTTTCAACAGCAAGAATAATTTAAACTACAAGTCCCTGCATCAGAAGACAACAGGCAGGCAAGATGCAGGGAGGTCGTACGCAGTCCTGCCTCCACGTCACCAGAACAGCAGTTTGCAACGGCAGACTCACTGGGTGCAGCGGCCGGCTCCACCACCGCCGCCCTCTTCACACCAACCACCTCCGCCGATACGCAGGTCGACTCGCAAATAAATGAGGTACCGTACGCAGGCCGATTAAAGTTTTTTATGTCCAATTGGTATAAGATCACTAATGATCCTACAGTTTTGTCTTGGATTAATGGATATAGAATTCCTTTTATTTCTTTACCAATTCAAGAAAACTGTCCTTCCATATACTCTGACTCTATAATTGAATCATATGATTATGAGAATACAATTGCAAAATTATTAAAAATTGGAGCTATATATAAATGTAGTCATGAAAATTTTGAATTTTTATCACGGATATTTCTAGTTCCTAAGCCTAATGGTGAAAAAAGATTAATTTTAAACTTAAAAAGGTTAAATAAATATATTAAAAAAGATCATTTTAAGATGGAAGATTATCGCACTGCATCAAAGTTGATAACTAAAAACTGTTATATGGCATCCTTAGATTTGAAAGACGCTTATTTTTTAATTAATATAAATAAATATCACAGAAAGTTTTTACGTTTTATGTATAACGGTCATCTTTACGAATTCACATGTTTACCATTTGGTTTATGCACTGCACCATATGTATTCACAAAGCTTCTAAAACCTGTCATAGAATATATTCGTAGTAAATATAACATTTTGTCAGTAATCTATCTCGATGATCTTTTATGTTTTGGAGAAACTTTTCAAGAGTGTCAGAATAATGTTCATAACATTAAAAAATTGTTGATATCATTAGGTTTCATCATTAACACTGAAAAAAGTTCAATAACTCCTAAACAACAATGTAAATTTTTAGGTTTTGTTTACGATTCAAAAAATATGTTTTTACAACTACCCGATGATAAAAAATATAAAGTAAAAGAAATCTTATTGACATTTGTCAAATTAACCAAATGTAAATTACGTGACTTTGCGAGATTTATAGGTCTGTTAATATCTGTTTGTCCTGCAGTAGAATATTCTTGGTTACATACAAAACAGTTTGAGTACCATAAATATATGTGTCTACTTAAAAATTCTTCTTATGATCAAATAATTAATGTACCTGATAGTTTAAAACCAGATATAAATTGGTGGTTAGCTAATATAGAGAATTCTTACTGTCTATTTAGATTTAATAATTACAACTTAGAAATTTTTTCTGATGCTTCTCTTACTGGATGGGGTGGTTATTGTGGTAATAAAAAAGTTCATGGATTTTGGAAATTGGAGGAAAGTTGTCTACACATTAATAAGTTAGAATTAAAAGCAGCTTTTTTCACATTAAAAGTGTTCACAAATAATTTATATGGCAAAGAAATTCTTTTACGTATTGATAATACAACCGCCATTTCGTGTATAAACCGAATGGGAAGTGTGCAATATCTTCATCTGTATCAAATAAGCAAAGATATTTGGAAATGGTGTGAGATGCATAAATTGTATATTTTTGCATCATATATTAATACAAAGGATAATACGGTAGCCGATTCTTTGTCTCGTAAAAAGTTTCAGGACACAGAATGGGAATTAGCAGACTATGCATTTCAAAAAATTTTGTTAAATTTTGGTGATTTTGATATCGATTTATTTGCAAGTCGGTGTAATGCAAAATGTAAAAAATATATTACTTGGAAAAGAGATCCCGATGCACTAGCAGTTGATGCCTTTACTGTGTCCTGGAAAAATATATTTTTTTATGCCTTTCCTCCATTTATTTTAATATTGAAAGTTTTGCGAAAGATAATATCAGATAAAGCAGAAGGTGTATTAGTTGTTCCATATTGGCCTACACAACCGTGGTTTCCCTTGTTTGATAAATTAATTTGTTCACCGTGTGTATATTTTGAGCCAAACGTTAATTTACTAACTTCTCCTTTCAGATCATTACACAGTCTTCATCAGACCTTGTGCTTAGTAGCCGCGAAGTTGTCAGGAAAACATATTTAAAAATGGGTCTAACATCTAGAACCGTAGATATTCTAATGAATTCACTTTCCGATAATACTTACAAACAGTATGACAGTTGCATAAGGTCTTGGTTAGAGTTTTGTAAGAATAAAAATCACGATTTTTCCTATATGTCTATTCCTATTATATTAGATTATATGAGTGAATGTTTTCATAAAGGCGTTAAGTATGGAACAATAAATTCACACAAATCTGCCTTATCACTATTATTTCCTAATATACTTAAGGATGATTGTATTAAAAAATTTATGAAAGGGGTTTTCAGAACGAGACCTTCTCAACCTAAATATAGTATTACGTGGGACCCTAATATTGTTCTTAATTATTTGTCTGCACAATGGCCACATGAATGTCTCGATCTGGAAATTCTCTCGAAAAAAGTTTTAACTTTGTTGGCTCTAGTCACAGCACATCGCGTACAGACTCTAGCTTTGATAAAGATTCCTAATATTGAAGTATATGATTCGCATATTATGATAAAAATTCCTGATCTTGTAAAAACATCTCGACCAAATTCATTTCAACCTATTCTAAAATTGCCATTTTATAATGAAAAACAATGTATATGCCCAGCAAAGTGTTTGTTAGATTATATAAATAAAACTAGCTCCTTACGTGATTCTAAAAATATTTTTTTATTTATTAGTTATAAAAAACCATATAAAAAATTAACTTCACAGACCTTAAGTCACTGGATAAAGGATACTCTTAATAAAAGTGGCATAAACACTTCTATTTTTACCGCACATAGTACGCGACACGCAGCTACGTCTATAGCCAACAAACTTGGTGTCAATATAGATGTAATTAGAAAGACTGCCGGTTGGAGTCAATCATCTGCAACTTTTGCCAGATTTTATAATAAAGAAATTGTTGTTGATAATTTTGCTAATTCGGTACTTGCCTCTGAAAATGTTAAGAATTAAAATATAATTAAATGTATAGAAAGAATTAGATACAAAAATGATAAATAAAACGTATGTTCATACTTACATGTTTTTTAATACTTACCTCTTTCCATATTACATTCATAGTTACATTTTATATTTGCTATGTTTCTCTGAACATCCTACAATATGTGAATCTAAATCGCAAAGAATGAAGCTGCGAAACATAATTGAAGATCAAACGAACTTACCAAGTGAAGTTCGATCACAATTATGTGAGCAGCTTCATTCGACGCGATTTATATAAACCCACCCTACATAATATTTATTAACATAATTACATTTCTACCTTCGAAAGGAAATAAATATATTATTTCTTATTTACCCGGCCCTAGTTTTAATAATTAAAAACGACAAATATAAAATGCTAATAATCTTTAAACTAAATGACGAGCCACACGAAACATTGCAAAGAGGAAGTATGGATAGGTGGGGATTAGGAAGTGGGGTATTTGAAAGAAAGTGTTGCTATTTAAAAAATAAATAAATAAAAATAAATACTTTAAATTCCGTGCTAGGCTGATAGTTGGAAATACATCTACAATATGTGAATCTAAATCGCGTCGAATGAAGCTGCTCACATAATTGTGATCGAACTTCACTTGGTAAGTTCGTTTGATCTTCAATTATTTTATCTAATATTTTCTTAGATTTACGCGAATATTTGACACCTATACTAATATAACAAATGTGAAAGTTTAGATGTTTGGATAGATTATATGGACAGATTTTAATGAAATTTAGTATGATGATAGCTGGTTATCCGGGTCAACACATAGGATACTTTTTGCTGCGGGAAAATAACTGATCTCTGAGAAATCTATACTAAACGTTAATGGATGGATGGATGTTTGTTACTCAATCACGCCAGAACGCCTGAACGGATCTAGATGAAATTTAGCACAGAGATAAATTATAGTCTGGAATAGCACGTAAGCTAATTTTTATCCCGGAAAAATGTACCGTTCTCGTGGGATAGATTTGTTTTTGTTTTTCTAGAGGCGGGCGACCCGATTGAAGCCAGGGTGAGCATTTAATTTCAAATGTCTATATCTACTTTACTACCTTTTTGGATTTTTTCGCGGATTTATTTTGATTTTTGGTTCCCGATGTTTCGAATGTTTTACAGCGTACATGGTCACGGGAGAGACTATTAATTATCGTTATGTTTCTCTTAGAATGTTAATAAGCGACCATGCATTATATATGAGTGATAATTACGTTCTAATCAATGTACGGTACCATCGTAAAATGGAAATTTTGCTAAAAATAACAGTATCCTACGCACAGATCAAATTTAAGTTAGATATTTGAAGATCTTAGAATATCATAAAATATCTAGATAGAATAGATTGTGAATCATAGATATATTTTTTTATTTTATATCAACACTAGTGACTTACCCTCGCTCCGCTCTTGTGTTTCCCTAGGTCTTAATAGTAGCCTATGTGCTACTCCAGGTCATAGAGTATCTGTGTACTAAATTTCATCCAAATGTGTACAGCCGTTACAGCGTGAAGGAAAAACAGACAAACACACATACAATTTTAGTATATACAGGTGGCCGGAACATCGACGTCCAATTAAAAATAAAATTTATGGCCCTCGTATCGTAGGATATCCGAATCACGTCCATGTTACACGACTTTTTATAGATTTCGAGTTAATTTTTTTTAATCAAATGGTTAATTTTAAGAATTTTTTAACCTCGCTATCTTTGAAGGCCGACTTTAGCCAAAGTGTACTTTTTTTGTCTGTCTGTCTGTCTGTTACCGCATCACAGAAAAACTACTGGAGCGATTTTGATGAAATTTGGTATGATGATTGCTGGTTATCCGGGTCAAGATATAGGGGATACTTTTTACTGCGGAAAAATATCTCATCTCTGAAAAATTTATACTAAAGTAATATTAATAAATGCGAAAGTTTATGAGTTAGTCAATGTTTTTTTACTTCACGCTGTAACGGCTAAATGGATTTGAGCGAAATTTTTAATTCACAACGAAGACGGCTTATACTTTTTTTTCTATAAACCACGCGAGCGGAACCGCGGACAAAAACTAGCTGCTAAAACATAAATATTTTTTTCCAATAGTACGTATTCGGTTATTAAGTATAAAGTATTTAATAGCGGAAAGACGCGAGAGCGCCGTCGCGCTTGAACACCCAACCAAAATATAATTGGTTGAGTGCTTCGAATATTCGGACTACTAATGCGAATGTTTGTCTGTATGTTTGTTATTACGCCGAAATTGCTAGACAGATTTGGATAAAATTTAGTACACATATATGAGCTGGAGTTATGTATAGGCTTGGATGATGTTAAATGTCAAATTAAAAGAAATGCTGAGTGAATCCGGGGTACGTTGCTATATAAGTAATACGACTCTGAAAGGACTAGACGAATTTTGATGAAATTTAGTATGCAGATAGACTAAGCTTTAAAGTAACACGTAGGCTATTATTAGGTACTTAGGGAAGCACACGGGCGGAGCGAGGGTAAGTCGCTTGTATACCAATCTCTAGTACTCTTCTGCGTCATTTTCGTATATTTAAGCATTTCTTAGGCCTACCGCATATATACAACTGTTACATCGACTAAACTGTTTAGTCGAGTTGTGTGCTTCTGTCGATTTCATGACGACCAAACAGTTTAGTCGACGAGGGTGCGCATACAATCAACTCTGTCGTAACATATTTATTTTAGTTTTCTTTTGTTTCGTCTCTTAAGCGGTTGTTTTGTAGAACTCAGTTATGATCGAATACAAGGGCAATGCTAAATAAAAAAAAAGTACACATATGCTTTGCTTATAATAAATATTTATTTTTATAAGTAATAATTATTATAAAATATATTTATTAATATATTTATATTTTTATAATAATAATTATTTAGAAATATATATTTTTACTAATTATAATACATGTTGGGACAATAAAACTCGTCGCCATCTGGTTCCATAGTTAATACACTACACATATATAACTTTAAATACATATACATAAGCACCCATGACTGGAGCACAAACATTCGTTATCATCACACAAATAAATGCCCCTAGCGGGACTCGAACCCGCGACCGCTTGTACAGCAACTAGGGTCACTACAAACTGAGCCAAACGTGGCAGCACGACCGTCACGCATCGACTGTTTAGTCGAGTGTATGCGTGCTCCAATACATTGCAATACATATTGAGTTGTCGGTCGATAGTTGTTCAACTGATTAGTCAAAAAGCAGTCGATGTGGTTTTTTGATTATTTTGTCGAGCAACTATCTAGTTGATAGTATGCGGTCCTTCATACATTTCCATATACTTTTGACATACAACTAAACAGTTGTTCGATTAAAAGTTGTATATATGCGGTAGGCCACGCTATTCTACCTACATTTGACTCTCGATTTTGATTTTTTCGACCAGTTAGTTAAAATAAAGCGTTCAGACAGACGGACATACAAATTTCTAAATATTTCATTGTTTGTTATATATGGAAAAAATAAGTACATTGTTTCTATATATTCGATGTAAAATTTTACAGTTGATAACATTTATTATATGTATGTATATGAGAAGTGTAGATATTAGAAAGTGTAGGAGTACTCATCCGTCTCGAATCACATTTTAAGATCACGTTCATATTCGTACATCTTCTATAGGCATATGCCTCAGTGATATTGTGACTATATGTATAGCTATATATAGTGACTATATGTATACTAGTATGTATAGCTACAGGTCTGGAGGACCTGGGTTCGAGGCCTGGATCGGGCCAAGTTTACTTATTGAGCCTTTTTGTGTAATAAGCCACAGTAACAGCCCGGAGTTGGGAAGTTGACGGTGTTTCCCCGTGCCTCGTAGAGAACGTAAAGCCGTCGGTCCTGCGTCTCAACTCTCACCGGTCATGTCGAGTAGTCGTTCCACCGGAGTATGAGAGTGACAGGAATAGAGAGTGCACGTTGTGTCTGCGCTCTCCCTCACACGCGCTGCACTATAATATCTCCTGCGCAGTTGGCTAGTCTTAATGAGCTTGGCCGCCGTGGCCGGAATCGGTCAGGAGGACATTATTATTATAACACTGAAACTGTTTATTACTATATGGTAAATTTTCAACTTTTCACCATGATCACTACTTGTCTTACGGTGAAGGAAAACATCGCGAGGAAACCTGCATGTCTGAGGGAACCTAGCAAGTTTTCGAAAGACATGCTCAGTCCGCCCGCACTTGGCCAGTGTGGAGACTGTGGCCTGATCTCCTTCGTATTGAAGGGAGGCCCGTGCTCAGCAGTGGGACGTTAAAAAGGGCTGAATACATATGCTAAATAATGTTATTACTAAATAAATCAATAAATAAAAGATGATAAAATTCCCTATTGTAGAGTCACATCTCTGCTACAAAGTAAGTACTAGCGACTCACCCTCGCTTCGCTCAGGTTCGCCCTTAGGTACATTTTAACGATTAGAATGGAATAGAAAAACTCTGTGAAAAACAAAAACGAATCCACGAAAACCATGTATTTTTCCGGGATAAAAGTTACCTATGTGCTATTACAGACGACGATGTCTTTGCCAAATTTCATCCAGATCCGTTCAGCCGTTCTGGCGTGATTGAGTAACAAACATCCAAACTTTCGAATTATAATATTTAAAATTGGATTATATATAATGGGACGGCATTGTCGGTCATTCATAAATCTAATAACATTCAAAGTTTCCATTATAATTTGAAGAATTCTTTACAATAAAGAAGCGCAAGCCGCGCCGTCTCGCTCGAGTACGCGCCCCAAATACGATTGGTCCACTTATTTTGGCGTTACGTAGTCATTCGTTACAATCTTGCTGTTGTATCTAAACTATTTATATCCATACTAATATTATAAATGCGAAATTAACTCTGTCTGTATGTTTGTCTGTCTGTTACCTTTGTACGCCTAATCCGCTGAACCGAATTAGATGAAATTTAGTACGGAGAGAATGTGAGACCCTGGGAAGGACATAGTGTAGTTTTTGTCCTCTTCGACCTCTACAGTTTTATTATATAATAGCGATTCACTCTCCCTTCGCTCGGGTTCGTCCCTAGGTGCGTTTTAATTTTGTTTGAACGAAACCCTAATTCTTTATCTAAAATAAAAGTAGCCTAAGTTACTCCTTATAATATCAGCTATCTGCCAGTGAAATTCCCGTTAAAGTTGCCCCTGCCGTTTCGGAGATTAGCCAAAACAAACAGACAGACAGACAGACAAAAATTTAAAAAATTGTTTTTCTTATAAGTACCTAGCGTATATAATTCAATAAAAAGCTGTTATTTCGACATTCCAAACAGAGTGATTATGAAATACATTAGATGCTGTTTTCCATACAAATAAATCTTCTTCTCCTATAGAAGAAAGAAGTGTGTTCTCGAACACACATCAAAGAAAAGAGGATAAAATCTATACAGATAAATAAAATTCAAGTGTCTGTTTGTAATGTCTAAATAACAGCTTTTTACTAAATGCATGTGAAAGTTTATATGCTACTTATAAGAAAAAAACAATTTTTAAAATTTTTCGGTCTGTCTATCTGTTTGTTTGTTCCGGATAATCTCTGAAACGGCTGGACCGATTTTGACGGGACTTTCACTGGTACATAGCTGCTGTTATAAGGAGTAACTTAGGCTACTTTTATTTTAGAAAAAGAATCAGGGTTCTGCGAAAAAAAATTAAAACCCATGAAATTATGAATAAAATCCGCGTATGGCGTATGCACCCGAGTGAAGCGAGGGTAAATGCTATATATTTTCAATGAATATCTTAGAAGTAGCAAGCTACTATTTATGTATAAACATAGCTAACCGTGAAAATGTACCTAGGGACGAACGCGAGCGAAGCGAGCGTGAGTCGCTAGTACAATATATAATCTATACATCTATACACATAAAAAAATGGAAGTGTCTATTTGTAATATCAAAATAACGACTTTTTAGTAACTGCATATGAAATTATATATGGTACTTATAAGAAAACCCCATTTTTTCTCTATCTGTCTGTTTGTTTGTTCCGGATAATCTCAAAAACAGCTGAATAATTTTGACAGGACTTTCACTGGCAGATAGCTGGTATTACATATAAGGAGTAGTTAGGCTACTTTTATTATAGAAAAAGAATTAGGGTTCCACTCAAAAAAATTAAAACGTACCTACGCATATCGTTATAGTAATAAATAAATGACTCGTATTGTACGGAACTTGAGAAAGTATATTATATTTATTCAACCTACTTCAAACGTGTGGTATTGTTATTCAAGCGGCAACACTGCGTTGCATTATTTGCCGTTTAACCGACTTGTTAAAAGGATCCATGTATGTTGGTGTTTGACCTGCATTTGATTAGCTATTAGCTATAAATTTCGATATGTATAATTTACAACTAGCGACTCACCCTTACTTCGCTCGGGTTCATACCTAGGTTAATTCCCGATACAAACTCTCATCCCCATTTTAACCCCCTTAAGTGATGATTTCCGGGACAAAAAGTATTCTATGTCCTTCCCAAAGTCATAAACTATCTTCTTACCAAATTTCATCTAAATCGGTTCATTAGATCCAGAGATTACCCCTTACAATCTCACAAATTCACAAACTTTACCTCTTTATAATATTAGTATAGACTAGCGACTTACCCTAGCTTTACTCGAATTGTTTATAGATGTCTTTTTGCCATACGTTTTATTCATTTATTTGAGTCTTTTCCATCTTTAGTTTAGGTAAAAAATGTAATAAATAAGACTTTTTTTTATTGTAATACAAAATAGCTTAGAGCACTCGGCGGTAATGTAGATTTCTATTAGTCAAGGAATTATCAGAATCGCATCAGTTGTTTCAGAGATTACCTCCTACGTACAAACTTATATACTTATAAAGTACCCCTTTATAATGTTAGAGTACAATAGCTTTCATAGCTTTTTTTATTTTTATTATATATTTTTACTTAGGGTCTCTGCCCACTACACTGTCTCATACCATGACCGTGCTATGAACGTATCAGGCACGGAAACGAGCACGGCACGGACTACTATGCCCACTAGACCGTATCAACAGCGTATCATGCCCGTACATAACGGTTATAGTGACCGTAGCATCCGCGTATCATCCGCGTATCAACCGCGTATCAACCGCGTATGATCCGCGTGTCATATCCGTATGGTTCCCGTTTTAGTATTACCTGTTGTTTCTAGATAAATATCACTAATATTGAAGTATTAGTTACAATATTATAATATTACCAGACGAATATATTAATATTACCTAATCCTGAGAAATATCGGTACTAACCCATCTTTAACAACGATTATCGCCCATCTATACAAGACAAGCGGCAATACGTAACGGGCTTAGAACGGTCATCATACGCGGTTATAACGGTCATCATACGGGTTTCTCACCGGTTCAACAACGTCGCGTGTCAGGCACGGAGCGTACCGGCACCGGCAAAATATTCTCGCCGACAATTGTTGACGCTCCGTGCACGGCACGCGACGGTGCCGGTCGGTGACGGAACGGTCTAGTGGGCAGAGTCTCATACATTTCAATACAAAGAATATTTTTTTGCCTGACACGCTCCTAGCACGGTCATGGTATGAGACGGGGTAGTGGGCAGACTCCTTTATATAAGATTTTAATAATCTAAAACACTCTTTACCTTTGAATACTCGTATATTCGAGGTACTTATAAAGGCAGTGGTGGCCACAGGTAGTGGTAGCCCAGTGGTAACGCGCTCGCTTCGCAAAGCGAGTGAAGCGGGTTCAAATCCCGGGTCTCGCACCTCTGATATTTTCATGTGCGAATCATTTCCAACATGATTACCACTTGTCATACGGTGAAGGGAAATATCGTGAGGAAACCTGCATGTCTGAGAGAAGCTAGCAAGTTTTCAAAAGACATGTGAAGTCTACAAGCCCGCACTTGACCAGCATGGACTGTGATCTGATCCCCCTCGTATTAAAGGGAAGCCCGTGCCCAGCAGTGGGACGTTAAAAAGGGCTGAATACAAAGCCTATAAAGGTCAAGTTTATTTATAAAAACTGTACATGCGTATGAATATAATATTACAATATTTATTAGAGTAAGAACCCTTTTATTACATTTTTTTTCTATTTTTATAAGTATTTTCAAGAGACTGTCTTTTGAGAAGACTAACTAGTAACCACCCATCTCTATCGACCGTCTTCCCTTTTTCCACTCCTCCCACATGGAAGTGAAGCACTAATTACACTACTATTATAAACTAGCGGTTCACCTTCGCTTTCTTCGGGTTCGCCTCTAGGAAAACAAAAACAAACCTATCCCACGGGAACCGTACATCTTGCCGGGATAAAAAGTAGCCTATGTATTATTCCAGACCATAATCTATATCTGTGCCAAATTTCATCCAGATCCGTTCAGCCGTTCTGGCGTGAAAGAGTAACAAACATCCATACTAACAAACTTTCACATTTATGATATTAGTATAGATGTGAAAGTTCCTGAGAGTGTGTATGTATGTTTGTTTGTTACTTCTTCACTCTGTAACGGCTCGAAAGAATAGCTCATGTCCCTGAACATTTTTTTTTTAATTTATTTATTTAAGATCAAAGTTATTATTGTTTTTTTAAATAAAGAAATTTCAGTAAAACTTAATAATTTCAATATTTAAACTACATTTCTTCCATGTCCCATCCATTTGTTCCATTCTGTATATAAAAATCGATATGTATGTATGTTCTCTATAGACTCCAAAACGGCTGGAGCGATTTTGATGAAATTTTCAAGCAATTATTAGTTTAGCCCAGAAGGTGATCCTCTGTGGTTTTGTAGCGATCGGAATTGTGAACGCGGGCGAGTTCGCGATTAGTGTTAGTACATATTCGATGCAATTTTTAATAAACTAAATAATCAAACGTCAAAGTGAGTAATATCCTTTATAATCACCTCTTTGACCTATTTCCCTTTAGCCGGAATATTATTAGATTTGCAATAATGGACGTTGCATTGTTCCTACTGCAATATCCGAGGTCTTCCGTAGGACCTAAGCTATATTTTGTAATGTTCATATATTATCTTGACGACACGTTTGGCTCAGTGTGTAATGACCCTACTTGCTGTGCCAACGGTCGTGGGCTCGAGTCCCGCTGGGGGCATTCATTTGTGTGATGAGCACGAATGTTTGTACTCCAGTCATGGGTGTTTATATTTATAATATGTATGAATTTAAAGTTATATGATATGTGTAGTGTATCAACTATCTGGTATCCATAACACAAGCCTCGTAGCTTACCATGGAACTAGATGGTGCTGTGTGTTAATGTCTTAATATATGAATATATGAATATATATAAATTAAATTATCTTCTATAATATAAAAATGAATCGCTGAATGTGTTGCTAAGCGCAAATCTCGAGAGCAGCTGAACCGATTTCGCTAATTATTTTTTTATAATATTCCTTGAAGTACGAGGATGGTTCTTACGGAGAGAAAAATTTAAAAAATTGCCTGAAAACTCTAAAAACAACACTTTTCTATATTCCCATACAAAAGATTCGTAATAATACTTAAAAGTCAATTTGAACTTTGATACCATACTATAAAGTTAATTTCTTTTTTGTATGTTCCTTAAGGTCCACGGAAGGTTTTAATAAAGAGAAAAAATGAAAAAATTAACGAAAAAAAAATCAAAATTTATATGGCTAACGCTGGCTAATAACTATTTATATCTTTTTAAATCATACCTAGCGACGAACCCGAGCGAAGCGAGGCGGAGCCGCTATTATATCAATACATATATTATTATTTTAAGTTGAGAGTGTGTTTGTCCGAGCTAATCTCAGAAACTACTGTGCAGATTTTGATATGTTTAGTTTGGATTTAGATGTGTGTTTGTTTGTTTGTTTGTCTGTCAAAAAAGATGTTTGCTACAATTTTTATATTTAGCTAAAATAAAATAATAGAGAGGTTTGATATAAAAATCGTTTTTGATATAAACTTTATTATCTACTTATGACCTTACCCTCGCTCCTTTAGGTGCCTACTGCCTACTAACCACCTTTTTTATTTAATGTTGGGAAATGCATTTACGCATACCACCTGTAGACATACAGGTGGTTATGTGGGACTCACCGGCTAGAAAAGCCAGTACTACACACTAAAACCCAACAAAATCTCCCCCGTCTTAATGGGGCGTCGCAGGTTCGCTTACGCACTCAACTACGACGCCCCGACGGCAGGTCTGCCGAAGCAGACCACAACAACCATGGGGTTGCCCCACAGTCCACTCCGCTATCAGAGAAACTGTACCAGGAGTAACCCGCATGGTACACCGCCCACCGAAGTGGGCCACCTCCCTGTGCGTTTCTTGGCTTCGTGCCCGGCTGAACTGCCGGACGCCCCCCCCCCTCCCCCCACCACGATAAGGTAAACGCACTGAGTGGGGGGGGGGGGGGTATTACCAACAGTAGACTATGTGTTATTCCAACTCATAGTCTATCTGTGTACTAAATTTCATCCAAATCGGTTCAGCCATTATAGCGTGAAATACTAACAAACATACACACATCAAACTTTCGCAAATATAATTAATAAACCACAAAACAGCATTTTTCAAAAGAATCCACGACCTACCACGTACTGACCTGTGTCTCGATACCGTCATTCCACCACAACTAGTTTAATCTTACTAACGTAGTTTCTTCATTAGAGTTACCTAAGAGCTTAGCTAATACCATATTAACGGTGGTTTTGCAACACGCTCGATGGATATGACAAAATATGACTTATGTGAGATTATGAGGACAAGTCGCGTTGAGTGGCGTTGAGTGACTGACCCCTAACACCCTGGTTTTCCCATAGAAATAATGGGGTAGTTGACACTATTAACAGATAATCTTAAGATACAACTTCTTTAAAAATGATGTTATAATACGTGTGTTTATATTTTACGTACGGAACGTTTTAACGGTTAGTAAAGATTTTTCAGAGATGAGATATTTTCCTGCAGTAAAAAGTATCCTGTGTGTTGACCCGGATGACCAGCTATCATCATACTAAATTTCATCAAAATCTGGCCGGTGGGTTTCTTGTGATGCGTTCCCAGACAGAGAGACAAACAAAAAAATTCTAAAAACTATAGATTCGGCCTCTGTATCAATAATAACGACTATTTCAATAAGATTTTCCAAAAAAATATTTAATGCACAGATTCGACTCAGTTAGAATTTTATTATATGTGTAGACTAGCGGATCACCCTCGCTTCGCTCGGGTTCGATAGACAAGCAAAAACAAATGTATCCCACGGGAACTGTACATTTTTCCGGGATAAAAAGTAGCCTATTTATTATTCTGCTTTATGTGTATGTGTGTGTGTAAGTTATATTAAAATCCAATCAGTACTTTTTAACCGACTTCCAAAAAGGAGGAGGTTCTCAATTCGTCGGAATCTTTTTTTTTTTTTATTTTTTTTATGTATGTTCACGGATTTCTCGAAGACGGCTGAATCGATTTGGAAAATTTTTTTTTTGTTTCAAAGAGTATTCTTCCCCGGTGGTCCCATATAAATTTTATCGAAATCGGTCAAGCGGTTTTTAAATAAATGGCTTAATCGAATATTATGTTTTTATTAAAAATCTTTCTTTTTACAAATTACTTGCTTATTACGTCTACACTAAAAATGGAAAAATAAAAACTTTTTAAAAAAAAAATAAAAACCGACTTCCTGGCACTGAAAAGTAAAAAATAACTAAATAGAGGTTTTCATTTAAAATAGATACCTAATCAGATATTTTCGAAGTCGGTGCCAGCCAATACAAATCAAAGCACACCGACTTCGAAAATATCTGATTAGGTATCTATTTTAAATGAAAACCTCTATTTAGTTATTTTTTACTTTTCAGTGCCAGGAAATCGGTTTTTATTTTTTTTTAAAAAGTTTTTTTGTGTACTAAGCTGTATAAGTTACTATAGTTTTTTAACTATCCCACGGGAACTCTTTAATTTTCCGGGATGAAAAGTATCTAAAATATTGACCGGGGATATAAGGTACCACCATGCAAAATTGTATATAAATCGGTCCAACGGTCTCGGAGATTAGCACGTACAAACAGACAAACAGACAGAAAAACAAAAAAAATTAAAAAAATATGGATTTGTTCTAATTCTCTTCTTACATCTCCCTGACTCGGTTTTTAGCATTTTTTTCTGTTTTTTTTTGTTTTATTATATGTATAGATTTGACGTAAATAATAAAAAAATATTGGTTTCTATCAAGTGTTTGAGTACAATGATGACATGAAGCAGAGGATATGTATGATTCATTTGCAAAGGATTGAAGTAACAAAGAACAGGCAAATTTCAAGGAGACCCTACTATATATAGACGAGTGTTGACTGTTGTCTGTGTACATACTAACGATTTCAAAAGGTTTTGTTTTTTAGGGTTCCTTTTGCCTCTAAAGCGAAAAACTATACAGTTATAATTTCATCTGTCCATCTGTTTTACTCAGCTATTTTTGAAGTAAAACTTATTTACGCACGCTTGACTTGGGGGGTAAGCTGGTGAATGCGTCACGAAAAAATGTACGTACGTTTGTTGCCGTGGTAACCGTTGTTATTGTCCGACAAATGATATGTAATATTATATTCTTTCTTTAAATGATATTCTATAAATATATAATTGATTGTAATATGCCTAATATGCGTTATTTTCAGTATCTCACCTATCCTAATTATTTAAATCACAAATTGAATTTCACAAAGAGTACCGATAACCTACAGAAGTTTTACTTCTTGCGCGTGTACACATTCATTCACGCACTCCTAAATTTTTTACTCGGAGATTATTTCAACTATATGACTGGAATTTTGTGAGTAGAATTTGCAGTGAAATTACAAAAAAAAATAGGGGTATCTCTCCAATCGTGTAAATGAGAGGTATATAAAAATTCAGACTTCGATTCGCACTTGTCGTTTTATTTACTACAATTAGTAGTTTTTATAGTATCTTCCCATAAACGAACTCTATATAAAAATTTACGTCGATACTTTGACGAGTCTGTTCAATCCTTTTTAACGTCCCACTGCTAGGGGTGGGCCTCCCTTCAATACGAGGGGGATCAGGCCTTAGTCCACCACGCTGGCCAAGTGCGGGTTGGCGGACTTCGGTCTTTCGAAAACTTAATAAGTCCTCTCAGACATGTCGGTTTTCTTAATATGTTTTCCTTCATCGTAAAACAAGTGGTAATAATGTGGGTAAATGATACGCAATATCAGAGGTGCGTTACCCGGGATTTGAACCCGTTTCACTTGGTTTCTTAAGCGAGAGCGTTAGTACATTATTAGGCGAGTAAAAGGAGGAAAATCCTGACGATATTCTCCTTTTGTTCTAACAGACTTTGTAAAAGATTTTTTTAAAAGAACTTTTGTGAAATATTTTGTATATTACTACGTTACGTTTATAGTATACTTATATTACTATATATTCACCTTGGTCGGAAATCGATCCTGTAACCGCTATATTAGTAGGTCACTGTAATAACATTATCATTTATTTCATAGAAATAACTTTTAACCGACTACCTCGGAATGAAGGTAATGTTAAAGTGTGTCATATACCTACATATATTTTTAGTATTTTAATATACTTTTAGATAAAACTTTATTAGTTGTGGAAGTGGAATTACTTTTTAGTAAACTTTTTTTTCTCCTATATAGGTTATATTTTTTTAGATTTACACGAATATTTGACATTTTAAATAAAACTATCTCTTCCGATTTTTGTGCGGATTTCCTTTGATTTTTGGTTTTCGACGTGCGACTGTAAAGCATTCGAAACGTCGGTCACCAAAAATCAAAATAAATCCATGAAAAAATCCGAAAAGATAGTTTTATTTAAAATCCTACATACACATAGTATAGGTTTTTTCTCTCCTTTATCTTTTTTATTTAGGTATTCACTATTCTATACTATCGTATCAAAACTCGACTCTCTTACTCACTCACCCACAACTCTGATGGTTGTCTTCTAACAAAAAGGTTTTTGAAACAAAAAATTACATACATCGAGACATTATAATATATTATACATAAATTTTATAACAAAACTATATTTTTTTCATTATAATTAAAATGTTTGATATACCTATACAGATGAATAAAATTGAAGTGTCTGTTTGTAATGTCAAAATAACAGCTTTTTACAAAACTAGTCGACTCGCCCTCGCTTCAAATTTTAGCGATTTAATTAAAATTATTTATAGTTAATATTTTTTCTCAAAATGCGTAAGATCGTGCGTATATTTGTGTGTTTGTTACATCTTTAAGCTGTAAAGTCTAAATGAATTTCAGTGAAATTTCAAACGGAGATAGCTTTCATCTCGGATTAGCACACAAAAAATATACAGCTGCGGAAAAATCCGAAAAGATAGTTCCATTTAAAATGTCAAATGTTCGTGTAATTCTAATAAAGTACTTACTAATAAGAAATATTTAATTATGCGATCGCGCGAGCAGAGCAACATATACAAACTATTATAGTATCAAGTAAATAAAGCTATTTTTATATATGAAGTATGAAAAACAAAAACATATCTATCCCACGGGAACCGTACATTTTTCCGGGATAAAAAGTAGCCTATTTGTTATTCTGATGTATGAGCTATATTGTTGTAAAGTTTCATTAAAATCCATTCATTCGTTTTTGTGTGAAAGAGTAACAAATATCCATACATCTATACATCCAGACATCCACACAAACTTTCGCATTTATAATATTAGTAGGATTAGCAGGACATCTTTATTATGAAAATTTAAATTTGTTTAAAAACATTATTATTACAGCATGGACGTTATTTAATTTTTACTGTCGTCATACCAAACTGTACCACTTTCACATTTGCGTAATACGTTCAGAACTTGTTGGCTCTTTGGTTAAATTTTTATCTGTTAATCTGTGGATTCTTAGCGCCAGATTGTGGATTCGATGATCGTTCGAATCACATAACTATTAGTAATGCGTTTGAATGTTTGAAAAAAGTTTATTTGTGTGTTTGTGTCTCTTTCACGCAGAAACGGCTGGACGAATTTGGATGAAATTTAGTACACAGATAGACTATGTACTGGAGTAAATAAGCAGCTATTAGTAAATATTATTAATTCGTAAACTTATAAATAAATTAGGGATTCACCCTCGCTTCGCTCGGGTTCGTCCCTACTTATGTTTTAACGGTTAGTATAGATTTCTCAAAGATGAGATATTTTCCCACAGTAAAAAGTATCCTATATGTTGACCCGGATAACCAGCTATCATCATACCAAATTTCATCAAAGTCGCGCTCCCAGACAGACAGACAGACAAAAAATTCTAAAAACTACAAATTCGGACTCTGTATCGATAATAATGACTATTTCAATAAGATTTTCCAAAAAAATATTTAATGTACAGATTCGACTCAGAATTTTATTATACTCGATAGATTTTTTAATATCGCGTTTTATTTAGTACAAACTTTTGCCTTTGCATATTTTATGTATGTATAATTGCTCCGTTCTTAAAGGTCACACTCCATAGCCTTCCTCAATAAATAGGCTACAAAATACAGAAAGAATTTTTCATATCAGACTTATACTTCCTGAGATTAGAACGTACAAACAAGCCAAAACATATCTATAAGATTAACAAATGACAGTGGTGGTGGAAGCCTAGTGGTAACTTGCTCGCTTGGGAAACCGAGTGGAGCGGGTTCAAATCCCGGTTCTCGCACCTCTGGTATTTTCATGTGCGAATCATTTCTAACATGATTACCACTTGCCTTACGGTGAAGGAAAACACCGTGAGGAAATCTGCATATCTGAGAGAACCTAGCAAGTTTTCGAAAGACATGCTCAATGCACCCGCACTTGGCCAGCGTGGTGGACTATGGCCTGATCCCCTTCGTATTGAAGGGAGGCCCGTGCCTAGCAGTGGGACGTTAAAAAGGGCTGAATACATACATACATACATCGATATCTACTGTTCGCTTTTTTTGTCCACTAGTGGACAACTTTTATATCCCAATTAAAAATTGTGCCACAGTAAAGACTAAAGAGCGAGGCTAATTAAAAAAAAAATCCGGTCATGCCTTGAGATTTTATGCTAAGGTTGTTACTGTAAGATATGTTTTTGTCGCTTATTTTTATTGGTTTCTTAAGAATGTCGATTGTTGATTCTTTAAAACATACCAGCCAACCCTGCGATTTCACGCGTGTATTATTTTACACTAGCGACTCACCCCACTTCGCTCGGATTCGTTCCTGGGTACATTTTAACGGTTGATATGGAATAGATAGACTTTATATCTATACTAATATCATAATGAGGTAAAGTTTGTGAGTTTGTGAGGTTGTAGGGGGTAATTTCTGGATCTACTGAACCGATTTAGATGAAATTTTGGTAAGAAGATAGTTTGTGACACTGGGAAGGACATAGGATACTTTTTATCCCAGAAATCATCCCTTAAGGGGGTGAAAATTGGGATGAAAGTTTGTATTGGAAAGCAAGCTAGGGACGAACCCGAGCGAAGCGAAGGTGAGTCGCTAGTATAATATAGTTTATATCATCTTGTTCATGTATCCTTGTCTCGTATTTTACTAGACACTAGCAACACTGCTTCCTTTAACTGTTCTAGGATTGAAGCATAATATTCTCCGGTTATGGAAACTCCTTTGTCTTTATAATCCAACCAACCAACCAACAGGATTCCTTTGTTCCGGAATGGTCACCTCGATCGGCCGGCCTGGCCGTGGGTCGTCTTCAAGTGAGTCTCTGCCTTGCTTAAAGAGGATATACCACTTGTAAACCATGGTTTTATCTGGGTAAGAGTCCCTGTGAACGGTTGACATCTCTTCCAGTATGGTTTGATCTGATTTTCCTTGCTTGGTAAGGAAATTTATAGCAGCGCGGTACTCGATGTTCTCCATATTTCACAACTTGTTCCCCATTGAATTGTTTGGTCGACGATAGTTCGAAGTCTAATGACCTAATTACGATAAAACTTGGTAATTATACTAATAACGAGTTGCTTAATTCGTAATGACTCGAGTAAGTACCATCACTAATGACCTACCTATCCATTCCGCGAACTTAAAAACGCACTCTCGTAAAAGCGGATCCGTTGTCCTTTTTTCAAGTTGGGACGTTTTGCATTTATGTATACCACATGCATAGATACAGGTTATCTGGCACCTACCGGCCAGAAGAGTCAATTATTATTTATATGGTTTTTTTTTAATTATTTGTAGTATAAGTCATTTTCCTTAATGCCCAATAAGGAAAATATAAACTAATGTTTTAACACGAAAAAATTAAATATTATAAGTTCAAGAAATTAATATTTATAATTTATCATTTATATCAAAAGCACGGCAGTGCATTGGCCAAGTTCCTTCCAAACTGTTACATAACGTGTACTATTTACATGACATGAAATATGGAAAACTGTAGTGTCAGTGGGAATTACCTCGCTTGGAAAACTAAAGTGAAGTGGGTTCAAATCTCGGTTACGCACCTCTAAGATTTCCATATTACCACTTGCTTATACAAAACGTGGAAACGTGTAAAACGTTAGGAGAAAATCTAGTAAATATATGTCGAGTACGGCAACAGATCCGGAGGTCCTACGTTCGAGTTACAAATCGGGCTGGGCTTCTTTATCAAAAGATTCTTAGTAACAGCCCCCATAGGCTTAATATTTCCCGTGTAGTCTCAGTGAGCTTGGCCTCCGTAATAGTTATCTATAAAAGACCAATAATATGTCAGGATTTAAAAAAGCTTATAAAATACTAGCGGCTCACCCTTGTTTCGTCTGGGCTCATCTCTTATGAAAAACAAAAGCAAATCTGTCTCACGGAAACCTTACTTTTTTTCGGGATAAAAAATAACCTATGTGCTATTCCAGACTATAATCTATCTCTGTGCCAAATTTCATCCAGACCCGTTCAGCCGTTCTGGCGTGATTGAATAACAAACATCCAAACGCATATTTATAGTATTTTAAATAGAACTATCTTTTCGGATTTTTTCGCGGATTTATTTTAGTTTTTGGTTGCAACCAACCAAAAATCAAAATAAATCCGCAAAAAAATCAGAAAACATAGTTTTACTTAAGATGTCAAATATTCGCGTAAATCTAAGCAAGTATTATTTATATAGTAGTAAGATAAGATTAGGCATAATGTAGTAAAAGAATTTATAGAATCAGTTCAATAGTTTACCTCTAACATACAAACTCACAAATTATACCTGTTTATAAAAAAAAATTGGTGACATATATATAGATATATTTATGGTATTTTTATTAAATATATAAATGAAACAAAAATTTCAATATCCATACTAATATTATAAATATAAAGCTGAAGAGTTTGTTTGTTTGTTTGGTTGAACGCGCTAATCTCGGGAACTACTAATCCGATTTGAAATTTTTTTTGCATTGGATAGACCGTTAACTGAGGAAGGTTACAGGCTGTATTATCATTCCGGAAAAATTTACGGTTCCTGTGGGATAGATTTGTTTTCTCTAGGGACGATCCCAAAGCGAAGCGAGGGTGAGTCGCTAGTTAAATATAATTTTTCAAATAAGACCTATAATATTTTATTGACCTTGATAATTATTTTATTACTTTTATAAATAAAATCTGGTTTTTTATTCAAGTACTACAAAATTATGTTTCCGGGTTTCAAAGAACTATTTTTAATGACTAAAATGAAAATTCAATGGGAACAAATAGAAATATAAATTATTCAAATACGAGTAGATCTGTACATACATTTTGAATCGTAAACCCATACTAATGTTATACATGCGAAAGTAACTCCGTCTATATGTTACCTTGTCACGCTTAATCCGCTGAACTGATTTAAATGGGTATGGAGAGATAGTTTAAGACTGTGGGAAGGATTTAGGATAGCTTTTATTCCCGAATCGTCCCTCAAGGGGGTGAAAGGGGGAGGGGGAGGGGGTGGAAGTTCTTATGGGGAATCAATCATTTCTCAAGTAAGAGATATAAAACTCATTATACCTATCTTAATATAGTCTGTCTTTTCCATACTAAGGGAATTAGGGACGAAGTCGAGTGAAGCGAGGGTGAGTCGCTAGTATTAACACAATTGATTTTTTTTTTAATTCACACATCTACCAGTATAGTAAGGACGCACTGCAATTTCGCGAATAGGTCATTAAACGCACCATAAAGCATACAAAATGACGCTAATTGTTTCACAAGAAATGTTTTACATTTAAATTAATCACTACAGTAATAATCTTTAAAATTACAATAATTGAAGAATTAAAATATCTCGATTCAACCTTTAAGAAGCCATGATCTTTTTTTTATTTTTCCTTGTCCGCAGGTCTGCGCGTACGCACCGAACCCAGCGATATTAAAAAAATAAAAAGCCAGTTGTCAGCCGACCGCCGAGGACGACGGACGCGTTTCGGTGGCACAGAAGTTTTTTTTTGAATAAATGGAACGGATCTAGTGGTTGTGTTGTGTGTGTTTGTGTGATTTTTGTGATTTTTTTTTTTTACATTTCGACGACAACTAGTGAACAGTAAATATGCAGGGCCGTGACAAGCTATGCGCCAAGTTGACGAGTGCATTCCTTAGGAAGTGGTGTGAGTATGATAGTTTTGTAATTCATTTATTGGAAAGTCTTATGTTGATAAATTAATTATAGCAAATTATAGTGATTGCGTGGCGTATCTATATACATATATCTAGATTTATTACGCCTAGATCGTGAGTTCTATTCCGGTGTGATGCAAATGTCTCTGTGTTGACCATTAAAAATGCTTGTTTAATAGTGAATGGTTAATCTGTCATTGAGAGTCACTACCCAACATGCCAAGAGAGTAAGAAAGTGGCGATTGGATAGCGATGTCGTTTGCTTTCTCTCGGCCTACCCTATAAAAAATTAATTTACTACTGTATGTTTACCCACTTTCCTTTCTTTTGCGATGTAGAGAATAATAATTATACTCCGCTTTTTGTCATTGTCGGTAAAAAAAGCATTTGCCATACAAACGGGGGTAAACACTTGTATGCTTCATACATGCGGGTCACATTATTTTTCATGTCAACTTTTTTTTTATTTATTTTTTTTTTATTTTTCTTGAATTTAACGATTATGTCGGTTAATTTGTATGAAATCGTTAATTAATGTTTATGTAATATTAAATCGATTCTTAAAAGCTAATGATAATTAACATCGATGATATAACTTCATATTACTAAATGTCGTTTGATTTTAACATATTATGCGTCTACATATCTATACATATAATAAAATTCTAACTGAGTCGAATCTGTACATTAAATATTTTTTGGAAAATCTTATTGAAATAGTCATTACTATCGATACAGAGGCCGAATCTATAGTTTTTAGAATTTTTGTCTGTCTGTCTGGGAATGCGTCACGAGAAAACCACTGGACAGATTTTAATGAAATTTGGTATGACGATAGCTGGTGATAGCTGATTATTCCGGGTCAACATATAGGTTACTTTTTACGGGAAAATATCTCATCTCTGATAAATCTATACTAAACGTTAAAAGGTAATTAGGAATGAATACGAGCGGAGCGAGGATGAGTCGCTAGTATGTAAACAAAAATGAAAAGTTATTTATTAGTAAATGTATCAGGTTCTTAGGTAAAAAAGTTGAAAAAAAAAACTCGGAAAATTCTGGGACAAATGAGGACTTTTTTCTATAAGAATTTTGTATAAATTCAAAGATCATTCACAAATTATTTTTTAAATATGTTGGGACATTAACACACAGCACCATCTAGTTCCGTGGTAAGCTACGAGGCCTGTGTTATGGATACCAGATAGCTGATACACTACACGTGTATAATTTTAACTTAATGAATTATGTTTGATTTTCAACCACGCGGCGATCACTAGTAAATATAAACACACATGACGCCACCAGCGGGATTCGAACCCGCAACCGCTGGCCTAGCAAGTAGGGTCACTACAAACTGAGCTAAACGTGTCGTCATTGAGGACTTGACATCCGTTTGGGCAGTTAGTTATGCACAAAATCAAGTGCTTTTTTACTAAACACGGTATATTTTGTAGAGATTTTGTATTTTTTCTGCGAACACATTTACTACTGATATATTCTTTTTTTTTTTTGGAAAAGCCTTAGTTATAGTTATTTTTACATCTATATAGATAAATAAAATTGACGTCTCTGTTTGTAATGTTAAAATAGCAGCTTTTTACTAAATGCATATGAAATTATATACGGTACTTATAAGAAGAACATAATTATTAAAATGTTTGTCTGTCTTTCTGTTTGTTTCAATTAATCTCAGAAACAGCTGGGCCGATTTTGATTGGAATTTCACTGGCAGATAGCTGACGTTATAAGGAGTAACTTAGGCTATTTTTATTTTAGAAAAAGAATTAGACTTCCGTTCAAAACCCGCACGCACCCGAGCGAAGCAAGGGTAAGTTGCTAGTATAATATATGGTAATAGTCTTTTTAACTGTCTTTGTGTAAGTTTGAGAAGTATAACAATACTCTAGCTTGCAAATCAATTTTTTTTTTAAACTCAATGACATTATTATTATGATATTTGCACCATGTCCTTTGGACTTATCATTAATAATTGATTTTACAATGTCCTCAAAATAATTTAGTTAAAATTTTATGAGAATTTATATTTTTTTTAAATTTTGGTAATAGCTGCGCAGGCGCAAGTTTTCCATATTATGGTTTTAGATCACAAATTTTCGATTTACCTTAAGAAAGAAAGAGTTGCTATTTCTTTATGTGTATGTTACGCGACGTATTGGTCAATAATCGAACCGATATTATTGATTTTTTTTAATTAAGTGAGTGCACCTATAGAACAATAAAAATATCTTTAAAAAAATCTATAAAATGGCAGGAATAACACGTTTTTAGTTTAAAAGTAAGTATTTATATAAGTAAGTATTTATATAAAACAATATAGTTCGAAGTTTGTGTATCAACGCCATCTATCATTAAATAGCCCGAATAAGCATTGTCCAATCTCTTGGTATGGAATGAGGCATCTTTACTCGTATAAAGTTATGTTACCTCTGGTAATGTGCACGTTCTATTAAATTTTCTTATCAATAACTCCAAAGTGTGCCAGTTGAGCTATAAACACACAGACAGTCATATATATCATTCATTTTATTTACGTCTCAAAGTCAACGACAATTACTATAGATCAAATCTACAACCCAGTTAGGAAATAAAATGCCCTCAATCCTAAATAGACTATAATTCATGTTTTTAACTACTTATATTATGTATACATATATATATATATATATATATATATATATATATATATATATCTAATATATAAAATTCTCGTGTCACAGTTTTCGTTGCCATACTCCTCCGAAACGGCTTGACCGATTTTGATGAAATTTTTTGTGCTTATCCGGTATCTATGAGAATCGGCCAACATCTATTTTTCATCCCCCTAAATGTTAGGGGTAGTCCACCCCTAAATTTTTTTTTTTATTTTTTAGACAAAATTTTTAATTTCTATTTTTTTATGATACAACATACAAAAATGCATACAATCCTCAATTTTCACCCTTCTACGATCAACGCTTATTTTTTAATAGCCATTTTAGTAATTTAATCATTTTTCCTCTCCGGTCGAAAACTGATCAATCGTGATTTAATGCAAGCTAGGGACGAACCCGAGCGAAGCGAGGGTGAGTCGCTAGTATATATATATATATATATATATATATATATATATATATATATATATATATATATATATATATGTAGTGAAACGTCTTTTAGTACAAGTAAGCAGTAGTAGATCTAATTTTTTTTAGCATCGATCAAAAAAGTACTAGATACACAATCAGGGACAAAAAATGTCCTCACCGGATGAGCGTTCATTTAAACATTTGAGCGCGCTTTTATTTATTTTTTTTATTTTTTGTGAAAACAACTTTAAGCATTGCATTTAAGGTTTTGTTTACATTGTTTTATATTTATTTCAACTAGAGTAATTACTTAAACACAATTGGTGACAGTTTTAAGAGAGTTTTTGCATGGAATTGTGTATCTAGTACTTTTTTAATCGATGTTTTTTAGCTTATATTGCCAAATTATATTATTTACTAGCGACTCACCCTCGCTTCGCTTTGGGTTCGTCCCTAGACAAATACAAATCTATCCCAAGGGAACCGTACATTTTTCCGGGATGATATATAGCCTATAGCCTTCCTCAGTTAACGGGCTATCTAATGCAAAAATAATTTTTCAAATCGGATTAGTAGTTCCTGAGATTAGCGCGTTCAACCAAGCAAACAAACAAATAAACTCTTTAGCTTTATAATATTAGTATGGATTTCAGAGAAATTGAGCTTAATTTCTCTGAAATAAATATTGAAAAACAAAATTTTAATTGTTTTAACAATGATGAACTGCTAGATTTTCAGAAGTGAACTGATGAAAATCGTGTTATATGAACCCTTCGCCACATATATCTTATATCTATATCTAAATAGTCATAGACAAAACAGTTCAATACATTTTTCTCCAGTTTTTGTCAAACTATTTTTTTTTTTTTTTTTTGTTTATTGACGAGCTTTAGTGTTGTCGATAAAAAAAATTATGTTCATATTTCGACCACTTGGGATACATTTGTATATTTTTATTATTTTAATTTTTATTTTATTTAACATTGTGTAATATTTTAAATAAAACTATCTTTTCGTTGTCTAAAAAATTATCTATCGATGCGTTCCCATACAGACAGATGAAAATTCTAAAAACTATAAATTCGGCCTCTGTATCGATAATAATGACTATTTCAATAAGATTTTCCGAAAAATATTTAATGTACAGATTCCACTCAGTTAGAATTTTATTATATGTTTATTATATTTATTAATCAATTCTATTTACAATTATAATTTTTCTGGTCTATAAGTCAGAATGCCTTATTGACAGTGATGTATCGCCTCTTGGAAAGTAGCTCGAAATCCGTTGCTCTGGTGACGATGTAGGACATGGTTGCTGGACAGTGGGCTCGATTACCGCTCGTGACAAATGTTATTTAATTATACTTATATTAATACCAGCGACTCACCCTCGCTCGGGTTCGTGCCTAGATTCATTTTAACGTTTTGTATAGATTTCTCACAGATGAGATATTTTTCCGCAGTAAAAAGTATCCTATATGTTGACCCGGATAACCAGCTTACCAAATTTCATCAAAATCTGTCCAGACAGACAGACAAAAATTCTAAAAACTATACATTCGGCCTCTGTAACAATAATAATGACTATTTCAATAAGATTTTCCAAAAAAATATTTATTCTCTGACGCCTTTACTAGTAACATATGAAGCTGAAGAATTTGTTAGTTTCTCTGCACTTGCCAATCTCTGGGACTTGGATTTTTTTCATTTACGATTTTTTTCCATAATACCTACTTTGTTAGATTTATGCGAATATTTGACATTTTAAATAGCACTATCTTTTCGGATTTTTTCGCGATTTTTTCGCGATTTTCATTTATTGTGGAAAGATATACACTACGAATTTTGAACTCTAACTTAATGCATTACAGTCGATTTTCGACTACGGCGCGATGTCTAGTAATAATCAGAATGTCATAAATTCCTTGTGTACTTTATAATGTACTTATTACACATAGAGTTTATTCAAAGAAAAACAACTAAGAGGTTGCTCTATTAGGTTATTTTCCACTAATTGATTACCTCAATGAATATTCATAGTTTATATTATAGGTACGTAGTCCACTGGTTGAATTTCGACAATTATTATTATTGAAATTTTGAGGAAAAACATATATAATATAAATAAAACTATCTTTTCGGATTATTTCGCGGATTTATTTTGATTTTTGGTTTCCGACGTTTCGAATGCTTTACAGTTATCATGGTCACGGGAGAGACTAAGGTGTTAGACATCTCAAAAGAATATATACTTGTTACAGACAGTGCCTACCCACAATTTACAAAAATGATTTTAAAAAATTTAAAAAATGGCACCAGAGTACCTTACAATATTTGTTGATTTTAATTTCTAAACAAATTTAAAAAAAAATAATAAGTTTTTGTTAATTGTGGGTAGACACTGTCTGTAACAAGTATATAACGCCTTTGAGACGTCTAACATCTTAGTCTCTCCCGTGACCATGTGCGCTGTAAAGCATTCGAAACGTTAGGAACCAGAAATCAAAATAAATCCGCGAAATAATCCGAAAAGATAGTTTTATTTAAAATGTCAAATATTCGCGTAAATCTAAGAAAGTATTATATAATAATATAATTTACTTATCTATATAAAAAAAAATCTTCAATTTTTTTTATTGTTAACACTAAAACTCGTCAATAGCTACTAAACTTTGTTTGTGTTTGTTTGTTTGTTTGAATTACGAATCCGATTTGAAAAATTCTTTTTGCATTAGATAGCCCGTTTATTGAGGAAGGCTATAGGTTATATATCATCATGCTACTACCCAAAGAAGCGGAGCAGTCATCATAAATATCAACACATCGGGCAGACTTCCATGCATTATTATTACTACTAGCTTAAAGCGAAAAAGATTTTTTGTTTTAGTTTTAGCTCGAGTGAAGCCGCGGGTTCTGCTAGCGTATTCATATGTGTTATGCTTAGCGATATGCTAAATTTAAATGATATATTTCGAATTATTTTTAAGATCGGTAAAATATCCTATATGCTTAATTCAGGGCTATCTTTATTACGAATTTAAACTTTAGTTCAACGTTTCTGAAACGAACTGCTAAGGTGTGAAACACCCTTCCAGCATCCGTGTTTCCTGCCACCTATAATATAAGTACCTTTAAGGCAAAAGTGAATAGGCATCTTCTAGGCAAGCGCGCTCCAACCTAGACCTCATCAGTGCTTCCCAACGTTGTTTATCGTCAAGCACAAGCCTATCTAACAAAAAAAAAACGAATTTCACGCAAATCAGTTGAGCCGTTACTGAGTTACAATGGGAAAAAATATTCGCATACTTTCGCATCTTATACATATAATAAAATAGTAACAAAGCGAAATCTGTACATGAAATATTTCTTTAAAACAATGACTGTGACGTATTGTGTAAAGAATATGTATAGAGTCTAAAACAATAGTTATTTAAATTTCTGTCCGTTTGTCTGTGTGCATTTCACATAAAAAGTATTAAACCGATTTTATCTAAATTTTATTTACTAACTAGCGACTCACCCTCGCTTCGCTCGGGTTCGTTCCTAGATTAATTCCTCATACAAACTTTCATCCCAAATTTCACCCCGTTGAGGAATGATTTCCGGAATAAAAAGTACCTTATATCCTTCCCAGGGTTTCAAATTATATTCTTACCAAATATCATCTAAATCGGTTCAGTACACATACATATATAATTTTAAATACATACATATTATGAATATAAACACCCATGACTGAAGTAAAAACATTCGTGCTCATCACACGAATGCCCCCAGCGGGACTCGAACCCGCGACCGCTGACACAGCAAGTAGGATCACTACAAACTGAGCCAAACGTGTCGTCAAAAAAGACGAGTATGATTATTGATTATAAACCATAATGCCGTCACGATTTTTCTTAAAAACTAGCTTTGCCCGCGGTTTCGTCCGCCTTTACAATTAACGTGATTTATTCTCCATAGGTACTCTAACATCTATACAGGATGGATTTTTGAGACCTGACAGTAAGGGCAGGTACCTTAAATATTATTGATCCATGTTTTTTGATCCCAATAAAAAATAGGACCGTTTGGCAAGAAAGAATATTTCGAGTTGATTAAACGTTTTTCCATACAAAATGTATGGGAAAAGATTTTGGCGATTTCTGTCATTTCTAGTACTCAAACCTTAAATGGTCCCATAGAGTCTTATGATCCCTACATGAAATAGGATCGATTGTGATAAAAAAATTTTTTTCGTATTTCAGTATTTTTTTCGCCGACTGTACACATTTTCCAAAATCTGTGAATGCAGTTCAGAATATCTCAAAAAGTTATGGATGGTCTCCTAGGAACGTTTTTCTGTAACTATAGTATTTAAGGTACCTGCCCTTACTGTCCCGTCTCAAAAATCCACCCTGTATATGTAAGTATATCCATTTCATATTTATAATTTTAGCATGAAGTATTAAAATGTTTTACTCATAATACGCATTCTGCGTATGTACGTACATTTTTAAAGAGGACTTTGCCCACAGCTGGGCTAATGGCCTCTCGCGAGCTCAGAACTGGTCGGGCAAGTTACACTGAATGTACCGTTTAGCAAAACTTTATAAGATGCTATGTGAAAGAAAACCTGATTTCTATGTTTAACTTTAGCTTGACAGATTTTTTTTTAGGTTTCAAATATTTATTTTTAAGGTTATAGTTTTTATATCAGTCAAGAGATGAGATATTTTACCGCAGCGAAAAGTATTCTATGTGTTGATCCGAATCAACCCGGCTATCATCGTACCAAATTTCACTAAAATCTGTCCAGTGGTTTTTCCCGTTTTCCGTGATGCGGTCACAAACAGACAGACAGAAAAAATATCTAAAAACTACAGATTCGACCTCTGTATCGATAATAATGTCTATTTCAATGAAATTTTCTAAAAAATATTTAATGTACAGATTCGGCTTAGTTACGATTTTATTATATTACTAGCGACTCACCGTCGCCTCGCTCGGGTGCGTCCCTAGGTTGCTTCCCAAAACAAAATTAATTAATTTGGTTTTAAGTTTTTTCGTGGGACCCTATTTTTTTCTATAATAAAAGTATCCTAAATTACTTCTTATTACATCAGCTATCTGCCAGTGAAAGTCCCGTCAAAATCGGTACAGCCATTTCAGAGATTAGCCAGAACTGACAGAAACAGACAGAAAGACAGACAAAAATTGTAAAAAATGTTGTTTTGGTATATGTACCGTGTATATCCATATGCATTTAGTAAAAAGCTGTTATTTTAATATTACAAACGGACACTCCCATTTTATTTATCTGTATAGATGACGATTTTGAATTGATATTGTGATGTGGTCGGGTTGCAATGACGTAACGCAAAAGTGTCTCTGTGTTTTCGTTGTCCTTGGACTGAATGTGTAAACCGATTTTGATTAAAATTAATTGAAATATCCTTGATCTCTTAAGAATAGGTTACTAAATTGGATTGGCTAAAATTTACTTATAAATTGTTCAATGACACCATATCTTGTCATATCTATACATATAATAAAATTCTAACTGAATCGAATCTGTACATAGTTTGCTATTTCCTACACCTAAAGGTTGCCTGGAAGAGATCGCTGTTTTAGCGATAAGGCCGCCTTTTGTACATTATCTATCTGTATTTATTTATTTTCTTTTGTTCTTGGTGTACAATAAAAAGTTTATTATTGTTATTATTATTATTATTATTACATTAAATATTTTTTTAGAAAATCTTATTGAAATAGTCATTATTATAGAAACAGAGGCCGAATCTATAGTTTTTAGAAATTTTGTCTGTCTGTCTGTCTGTGACCGCATTACGAGAAACCACTAGACAGATTTTGATGAAATTTGGTATGATGATAGCTGGTTATCCGGGTCAACATCTAGGATACTTTTTACTGCGGGAAAATATCTCATCTCTGAAAAATCTATACTAACCGTTATACCATATATAGATGAAATACAAGATTTTCCACTAGATATTATATACATATGTCGCAGGCATATTGTAATTCGTCAATTTATCCGTACGTCTGTTTGAAAACGCTTTTTGGTTTGTAAAATGCCGTAGGCAAATTGATGATGATTCTGTACCTAATTCATTTTGCTGAAAAATGTAACTATTATCTAATATATTTAAATGAGCATTTCTTGTTTATTTATTTATTTATACCGGCGATCTCGGAAACGGCTCTAACGATTTCGCTATTTAGTACGTAAGGGTTTTGGGGGACGAAAAATCGATCTTGATTAGTCTTAAGTCTGGGAAAACGCGTATTTCGAGTTTTCATGCGGTTTTATTTCGCATTATTCCACGCAGAATATGGTCGCTAATTTCCTACGTTCGGGCATAAGCATCGTGTTCAAGTGGCCAAGGTGCAAGATTAACAAACACACGTGTCCGGGTTCGAATCCCGGTCGGATTAAAGTTTTTACTTTTGTTTTTTTTTTTATTAATTCAAGTTTTTAGTTGTTTTTTTTTTTTATCTAAAAATACGATATAACAGAAAAGAACTCCGAGCGAAACTCGGTCGCCAGGTACTTTAAGTTAAATAACATGTTGTATAATCGTCTACTTTATAAAATCATTAGTTTTTTTTACAAAATAGCTTTGTTATGTGTAAGATCTTAACGATGTATAGCTTGATTGTCATGTCGTTATGATCGATATAGCAATATGTTAAATTCAAGCTTGGTGACAGATACAAATTGGATTATAGTAGGTAAAAGAGTATGGTACTGTGAAAGAAAACATTGTAAGAAAACTTCCACGTCTGAGGGAACCTAGCAAGTTTTCGAAAGACATGTGAAGTCCGCCCGCACTTGGCCAGCGTGGTGGACTATGATCTGATCCCCCTCGTATTGAAAAAAAGCTAAGTAACTCGGTGACTCCCACATAACCTATACATACAGGTGGTTATGTGGGACTTACCGGCTAGAAAAGCTAGTTCTACCCACTAAAACCCAACAAAACCTCCCCCGTCTTATGCAACAAGGCTAAGCGAAGGCGAGTCGACCATTGCAAATGCGCTTTTTTATTTTTACATACGGCAGGTATAAAAATAAATTAACACAGCACTTGTAAGGACCCAATGATTTCAAAAATAAGTTTTACAACGAACGTTTTATTTATAAGATGAGGTCGATGCACAATGCCTTCGTGATTATGTGATTACGGCGTGTCAATGCGTCTTTGGAAATATTAAATTGTCCTTGACAAAATGGCGTCTCTATATGTTTTTCTTTCTTTTATCAAATCTATACTTTACTAATACATATTACTTAAGAGTTTAATACTTTCTTAGATTTACGCGAATATTTCATATTTTAAATGAAACTATCTTTTTATATTATTTCGCGCATATATTTAGATTTTTGGTTCCCGACGTTTCGAATGCTTTACAGCGCACATGGTCACGGGAGAGACTAAGGTGTTACACATATCAAAGGTTATATACTTGTTACAGACAGTGCCTACCCACAATTTACAAAAAAAAAAATGATTTTAAAAAATATTTAATAAAATTGTAACTGAGTCGATTAAATATTTTTTGAAAAATCTTATTGAAATAGTCATTATTATCGATACAGAGGCCGAATCTATAGTTTTTAGAATTTTTGTCTGTCTGTCTGTGACCGCATCACGAGAAAACCACTTGACAGGTTTTAATGAAATTTGGTATGATGATAGCGTGTTATCCGGGTTAACATATAGGATAATTTTTACTGCGGGAAAATATCTCATCTCTTAGAAGTCTATACTAAACATTAAAACGTAACTAGGGACGAACCCGAGCGGGGCGAGGGTGAGTCGTGCTCATCACACAAATTAATGCTTCCAGCGGGACTCGAACCTGTGACCGCTGGTACAGCAAGTAGGATCATTACAAACTGAACCAAACGTGTCGCCAATTATGGTTCACATCCATCATCATACTTACTCCTCCATTTTTATAGTTATTTTCATGTCTCTTGCTGTGTGAAAAAAGGACAAACAAACAAATACGTTTCCTCGTACATATTATTTAATAAGTTTTGTATTATTTTTGTCTGCGTAACAATTTCGAATGTACATTAATTTAAAATGTATAAGTTCTCAGTATTCCGTCTGTACAATTATGAGGATCGCAAAGAGATATAAAAATAAAAGTATAAAATAATACGAAATATTTCTGAGGTATGCCTTTTTGTGTCTGAACGCTGTATTTTTGTTTGTAAACGATAAATCAAGTATGTATAAGGGCCGCTTCACACTATAGAGCCGATCACAGTCCGTTGTCAGTCCTATATCGGTCTGGTAAAGTATTGTTATACAAGAAACAATGAGTGTTCTCAGCGTGAGAGTAATCAGTAAAACTCATGTTTCGGTCGAATGACGTTCTAGCTACGTTTCTTGTATAGAAATACTTTACCAGACTGATATCGGAACAAGAATAGACTGTGGTCGGCATTATAGTGTGGCAGGGCCCTAAGTGGTTTTACGTTTTATTACAAAACTAGCGACTCGACAAGTTTTGATTTTTTTGAGCGAAACCCTAATTCTTTTTCTAAAATAAAAGTAGCCTAAGTTTCTCGTTATAATATCAGCTATCTGCCAGTGACAGTCCCGTTAAAATTGGTCCAGCCATTTCGGAGATTAGCCGGAACAAACAGACAGACAGACAAAACGTTTAAAAAATGAGTTTTTCTTATAAATACCGTATATAATTCCGTATGCATTCAGTAAAAAGCTGTGATTTTTACAAACAGACACTTCAATTTTATTTATACTTTACCAGACTGATATCGGACCGAGAATAAACTATGATCGGCACTATAGTGTGTGGGGGCCCTAAGTGGTTTTACGTTTTATTACAAAACATTCCAATTGGCAACGACGCGGGTGTTGAAGTAAAATATGGCAAGTGATAGTTTGTAATTTTATTTTTTCGTTATCACGTTTTTTTTTATTTATTTAAATTATGTGTATATTTATGTATAATACCGTATAATGTTTAAAACTATTTGTTTTAAAAGAATGGAATTTGTTTTAAGAA
This sequence comes from Fabriciana adippe, assembly GCA_905404265.1. NCBI lineage: Eukaryota > Metazoa > Arthropoda > Insecta > Lepidoptera > Nymphalidae > Fabriciana > Fabriciana adippe. The sequence continues at coordinate 686,373 of FR990010.1, forward strand.
ATTGTGGATTTTAGTCTTCAGAATGGAGATGAAGGAATATAGCATATTATATGTACACTAGCGGCTCACCTTCGCTTCGCTCGGGCTCGTCTCTAAAAAAAATTAAAACAAATTTATCCCACGGGAACCGTACATTTTTCCGGGATAAAAGATAAGCTATGTGTTATTCTGATGTATGAACTATATTATTGTGAAGTTTTATTAAAATCCATTCAGTAGTTTTTGCGTGAAAGAGTAACAAACATCCATACATCTATACATCCAGACATCCATACATCGTCACAAACTTTCGCATTTATAATATTAGTAGGATGTACAGAACAGCATTGTAACTTTTTTTTGTAGTAATAAACGAGTTTTAGGGTTGTCAATAAAAAAACATAATATGTTGGTCTATGAATTTCGAACATTGGGTAAAACTTTTTTAAATGTAAAAAAAAAAAATTAAGGCATTATTTCCATCTTGTATCTATACATCTATACAGATAAATAAAATTGGAGTGTCTGTTTGTAATATTAAAATGTATACACAGTACACATACCAAAACAACATTTTTTACAATTTTTGTCTGTCTCTCTGTCTGTCTGTCTGTTTGTTCCGGCTAAACTCTGAAATGGCTGAGCGGATTTTGATGGCAATTCAATGGTAGAAAGCTGATATAATAAGGAGTAACATAGGCTACTTTTGTTTTAGAAAAAAGGTTCCCAGGGAAAAAAATAAAACCAAATTAATTAATTAATTTTGTTTTGAGAAGCAACCTAATAATAGTAGCTAGTATAAAATAATAGAGGTACGAGTACGTTTGTAGCCGGCCTTATTTTGACTGATTTGAAAAAGAAAGGAAGGTGAGTCCTTCGTATGTATTTTGTTTGTTGTTTTTGTTATTATGAAGCAAATGGCAATGTGTCGAAAACATTACACAATTAAACATATTTTAGGCAATCGCTACTTTAGTTTGTTTTCTAACGTAATATTCATAATTTTAGCTTTAATTGGATTTCATTATATGATTTTATATGATTTTGATAAAAAGGACCAAAAAATATTGATTTAATGATTATTATTTGTATTCACTTTAGGTTTCCATACATAAAGGGTTTAAAGGTTTAGGGTTTCGCTCAAAACTCAAGTCGGGACCCTATTAGGCTAAAAATAGAAGGTTAAAATAGAAGGGAGTATTTCAGAAGAGGGTCAGGTGGCCATATAAAATTCTATGTAACAGGACTCAATTTTTATTATTATTATTATACAGAGTAAGAGTAACGCCTCAAATAACATTACGGAAAAGGAATGACGTATTTCATTTATTCATTACCCATAAAACAGAACACATCGCTTTTCCCGCCCTTTTCCCACTCAAGATGATAACTTAATAAAATTCCAATAAGTATTTTATATTAGAACTAGCGACTCAACCTCGCTCCGCTCGTGTTCGTCCCTATTTACGTTTTAACGTTTAGTATAGATTTCTCAGAGATGAGTTACTTTCCCGCAGTAAAAAGTATCCTATATATTGACCCGGGTAACCATCTATCATCATACCAAATTTCATTAAAATCTGTTCATTAGTTTTCTCGTGATGCTTTCCCAGACAGACGGGGATTCTAAAAACTATAAACTCTGTATCGATAATAATGACTGTTCCAATAAGATATTCCAAAAAATATTTAATGTACAGATTCGGCTCAGAATTTTGTTGTATGTATAGATGGTAACTTAAAGAATCAAATAATTATATAATTTTACAATAATACATAGAAATCCTATTTTTATATAATAAATTACAAATATTGTTATTAAAACGTAACAGGATGTACTAAATTCGTGTATATGTTTTATTTAATTAAATTAGTTGCTTCCCCATACAAACTTTCATCCGCATTTTCACCCCCTTAAGGGATGCTTTCCGGGATAAAAACTATCCTATATCCTTCCCAGGGTCTCAAACTATCCTCTTACCAAATTTCATCTTAATCGGTTCAGTAGTTTCGGAGCCTATTCGGTGCAAACAAACAAACAAACAAACAAACAAACAAACAATTAAATCTTTCCTCTTTGTAATATTAGTATAGATATGTTTGCCATATTTGATATAATAGCGAATTTAAAAGAAAAAAATCCACTCCTTAATATGGACAAAACAATTTTAAAATGTTTTGAAGGCGGTTCACCTTTTTTGTTAAAAGTAAATATGCATTTATAGTATTGCTAGTAATATTTTGTAGAAAAATAAAAATGACTTGTCATAATAATTATTAATTTAAAATGCCATTTTATATAAATCTTTTAATATATTTTACGGATTTTTCGCGTATTTATTTTGATTTTTGGTTTCCGATGTTTTGATATTGTCTGTAGCAAGTATTTGACCTTTAAGACGTGTAAAACCTTAGTCTTTCTCGTGACCATGGATGCTGTAAAGTATTCGAAATGTCGAAGACCAAAAATCAAAATAAATCTACGAAAAAATCTGTAAATACGACTTCATTTAAAATGTCAAATATTCGCGTAAATTAAAAAAAAAAGTATTTTAATAACTGGCGACTTACCCTCGTTCGCTAGTTACGTTTTAAGGGTTAGTATAGATTTCTCAGAGATAGAGAAAAATATCCTATATGTTGACCCGGATAACCAGCTATCATCATACCAAATTTCATCAAAACCTATCCAATGAAACAAGTCAAACAGACATCCAGTCAAACAGACAGACAGACAAAAATTCTAAAAACTATAGATTCGGTCTCTGTATCGATAATAATGACTATTTCAATAAGATTTTCCAAAAAATATTTAACGTACAGATTCGACTTAGAATTTTATTGTATGTATAGAATAGATTATCATTTTATTTAATTCAAAGCAAGTACATAGTAATTTAAAAACTATTTGCACCTTGAAACATTATGTTGTAATTCGATCGATATTATGCCTCAATAACACTTAGCTTAACGGTTTAATTATCCGGAACACGACTCAAGGGTAGCAGATTCGGTTTCCGATTACATTATTCATATTTCACAGGAACTTTTTTAAACGTACAGGTAATAAAGTTTTCAACAGGTGAAATATTTTATAACGTTACTAGTGAAACTATGGATAGATAGATCTCGTTTAAAATTAAATTAAAAAAATCTAAACCTCGATAAAAAAGCCAAAAAAGCCAATTAAAAATGCTAAGAAAGCCAAAAAAAAAATTTTTTTTCCGGCCTGCCCATTCTTGTGATTTTTAACTGGCTGATTTATAAAGGTACCTGTAATTTGTGCATTCGCATCGTCATTGGCCATAATCAATTAATTTCAGTTTTATTATATACATTAAAATAGCGAAACCTTACAATAAGAACAATAACGTAATAATCATCAATCTGTTTACTTCATTTGATGTAATAAAACTCTCAAGTGTGATGTCCAACGACACCATTGTTAATGGCTGCCTTTATGTAATAAATTCTTATAAACTGCTTGTATTTTATAGGGAATATGTATTTAACTATAGATTATAATATACTCATACATATAAAGTAGCAATATCGTGTCTGTACGTTGATGATTTTTTTAATATATCTTTATGGTTGTTTGGTTTTATATAAAACACTAGCGACTCACCCTCGCTCCGTTACGGGTTCGTCCCAATTACGTTTTAACGTTTAGTTCAGAGATGAGATATTTTCCCTCAGTAAAAAGTATCCCATATGTTGACCCGGATAACCAGCTATTATTATACCAAATTTCATCAAATTCTGTCATCTTTTCCCATACATTTTTTATGGAAAAGCGTTTAATCAACTCGAAATATTTTTTGTTGTCAAACGGTCCTATTTTTTAATGTGATCAAAAGACCCTTTGAGGCCAACTGAAGTTTGCGTAGAGAAACTACGGTAAGTCACAAGACAAGATTTTGGCGTTTTCTGTCATTTCTAGTACTCATACCTTAAATGGTCCCATGGAGTCTTTTGATCCTTACATGAAATAGGATCGATTGACATAAAAAAAGTTTTTTTGGTATTTTAGCATTTTTCTCGCTGACTGTATTTTTTTTCCAAAATCTGTGAATGCAGTTGCGCACATGTATTCTTCATACGACGAAGGCATCCACTAAGGGAGGATTTTTCAAAATTCAACTCCCAAGGGGGTGATCGGGGATAAAAGTTTGTATGAAACTTTTTATTCCTTGGACATATTTGCATAGAATTTCGTATTTTTCGTAGTTTGATTGCAAGCGAAGCCGCGGGTTCTGCTAGTATCTGAGTTAAAAACAGTGCAAAGTTTTATTGTATCTCTCCATACTATGCAGTTCTCTAAATAATATTTTTTTTAGTAAAATTTACTAATACTTATGTAATTATTCTCATTCTTACGATTGTTTTAAGACAACAACAAAAAAAAGCCGTAGAAGCTATTCATTATAAAAGTAATTAAAAGTTGCCAAGAAACGGAACAAATCATATATCCAAACGTAGTACCTCTTCTATTTAACGTCGGTCAAGAACAGGTGTCGATCAAATCAAAAAAAAAACACGCGAAACCGCGGTCTTTTATCATACAATAAAGAAAAATCGATTGTCGTTAAAGCATATTTAGGTTAAACAGCTATAGTTAAACTACAGTGTAAATGAGAAAACTAACTCTATTACAATTACGTAAAGTGCACATTTATTTACAACCCCATTGATTACGAAATAGCCTTTAAAAACCACAGACAGTCCAGTCACTCTTGCGCAGCGAGCGCATTATGCCGTACTAAATACGTCCAAATTCGTGAACGGTTTAAAGAAAAAATAATTATGGCGTACACTTTTAGAAGATATATCGACAACGTGAAGGATAATCGGGTGATAAGTAAGTGCTTAACAAATTTTAATAGAGTTTTTAGTGTTTGAATAGTATTTTTTTTAGTTATTCTATTGTAAAATATGTCCAGTTTGCGGTCAAAATGGCTTGTTTTTCGTGTCGAAATACGAGAAGACTTCAATGTGAAAGGCGAAATTGTGTTTTGGTCAAACAATTTTGTAGTGTACGTGGTATATGATTTCTATTAAGAAATGTATAGATATATTTAAACTGAGCCCGTTTTGATGTGATTACAGTGTGTTAGTGAAGGATTTTTGCGTACAAATAGACGTGTGTTGTAATTTTATTATTAGTTTTTCACTAACAATAAGAGTTTATGACTAAATTGTATACCGTGACGTCACTTAGTGGGTATTTTAATTACACATTCGTTAACTGTTTTTGAGATAAAACTGTATTTTTCTTTATCGTACAAACTAATATTATAAATGCGAAAGTTTGTGTGAATGTCTGGATGTATAGATGTATGGATATTTGTTACTCTTTCACGTAAAAACTACTGGACGGATTTTAATGAAACTTTACAATTATATAGCTCGTACATCAGAATAACACATAGGCTACTTTTTATCCCGGAAAAATGTACGGTTCCCGTGGGATAGGTTTGTTTTTGTTTTTCACTAGTGACGAACTTGAGCGAAGCGAGGTTTAATCGCTAGTTGTATGTAAATGCGAAAGTTTTTATGAGTGTGTGTACGTTTGTTACTCCTTCACGCTGAAACGGCTGGACGGATTTTGATGAAATTTACTACACAGATAGACTATGATTTGGAGGAATATATGCTACAATAAGGCACCTGGGGAATCGCGCGAGCAAATCTAGGTTAAGTCGCTAGTTTTATGTGTAACAGATGCATTCTCTATTTATATTGTTATTTAAGACGCTATTACGTTATTAGTAGCAAATTTATTTTTTACTTTTCACGCATGTTTTTTCAATAACCACTGTGGCTGAAAGAATAATCAGCAGTTCTTAGAATTGATGTTTGTTTGTTTGTATGTCTGGTTTTTCGTTCATATCTCGAAAACGGCTGGACGGATTGTTACGTTAATTTTGCTGATGTATAAACATTAGTTTGAATCAAACAAATTATTCCTTTTGAATTATATGTGCCCAAAATGAATGATTTTACTAGAAGCCATTGAAGAGTTCCACCCCCTGACTCCATCATCAGATCAGTTCGATGGTATCATGCTATGTCTTAATTTTACATACTCTCGAAATTTTTAAATTGATACGAATTTTACAAGTAGGTTGTAATAGACTTCTAAGAATTTAAATAAATAAATATGTTGGGACATTAACACATAGCACCATCTAGTTCCATGGTAAGCTACGAGGTTTGTGTTATGGATACCAGATAGTTGATACACTACACATATATAACTTTAAATACATATATACATATTATAAATATAAATAAGTATAAACACATATGACTGGAGTACAAACATTCATGTTTATCACGTAAATAAATGTCCCCAGCGGGACTCGAACCTGCGACCGCTGGCACAGTAAGCAGGGTCACGGGAGAGACTAAGGTATTAGACATCTCAAAGGCGTTATATACTTGTTACAGACAGTGCCTACCCACAATTTACAAAAAAATATTTAAAAAATTCATTTTTTTTTAATATAATATTTTTTTGTTTATTTAAAACTTTACCTCTTTATAATATTAGTATAGATAATAGTTAAAAGGGGTCATCTTTATATATGCGATCTAATATATTTACTTTCTAAAGAAGAAGCGTTGCAAAATTGGTTTGACCTTCGTAATAAGGAAAAGATGTTGCTAAAACGTGTTTATATGTATATGTGCGAAATGATCTGTTTATACATATTTATAGTGTTAATTGGACCGTTTTACAAATATGTCTGTGCAGAGCTTTTGATATATGAATATCTGATCTCAGTCACGGCAATCAATCTAACTGAGACAAGCCAACTCTGCAGGAGATTGCAGTACACTCTCATATTCCTGTAGAACGACAATCCGACTAACTTTGAGTATTTAAGTTTACTGGGAATTTCTTGACAGAAAAACCCAATTATTTCACGGATTTATTTTGATTTTTGGTTCCCTTTCCCAAAAAAAGAAAAAAGAAGCAATTGTTGGCACAGCAAGTAGGGTCACTACAAACTGAGCCAAACGTGTCCTCTAAAATTCATTTACATTGTTGTATTTTTATTTCAATTACAATAATTACCTAAACACAATCGGTGACAGTTTCAAGAGAACTTTTGCATGGATTTGTGTATCTAGTACTTTTTTGATCAATGGTCTAGTAGGAAAAATCACAGATAAATGTTTTTTAGGATCCACTGTTAATGAAGCGAATGTGTGCCAAAAAGGAGCTGTAAGCTCGTTGAAATCTTTTATCCCGAAATTCGTTCCTTCATAGTAATGTAACTAGCGGCTCACCCCCGCTTCGCTCGGGTTCGTCGCTAGGTACGTTTTACATAGATATTTCAAATAGTTATTTGCCAGCGTTAGCCATATAATTTTTTTTCTTATGTTTTAATACTTATTATCCCATTCCAGACTAAGAGAAATCCAAAAAATCAAAAAAATTAGTCCAGCCCTTCTTGAGTTATAAATGGCGTAACTAAGACGACTTTGTTTTATATATATAGATATACTTAAATATATTATACTAAATCTTCCTAACATATTTTTTATCTTAATACATAGTTGTTTCCCGTGGTCTCGCTCGCGCGGTAGATAACGTCAAGGTATTGAAATTCAAAATATTTTGTTCCACATTAAATTTTTACAATTTTTGCTGAACGTCATGAGTCTACTACCAGTTCGGAAAGAAGAAGCCTTAGATCTGAGAAGAACTGGCGAAAGAAACTATATACTCTTTTGTTTATTGTTAAAGTCTGTGGTCGAATTGAGAATAAATTAATATTGTAATATACGCAAGACAATAAATATATAACTTAATGAATTATGGTTGATTTTCAACCACGCGGCGATCACTAGTATAATCAATTGTCATCCTATTTTATGACCTAGAACATAATTTAACCTAGTTCGTTTGATTTATACAGCTATAATAAATTCTTAAATTATGGAAGGATAAACGATTGTTCGTCGCAAAAACACTAGAAACGTACAAATAAAACTGTAATTTCTTTTTGCTATTTTGAAATAATACTGTTATTAGAGATCTTTCACTCAAACTCTAAACTCTAAACTTTAAACTCTAAACTGTACACGACCTTGGCGCAACTGGGTGCACATTTGCAATACTGTGTCAAGCCACACAACTGCCATTTTGAGAAAATTGAGTATAAAGTTTTTATACCTCAACATATTGAATTCGATAGAAATTAAACGACTTTTATTGATATAAATGATTATTTCGGATATAATATATACGTTTAGTTATCTTTTTTGATAACTAAACGTATGGCGCTATGTGTTTGCAAATGTAAATCAAGGAAGTTGAATTAGGTATCTTTGTAAAATTATTAAAAGAACATTGTGGTTTAACATTTTAAAAACGTATGAGTTTTTATAAAAACACGGGTTATTTGATTTAAAACGTTATTGCAAATCGTTCTTAGATCAAAATGAGAATGGGTTTGTGAAAAAAAATATTAATATTCTTATTTTTGTGGGTTAACATGTTATTGCATATTTGCATAAGTTACTTACATGTTTATTTAAATGTGTGTAGAAAAATAGTTATTTCAAGCTCTTCCTATTCCTTCTATTTATTTTTTAACCGACTTCAAAAAAGGAGGAGGTTCTCAATTCGTCGGAACCTTTTTTTTTATGTATGTTCATCGATTACTCGAAGACGCCTGAACCGATTTGGAAAATTCTTTTTTGTTTCAAAGAGTATTCTTCCCCGGTGGTCCCATTTAAATTTTATCGCGGTTTAAGCGGTTTTTAAATAAATGGCGTGGTTTGATTTGTATTGGCTGGCACCGACTTCGAAAATATCTGATTAGGTATCTATTCTAAATGAAAACCCCTGTTTAGTTATTTTTTACTTTTCAGTGCCTGGAAAACGCCTTTTTATTATTTTTTTTTAAGTTTTTAAACTCACTTGTGTAATGATTGCAATAAATATGTCCTTTCACACTTTAAAATAATTATGTAAAATCCTTCAAGATCACCTGCAGTTTAAGAGTGTAATATCTCTACTTACTTATCGTATACGTACATACATACATACATGTTGTTAGTCGATACTAATATTATAAAGAGGTAAAGTTTGCGAGTTTGTGACGTTGTCGGGGGTGGTCTCTGTATCTACAGAACCGATTTTGATGAAATTTGGTAAGAAGATAATTTGAGAACCTGGGAAAGACGTAGGATAGTTTTTATCTCGGCAATCATCCCTTAAGGGGGTAAAAATGGGGATGAATGTTTGTTATACAAAATGAATGAATCAAGCTAGGGACGCAGCAAGGGTGAGTCGCTAGTTACAGATAAAATTGTAATTAGTATATGTACTTAGCGTAGCCCAGTGGTAATGCACTCGCTTGGAAAATCAAGTGAACCGGGTTCGAATCCCGAGTCTCACATCTCTGATATTTTAAAGTGGGAATCATTACCATCATGATTACCACATGCCTTACGGTGAAGGAAAACATCGTGAGGAAACCTAGCGTTAGGTTACCTAGCGTTAGGTTGATTTAATTAAATTAATTAACTAATTATTTGGTAATTATTTCCATACTTTTATTACATAATATAGCAGTAAATTGTTTCTATAATTAATGCCATTATTACGAGATAACTTATTTCATTTTAATATATAAACTATTATTTTATATGCAAACTTTTTTTTTTATTAGACCTCCTTTCACGCAATGGAATTTCTTAATAAAAGTTTAGAACTGGCATATTAAATACGGGTTAATTATAATTCTTGACGTCGTATTTCTGTTTATAGTGTATCTATACAGATAAATAAAATTGAAGTGTCTGTTTGTAATTTCAAAATAACAGGTTTTTGCTCCATGTATATGAAATTATATACGGTACTTATAAGAAAAACACATTTTTTTAAATTTTTGTCTGTCTGTCTGTTTGCTTTGGCTAAACTCCGAAACAGTGAAAGTTCCGTCAAAATCGGTCGAGTCGTTTTGGAGATTATCCAGAACAAACTGACAAGCAGACAGTGAAAAAAATTGAAAATTGTGTTTTTGTTATAAGTACCGTATATAATTACATACGCATTTAGTATAAAGCTGTTATTTTAACATTACAAACAGACACATCAATTTTATTTATCTGTATATACTTCAAATATTCGCATAAACCTAAGAAAGTATTATTGGAATCCAGTACATATTTTGGCCCGAATCGAGACTCGAATCGAGGACTTGTACGATGCACATGAAAGCCACTACGCCTACAAACTATCAATATCTTAACATTTATACCGTTGGTGTGTTCGTTAAACTCTCAAGCATAATACATAATTTTAACTTGGTTCATTCAAAACCTGTTCGTTATGTAGGTCGCAATAAATGTCAGAAGTACAACACTAACAGTCCACGTAAACGTATATTAGAAAAGGCGGTGATTTGCCTACTTTTGAATTAGAAATGATTATATGCTTAGTAGGGTTTTATATTCTGTAATAGAGATCGTAGGTTTGATTTTAGCTTGGTGATTTTATCATAAGTAAAAAAAAAGGTTCTCCAGCCAACGCTTATGTTTTTTTTATACTAGCGACTCAACCTCGCTTCGCTCGGGTTCCTCCCTACGTGTGATTCTTTAAGTTGACATAACTTTTTTATTTATGAACCGGTTCAAATAAAATAAATACTAATTGTTAAATAAAGGTTACCACAATACATTTGTGAAAACCGCACCCAAGTTGGTTAAGCCGTTTCTGAGATTAGCGCGCACAGACAAACGGACAAAAAATCTAAAAATCATTGTTTTGGGTTCAATTGCGTTAATAAAGATCCCCAATAATAGTTTTTCTCAAATACCTTCCATGTACAGACTGCGATCAGTTACAATTTTATTATATGTATAGATATAGCTACGGTCTAGCCTTAAGTTTTTGCACAGTAGCCCGATTTTGATGACGCCCTTCTATTTGGTTCATTTCGCTTTTCATTTTTGAGTTTCTTTTTTTGGAGCTTGGGATTTTTGTTAAAAAGTGTAAAATTTTATTGTTTAAGTCAAAAATTGTTATCTTTTGTACGCCAATTGTGAGTTGATTATGAAGATGCTTATTTTAATGTCCCATACAAGTCTTATGCCAAGAAAAAGTCTCTTAATGTAATTTTGAAAGACTTATAAGTTTTTTGTTAAAAATAATTATTTTAACAATCGTTTCAGAGGTTTTACGTCACAGACTGAGATTTATAAGCAAAGACTAGCGACTCACCCTCGCTTTCCTTCGGGTTCGTCCCTAGATAAAAAACAAATCTATCCCACGGGAACCATACATTTTTCCGGGATCATATATCCTAAAGTCTTCCTCAGTTAACGGCCTATCTAATGCAAAAAGAATTTTTCAATTCGGATTAGCAGTATCAGAGATTAGCGCGTTCAACCAAACAAACAAACTCTTCGGCTTTATAATATTAGTATAGATATGCAGTAAATTGTCCTCACATTCTAAGAAATAAAATAAAACTTTAAGCGATGCTTAGATACGTGTTGTTTTCGAGTATTTGCCGTATTTACAAAACAACGTCACATTTTTCTTCCGCGAATTGTTTCAATACAGTACTAGTTCTCAGTGAATGGTTATATTCAATTTTCAATCTTATATCTAAAGTGATAAAGGATTTTTTTTTGTTTAAGTTAACTTCAAGAATAATAACTTATATTTATAGAGGTGTATGTATTTAGTTCAATCGTCACGAAATGTAGAAAATATATGAGATACTTACTTTATACCGCGACTACGCTTGAGTGATTTTTTTTTTTCATAATTTTAGTAGGTACCTAGTTCTGTATTGAAGTTTGTTCATATGTACATAAAAATATACTACCTTTTTTTTAATTAAATATTGTTATACCACTTGATCTTGCGACGCCAAATTAAGACGGAGGGGGAGGGGGGAGGGGGGGGGTGTTGGGTTTTAGTGGGTAGTACTGGCTTTTCTAGCCGGTGAGTCCCACATAACCGCCTGTATGTATACAGATGGTATGCGTAAAATTTTTTTGAGCGAAACCCTAATTCTTTTCTAAAATAAAAGTAGCCTAAGTTGCTCCTTATAATATCACCCATCTGCCAATGAAAGTCCCGTTAAAATTAGTCCAGCCGGAGATTCGGACAGATTCGGAGATTAGCCGGAACAAACAGACAGACACAAAAAATTTAAAAATCGTGTTTTTCTTATAAGTACCGTATATAATTCCATATGCCTTTAGTATAAAGCTGTTATTTTGACATTACAAACAGACACTTCAATGTTATTTCTCTGTATAGATGATATATTTTGAATTCGGCTCACCATTTCAGTTAGAAATATCAAAAATCTCACTTATTTGGAAGTACTTTATCCATTTAAAGATTTTAAGTAGCTTCAAATTATCCACTCTTTCAAATTTCATCAAAATTGTTTTAGACAAGCTATTTTCTTTATATTATTAATTTAGACTCATATCGTTGGATACGAACAATAGAGATCAGAAGACTTCACTCAAGTCACAGTGATCTACAAAAGCGAATTGCGTAAAGTGTTTCCTCCTTACGCAAGCGCACGCGCCGACCTCACATAATCACGTTGGATTGCTATAGCTTACTATAGAGATGGAATTTTGTTAAAAAAAAAATATATTTAGTATAGATATTGGATTTTTAGTGGTTTATACGGTTGTAAAGATTGTCCCATATGAAGCGCTAATCAGTTCCACAGTCGAAATAAGAAAAATAAACAGAGAAATGGTACTCCTTACTTGTAACTGCAAATTACGTTTTTTAGAAAAATATCTAAGCTCCCAAATAGTAAAAACTTATGTTTATTATTACTAACCAATGCCAGTATATAAACATATAAATAAATAAATATGTTTTTACACTAACACACAGCACCATCTAGTTCCATGGTAAGCTACGTGGCTTGTGTTATGGATACTAGATAGTTGATACATTACACACATATGTACATATAACTTTAAATACATACATATAATAAATATGAACACCCATGACTGGAGTACAAACATTCGTGCTCATCACACAAATGAATGACCCCAGCGGGACTCGAACCCGCGACCGTTGGCGCAGCAAGTAGGTTCACTACAAACTGAGCCAAACGTATACGCAATACTAACGATATACCAAGTACTTCGAACTAAAGTCGTATTTCATAAACAGTCAATGTTTTCCAAACATTAATATGTAAGTTTAAACAACGAGAGTAATTCGATGATGCCATCATTCAACAGAGATTTTAATTACAATACTAACTGTGGCTTCTAAGTTACATACATACATACGTACAATCTTATATACTACTAGCGACTTACCCTCGCTTCGCTCGGATGCGTTCCTAGGTACGTTTTAATTTTTTTGAGCGAAACCCTAATTCTTTATCTAAAATAAAAGTAGCCTAAGTTACTCCTTATAATATCAGCTATCTGCCAGTGAAAGTCCCATTAAAATTGGTCCAGCCGTTTCGGAGATTAGCCGGAACAGACAGACAGACAAACGAAAATTTTCAAAATTGTGGTTTTCTTATAAGTATCATATATAATTCCATAAGCATTTAGTATAAAGCTGTTATTTTGACATTACAAACAGACACATCAGTTTTATTTATCTGTATAGATATGTAAAATTAATGTTTTTGGACCGACTTCGTAAAAAGAAGAGTTGTGTGATGTCTTCACTAAATCCTAATTCCATTGAATTCTTATATTAAGTGGCTTCTAGGAATGCCGTTTGGGCACAATTTACTTCGACAATATCGCGTAGAATGTAGAAGACACGTTATATATAGAATGACCGGTATAAAATAGATAAAAAAAACACTATATCTGGTTACATGTGGAAATGGAGCAATTCGTTGCAAAATCAGCGTTAAACATTAACCAATTTTCATTATTTGACATCTATACATATAATAAAATTCTGAGTCGAATCTGTACATTAAATATTTTTTGGAAAATCTTATTGAAATAGTCATTATTATCGATACAGAGGCCGAATGTATAGTTTTCAGAATTTTTATCTGTCTGTCTGTCTGGGAATGTATCACGAGAAAACCACTGGACAGATTTTGATGAAATTTCGTACGATGATAGCTGGTTATCCGGGTCAACATGTAGGATACTTTTTACTGCGGGTAAATATCTCATCTCTGAGAAATCTATACTAAACGTTAAAACGTAACTCGCTAGTTTTTTAATAAATATTTAATAATTCTTCCTCTAAGGGTGGAATTACTTTGAAATTGACTATCAAGTAGATGTACCTATTTGTTAAAAACTAGCGACTTTGTGTTTTACCATAGCTGATAAAGTAACTCAAAGACAATTTTTTCAAGACTTGAATTAAAGTTACTATGATTTCTGAGAGTAAACACATTTTTGAGAGTGAAAAATACTTTAGGACCTATAAATATACAAAAAAAAATCATTAAAATCGGTCGAGCCATTTCGGAGGAGTGCGATCAAACACCGTGACAAAAGATATTTATACATATACTAGAAACTCACCCTCGCTCCGCTCGGGTTCGTCCCTAGTTAAGTTTTAACGTTGAGCTCAGACATGAGATATTTTCTCGCAGTAAAAAGTACCCTATATGTTGACCCGGATAACCAGCTATCATCATACCAAATTTCATCAAGATCTGTCCAGTGGTTTTCCTGTGACGCGGTAACAGACAGACAGACAGACAGACAGACAAAAATTCTAAAAACTATAGATTCGGCCTCTGCATCGATATATATAATATCTATTTCAATAAGATTTTCCAAAAAATATTTAATGTACAGATTCGGCTTAGTTACAATTTTATAATATGTATAGATATTAATATATTTAGTAATATAACGTTTAAATATGACGTCTGCGAATAAAAAGTGAAGGAAAATATATAGTATATTTTTATTGTAACAATATGAGTATTAAATTGAAGCTTTTATAAGGCCGATACCATATATGTATATAATATCTTTATGCTACCTTTTTGTATGCAAGAGCAGGTGTTTTGCCCTTTTCAGTTATTTTTAAACTTGATAGTTTTAACTTAAAACTTGAAAGTCATGTCGATCGATTTGAAACTTTACATAAATATCGATGACAGTTAACTAATTCGGTTCTCATAATAATTTCTTACATTTACGCGAATATTTGACATCTATATACATAACTAGCGACTCACTCTCGCTTCGTTCTGGTTCGTTCCTAGGTACATTTTAACGGCTAGTATGAAATACAAATCTTTGAATTTCTCGGCTTTTCTGTAATATAATATGCATGTATTATACATATAAACCTTCCTCTTGAATCACTCTATCTATTTAAAAAAAACCGTATCAAAAGATCAGTAGTTTTAAAGATCTAAGCATACATAGTGACAGACAGACAGCGGGAAGCGACTTTGTTTTATACCATGTAGTGATAAAACAAAGTTGGATTTGTTACAATACTTATAACTCGAGAACTGCTGGACCGATCTTTATGATCTTTGTTTTGTTGGATTTGTCTTCACCCCGAATAACAGAATAACTATTAAAACATCGGAATAATTCATATTAGAAAAGCATTATAACGTACCTAGGGATAAACCTGAGCGAAGCGAGGGTGAGTCGCTAGTTTTAAATAAAACTATCTTTTCGGATTATTTCGCGGATTTATTTTGTTTTTTGGTCCCCTCAACCAACAATTTTGTTAATAACGTAAATATATTGGAACCAAAAATCAAAATATATCCGCGAAATAATCCGAAAAGATAGTTTTATTCGGTTCTATCGAGCTGCTCTGATGCTGGAGCCAGGAGGTGGAGTGTGGAACTCTTCAATGGCTACCAGTAAAGCCTTCGAGTTTGGACTCATTCGATAGGGTTTGATGAGTCCCATACATACAATTAGTTAAAATTTCGTTATTATTGTTTTTTTTTTAAATAATCGCGCTAATCTCAGGAACTACTAATCCGATTTGATAAATTCTTTTTGTATTAAATAGCCCGTTAACTGAGGAAGACTATAGGCTATATATCATCCCGGAAAAAGGAAGGTTCCCGTGGGACAGTTTTGTTTTTGTCTAGGGACGAACCCGAAGTGAAGCGAGGGTGAGTCGCTAGTTTTTAATAAGTACACTAGGAGAGGGTCTAGTCTAGTCTCTCCCGTGACTATGATTGCTGTAAAACATTCGAATTCCGGAAAAAAAAATGAAAAGACAGTTTTATTTAAAATGTCAAATATTCGCGTAAATCCAAGAAAGTATTAAAATATTGTTGTTTGCTTCTTGTGATTGTGACAATGGTTTTTTTTGGATATTTTTTATTTTAATGGGAAAAACCGTATAATGTTTAATTTGCATAGAACAATGCACTTAAACAATAAAAATACATATATTAAAAAATTACGTGTGACCTTCTGACTCACGACTCGATGACTGTCGCGGAAATAACCACCGAACCCAGTTGGGTTGTCGAAAAATGAGAGACAAACCCCGAAAAAGTTCTAGGCCAAAAGTTTATTTCACCAGCCTTTTTGAGAAAAATCATAAGGGCTAAAGTTTTAGTCCTTATATTTTTTTTTGAAAAGTTAAAAATGGCCGAAATATTGCAGACAAACGAATCCTCCTTAATATCAAGATGGCGTCTAACGCACCGTTCAAATTTGGTAACGATTTTAAATTTACACTTCCAGTCACAAATAAAATTTTGGCCTTGCTTAACATTGTATGTATGTATGTATGTATTCAGCCCTTTTTAACATCCCCCTTCTGGGTATGGGCCTCTCTTCAATACGAGGGAGATCAGGCCATAGTCTACCACGCTGGCCAAGTGCGGGTTGACGGACTTCACATGTTTTTCGAAAACTTGCTAGGTTCTCTCAGACATGCAGGATTCCTCATGATGTTTTCCTTCACCGTAAGGCAAGTGGTAATCATGTTAGAAATGATTCGCACATGAAAATATCAGAGGTGCGAGACCCGAGATTTGAACCCGCTTCACTCGGTTTCCCAAGCGAGCACGTTACCACTGGGCTACCACTGCCTTTACTTTGCTTAACATTGCTGCTATGGAATATTTTGGGATTAACTGTAAAATATTTAATTTACATAGAGTAATGCACTTAAAGTGGAAAAAATATATAAAAAATTGACGTTCGACCTCCGACCCTCAACTCGGTGACTGCGACAGTCAGTCAGAAATGACAACCATTGTGTGACAAAATTAATAATATAATACTCACAATTTTCCCATCACTAAATGTGATACGTGTGCATCATTTTGACATATCGCAAAAAAGTGAGGTACTCTGTATTTTTTGTGTGTATGTTTATTTTTTTGCTAGCGACTTACCCTCGCTTCGCTTGGTACGGTTTAATTTCTTTAAGCGGAACCCTAAACAATTATAAAAGTATTTTTCTAAAATAAAAGTAGCCTAAGTTACACCTATTTATTATAATAACAGCTATCTGCCAGTGATAGTCCCGTCAAAATCAGTCCAGCCGTTTTGGCGATTAGCCGGAGCAAACAGACAGACAAAAATTTTAAAAATTGTTTTTCTTATATGTATGTATATAGTAAATTACTAGCGAATTTTGCTCGCTTCGCTCGGGTGCGTCCCTACCTACCTTTTACCTTAGTGTACCTTAGGAGATAGACATATACTATTGCGGAATATTCTGTAGGCCTCTTTAAGACCTACAATTTTTTAGTACATTGTTTTTATGTATCTCTAAGGTTTAGCCATTTAAGCGTATAAACATAGTTATATTTTAAGAATTGTTTTTTCATTACATATTTAATTAACATTATTCCTTCCTTCCAGGGTTCGTCTTAGCGTCAGCGGTGGTTCTACTCCTACTAGGCATCATATGCGCGATATTCTTTGGCACGTGGATACGGATGTTCATAGACCATGTAAGTTTTCTATCAATCAGTTATATTTATATGAAACTATAGTCTGTTTTTTTTTTTATTTCAGAGACTAAATTGAGACATGCAAATGTCAAATTTACAAATAATGTTGCCAGCTTATTTGTGCAGTGTTGTACCTATGATACCGGTTTGTTGAATCATAACTTCTTGTCCTTATTAGACGATTCGCTTCAAAGTTAGTTATTCCAAATATTCCAATATTCCAATATTCCAAAGTGTATCATTAAAATTCACATTATTAATTTTAAATCATTAAATATCATATTTATTCATTTTAAATCATTAATTATCATTTAAATTAACTTTATTAAATTTAAATTTACATTATTAATTTTGTGTTATTACGTTTTAAATAAGTTACACATTACTTCAAGATAATTTATTATAAAAAAAAACGATACTTGATTTTATTAACATTAATTTTCGATAGTGGCACATCACTATTTAAGAATTGCAAAAACCTGACAACCCACGTAATGTCAGTTTTGTCTCTGAAATTAAAAAAGAGACTATAGGCAGTGGTGGTTCAGTGGTAACTCGCTCGCTTGGGAAACCAAGTGAAGCGGGTTCAAATCCCTCTCTTATATTTTTATGTGCGAATCATTTTCCAATATGATTACCACTTGACTAATTTGGTTAGGAAACCTGATGTCTAAGAGAACGTAGCAAGTTTTCGAAAGACATGCTCAGTCCTCCCGCACTTGAACAGCATGGTGGACTATGGTCTGATCCCCCTCGTATTGAAGGGAGGCCCATGCCCAGCAGTGGGATGTCAAAAACAGCTGAATACATACATTATTAATAACTAGCGATTTACCCTAGCTTTGTTCGGGTGCGTGTTTTTTTGCGATACATTTTATTTGTGGCTTTAGTCCACCACGCTGGCCAAGTGCTGGTTGGCGGGTTTCACATATCTTTTTAAAAGTTGCTAGATTTTCTCAGGCACGCATGCAGGTTTCCTTGCGATGTTTCTCAAAATCTCGACATCTGTCCTTACGTAATTAATCAATGGCCCCTACTACATAATTCTATGTTTTTTTCTAAACTTGTTCTTATCTTTTTAGTTCACTTTTTACGCAGTCCGGTTTTTTTAACCGACTTCAAAAAGGAGGAGGTACTCAATTCGATTGGTATTTCTTTTATGTATATACACCGATTACGCTGAGATTTATGATCTGATTTACGTGATTCTTCTTTAGTTTGATGCGGAATGGTTGCCATTTGGTCGATGCCATCCGATACAAATCAAAGCACACCGACTTCGAAAATATCTGATTAGGTATCTATAGTAGATGAAAACTACCAATCAGTTATTTTTTACTTTTTAATTGCTTTTTTTGAAGTCGGTTTTTATTTATTTCTTAAAAAGTTTTTATTTAAATTTTGTAAATATTTCTTTAACTACTATTATTGTACTACATGACTAAAATTGATTTGATTCTAACTCTTTAGGTTCGCTACTAACGCCATCTATTGAAGTCATCTGAAGTGACAATTATCATACAAAATTATCGATTTTTCGGTTATCTCTTCCTTTGGGTTTAATTCTCCTAATTTTGCGAGTATTTTTTCTTAAACCACTCCTCCAACTTAATAGCATTGAGGCGAACAAAACAAAAGAAAAAAATGAAAGAGTGCGTGTATGAATGTGTACACGCGCAAGAAGTAAAACTTCTGTAGGTTATCGGTACTCTTTATGAAATTCAATTTATGTTTTAAATAATTAGGATATGTGAGATACTGAAAATAAAGCATATTAGGCATATTACAATCATATATTTATAGAATACTAGAAACTCACCCTCGCTCCGCTCGGGTTCGTCTCTAGTTAAGTTTTAACGTTGAGCTCAGACATGAGATATTTTCCCGCAGTAAAAAGTACCCTATATGTTGACCCGGATAACCAGCTATCATCATACCAAATTTCATCAAAATCTGTCCAGTGGTTTTCCCGTGATGCGGTAACAGACAGACAGACAGACAGACAGACAGACAGACAGACAGACAAAAATTCTGAAAACTATAGATTCAGCCTCTGTATCGATAATAATATCTATTTCAATAAGATTTTCCAAAAAATATTTAATGTACAGATTCGGCTTAGTTACAATTTTATAATATGTATAGATCATTTAAGGAAAGAATATAATATTATATATCATTTGTCAGACAATAACAACGGTTACCATGGCAACAAACGTTCGCTTCGCCCGATCACACTATTCGTAACGCTCTCGTCACGCATTCACCAGCTTATCCACCAAATCAAGCGTGCGTAAAGAAGTTTTACTTTAAAAAAATTAAATCAGTCAAGCCGTTTTTGAGTTTTTGCAAATCAAATTCTCAAAAACTGGTTGAACTAGTAGTACCTACTAAAACATTGTGAAAAGTGCGCATGCAAAGCCAGGTCAGGTCACTTGTATACTCAATTAATGAAACTATAATTGTTCTAAAGAATTTCCATAAAATTTTGTACGGTCGATCCAAGAAGGAATTTAATTCACGTTTCATCGCTTTATTTTGTTAGCTATGTTTACTGCTATTGAGTGATTTTTTTACTATAGATATATTTGAGCTTTATGAAAAAAATCTAATCTGTACATTAAATATTTTTTGGATTTTGGAGTAGGATTTGGATAGATTTCTCAGAGATGAGATATTTTCCCGCAGTAAAAAGTATTCTATATATTGACCCGGATAACCAGCTATCATCATACCAAATTTAATTAAAATGTGTTCAGACGTTTTCTCGTGATGCATTCCCAGACAGACATAAATTCTCAGAACTATAGATTCGGCCTCTGTATCGTTAATAATGACTATTTCAATAAGATTTTCCAAAAAATATTTAATGTACAGATTCGACTCAGAATTTTATTAAATACATGTTTGAATGTATTTGTTTGTATGTCTGTTACATCTTCACGCAGAAACGGCTGGACCGATTTGGATGAAATTTAGTACACAGATAGACTATGTACTGGAGTAACATATAGGCTATTATTACGAGTAGGTACCAAGTTACGAATCCGAGCGAAGCAAGGGTAAGTCGCTAGTTATATTAAAATCCAAAGAAACAACATAATAAACGTAGTGTATAAATCGCTTTGTACGGTTCATTATAACAACTTTACTCTCAACCTCAGTATCAATAGCGATAGCAAAAAAGTATACGTACATTAAATATATAAATTTAAAATTAATATTTTGTATTAAATTACTTAATCTTTTGTAAATTATGCTTATTGAAGTAAAACTTGTTTACGCACGCTTGACTTGGTGGGTAAGTTGGTGAATGCGTTACGAAAACATGTACGTACGTTTGTTGCCATGGTAACCGTTGTTATTGTCCGACAAATGATATATAACATTATATTCTTTCCTTAAATGATATTCTATAAATATATGATTGTAATACGCCTAATATGCGTTATTTATAGTATCTCACCTATCCTAATTATTTAAAACATAAATTGAATTTCATAAAAAGTACCGATAACTTACTGAAGTTTTACTTCTTACGCGTGTACGCATTCATACACGCATTCTTTGATTTATTTTTTTCTCTAAATGGTTTATATGGCTAGTTAAATACAATATATTGCTTCAGTTAAATATTCTACGTTTTTAGTATTTTTAAATATATATGCATATACAATTAAAATTAATTTATTTTTATTTTTATACTGACCCTACTCGCGCTAATTGTTGAAACGTTCGTACAAAAAGCGATTAGGCAATGCAAGTGTATTGAAGTTATTCATGTAGTAATGTTGTGTTGCGTCACATTTTCCCACTGTTGGGCTGAACTTAAAATGATAAAACTTTTGATTAATGTTATCTTTACTATATGCTATATTACTAAGGGATTATTTACTTTTTATCTTATGTGTCACTCCAGCTCTTATTCTATCTGTGTACTAAGTTTCATTCAAATCGGTCTAGCCGTTTCTGCGTGAAGTAGTAACAAACGTACACACATACAAACATTTGCATTTATATGTTTAAAATTAAATATGTTTAAATATGTTGGGACATTAACACACAGCACCATCTAGTTCCATGGAAAGCTACGAGGTTTGTGTTAGGGCGAAACTTTTATTCTTTTTCTAAAATAAAAGTAGCCTAAGTTACTCCTTATAACATCAGCTATCTGTCAGTGAAAGTCCCGTTAAAGTAGTTCCAGCCGTTTCGGAGATTAGCCGGAACAAACAGACAGACAGACAAAAATTTTTAAAATTATGTTTTTTCTTATAAGTACCGTATAATATTCCATATGCATTTAGTATAAAGCTGTTATTTTGATATTACAAATAGACACTTCAATTTTATTTATCTGTATAGATATTTATCATATTTATAATATGAATGCATTTAAACTTATATATGTGTAGTGTATCAACTATCTGGTATCCATAACACAGACCTCGTAGCTTACCATGGAACTAGATGGTGCTGTGTAATAGTGTCCCAATATATTTATTATTATTATATTTATTATTTATTATCTCGTAAAAAACGTAACTTATCGTCTAAACTCTAAAATGTTTGGAATACCCATACTCCTAAAGCCGTATAAAGAAAAAAAGCCCAAAAAGGCAGTCTAAATTATACATTAGTGTCAACGGCCCACTAACCTTATATAAAGGCCATGAATAGAATCGCCCGAATTCCACTGAAATTACATATTTATATCTATGATACTAGTAAATTAACTCGACTTCCCATCACGTTAATATTATCAATGGGAAAATTGGGCTTAAAAAAAATCAATGTTTTTTTTTTTTTTAAATAAAACTATCTTTTCGGATTTTTTCTTTAATATTTTTTTTATTAGTACAGTGTATCTATATATTATATAAAAGGCAAAAGTGGTCGACTGATGTATCAATGCACAGGCTAAACCCTTAAGGCTAGCAAATTGAAATTTCGCACACGTATCCCTCATATGACGAAGGCATCCACTAAGGAAGGATTTTTCAAAATTCAACCCCCCAGACTTTCACCCCCTTGGGGGTTGAATTTTGAAAAATCCTTTGAAAAACATAGAGGATAAAAGTTTGTATGAAACTTTTTATTCCTTGGACATCTTTGCATGAAATTTCATATTTTTCGTAGTTTGATCGCGAGCGAAGCCGCGGTTTCTGCTAGTACTTTCATATGCATTCAGTAAAAAGCTGTTATTTCGACATTACAAACAGACACTTCAATTTTATTTATCTGTATAGATTACAAAGCTCTATAGATTTTGGATAAACCGTTAATTCAAAGCAAGTTCCTACTTTTGGTAAGTACTCTATGAATCAGAACCGCTACGTTATTGAGTCATCGGCCACTGTTACAGCATACATCGTGTATGTTTATTCGATTGGTTTATAATAATTTCTATTCATCGTCATAAACATTATCGTATATAGATACTAGCGATTCAGCCTCGCTTCGCTCGGGTTCATCCCTACTACTTGCAAAGAAAGCATGTGAACTAATATATTCTAAACTAAAAGAGACCTATAGTTTTTTAGCAAACAGTGTTTTATTAGTGAACTAGCGACTTACCCTAGCTTCACTCGAGTTCGTCTCTCCATCTTTAACAACAGCCTATGTGTTACTCCAGCTCAAAGTCTATCTGTGTGCTTAATTTCATCCAAATGTGTCCAGCCGTTTCTGTTTGATGCTACAGATATACACACAAATTTTCGCATTTATGTATGTGAACTAGCGACTCACCCTCGCTCCGCCCGGGTTTGTCCCTACTTAAGTTTTAGCGTTTAGTATAGATTTCTCGGAGTTGAGATATTTTTTCGCAGTAAAAAGTATCCTATATGTTAACCCGGATAACCAGCTATCATCATATTAATTTTCATCAAAATCCTTCCAGTGAATTTTCCGTGATGCGGTAACGGACAGACAGACAGACAGACAAAAATTCTTAAAACTATAGAATCGTATATATAATATATTTTATTTATATATAACAGATTTATAACAGAAACATTGCATACTAAGTTAAAATTAGGCCTAATTATAAGTATTTATGTCTAAAAATCCACTGATTACAATAAGATTGTTCGGTCAAATTAAAAAGTAATTGGTAAATCATGAATGAAGACTTTAATTTTGTAACGCGGTCCTTGACACCGTTTGAAGTCCAGATTAGTTTTGGCGTGATGAGGCAACGTGCAAAATCGTAACCCTTTCTAAGTGAAATAAAACCAGCTAAACGTAGTCAAAGAAATTGCCTAATTAAACAAATATGCAATATACATATATATATATATATATATATATATATATATATATATATATATATATATATATATATATATATAATATTTTAACTTCTTTTAATAAATTACATATAAGACAATAATATTGTTATATTTAATAACTTAGAATTAAAATCAACAAAAATATTGCAAGGTATTTTGGTGTCATTTTTGAGTTTTTGAAATAATTTTTGTAAATAGTGGGTAGGCACTGTCTGTAACAAGTATATAACGCCTCTGAGATGTCTAACACCTTAGTCTCTCCCGTGACCATGTGCGCTGTAAAGCATTCGAAACGTCGGGAACCAAAAATCAAAATAAATCCGCGAAACAATCAGAAAAGATAATATAATTTAATATAATTAATTATCCAAAAAATGTTTACAAGTTTTCACAAAAAATACTTTAAGCCAAGAAACAATATCGCTAATTTGTGAACAAAGCATCTGTAGCTGAACTAAGATAGTTTTATTTAAAATGTCAAATATTCGAGTAAATCTAAGAAAGTATAAAAGTTTTTTTTCTTAAATATTCAATGCACTTCTTTACAATCTAACTATAACACTACTACTCGTAGTAAAAAACTACATTATTATTATTACAAATGCGAAAGTTTCTGTATGTCTGTACGTCACGCTGAAACGGCTGGACAGATTTCGATGTAATTTATTACATAGACTATAAGCTGAAGTAACGTATATGTAACACTAGCGACTCACCCTTGCTTCGCTTCGGCTTCGTCCCTAGACAAGAATAAATTTATCCCACGGGAACCATACATTTTTCCGAGATGATATATAGCCTATAGCCTTCCTCAGTTAACGGGCTATCTAATGCAAGAAGAATTTTTCAAATCGAATTAGTAGTTCCTGAGGATAGCGCGTTCAACCAAACAAACAAACAAACAAACTCTTCAGCTTTATAACATTAGTATAGATAAGTTACTGTTACTGTTAAAAAATCATTTTTTTGTTAACAAAAAAAGGAGACGCTGTCTATACGCAATATTTATTTACATACACGAGTAAATGGGCAAAGACGGTTTCAGAAGAATTTTCTCCCTCGGACCATTCCGCTGTGGAATGAACTTCCTGCCGAGGTTTTCCCAGAGGGCTACAGTATGGGGTCCTTCAAAAGGGGAGTAAATGGGTTTTTGAGGGTCGGCAACGCGCATGTGATGCCCTTGGTGTTGCGGACGTCCATAGGCTACGGTAACCGCTTACCATCAGGCAGGCCGTATGCTTGATTGCCACCGTCGTGGTATAAAAAAAAAAAACAAAACAGGTCTATAGCTTTTTCTCCTCTGTTTGTCAACCGATTTTCTTTTCTTTTGTTCAGTAGCTATCGAAGAGCTTTAGTGTTATCAATAAACGAAGTTTTGTAAATGTTGCCCTCCGATATACGCAACTATAGCTATCGCAGGGGCCGCAGGCGCAGCCCCATCATCGAGAGCGACAGCGAGGGACCAGTATGTGACGGAGTGCTTGTGTCTTAAACCTATAGCTGACAAGACGACCGACACCTTAATTTTCACCTTTTTGCATCTTGCCGTGGTAAATCTTCTCATATTATTTCCGATAACGGTAACGGTACCAACTTTGTCGGCACTTATAATTAATTAACTAAACTGGTCCATTCTGATCTAGAAGGTAGTTTTGCACAACAAGGTATTGAATTTAAATTTGTGCCTGCCTATAGTCCACATTTAACGGATTATCAGAGACAGCCGTTCGTATCATCAAAGACTACTTCAACTCACTAATTTCACCATTAAAGAAATGGCTATTTGTCTTACGCAGATTGAGGCTATTTTGAACTCCCGTCCTCTTACTCAACTTTCCTCTCACCCTCATGATTTATCCTCTTTGACCCCTGTTCACTTTTTAATTGGACGACCATTAATAACTATACCACATCCACAGATAATGCTCATAAGCGATATAAAAGAATACAGCTTATTATGCAACATTTTTGGCAACGCTTTTCTTTAGAATATGTGTCTTTGGTGTGGGCGAAAGTAGGCGAAAGTGGACACCGTCTTATCCTTATTAAGGGAGAAAGCCCTTCCACCTCTTCTTTGGTCTTTGGGGAGGGTTAGGGTTTATCCAGGGAGTGATGGCGTCGTTAAAGTGGTTGAGCTTAAAACGAAATATGAAACAATTCGTAAAGCCTTTAATAATATATGCCCCCTTCCAGACTTTGAAGACTTCAACCTTCAACCGGGAGAGCATGTTGCACTCCGATATAAGCAACAATAGCCACTACCGGAGCCGCAGGCACAGCCCCAACAACGAGAGCCATGGCGAGCGACCAGTACGTGACGGAACGCTCACTTGTGTCTTAAAACCATAGCTGACACGACTACTGATACCTTACTTTAAACAATTTTTGTTCTTCTCCTTTCTTGTATTTTGTTTTTAAAAATTTAGCTTCTTCCTGGAAAGATGGATAAGTAATTTCTTCCTTTCCTATGAAAAGTACTTGAGTGCATGGTACACCAGGAGTTGAATACATTTCTTTATATCATTTACATACATCATAGTACGATTACTGCTTTAATCAAAATCATAGATGACATCAGACAAGGCATGGATGACTAAAAGATCACTGTGCTAGATTTTAGCAATGCTTTCAATACGGTGGACTTCGACATATTACTTGCCATTTTATCTACTTTTAACATATCTCCTGAGATGCTTGACTAGTTTCATTCTTAATTGTCCTATCGCCAGCAAAGAATAGGAATTGATAAGTTATACCCCTATTGATCTACAATTAAAGATGGTGTTCCACAAGGTGGCATGTTGTCCCCTCTCCTGTTCTCCATTTTCATAAATTCAATTTGAAATGAAAATTTTATTTTCTTTCCTTTAATTAATTGTTTACTAGCGACTCACCCTCACTTCGCTTCGGGTTTGTCCTTAGACAAAAACAAGTCTATCCCACGGGAATCTTACATTTTACCGAGATAAAAAATAATCCACCTCTGTGCCAAACATCCAGATCCGTGCATCCGTTCTGGCGTGAAAGATTAACAAACATCCATCCATCCTCATAAACTTTCACATTTATAATATTAGCATGGATTTTTGTTATATTTGTTATATTTTTTCTTTATAATATTATAATTATCTCTTCTGCTGAGTTATTCTATATGTACTTATATTTATATACATATGTACATATATACAGGTGGATATTTGAGACGGGACAGTAAGGGCAGATACCTTAAATACTATAGTTACAGGAAAAAGTTCCTAGGAACTATTGAAGTGTTCGATTCTTTAATCTATTAAAGTGTTCGAGTACACCGCCTACCGTATTTATAAAAACTTACATCTCCACATCAAGGTTGCCTGGAACAAATCGCTTTTAGCGATAAGGCCGCCTTCTGTATATCTTCTCTTTGTACGTTTATGTATTTTTTATACCCTTTTTCTGTGTGTACAATAAAGTGTAATTATTATTATTATCATATGTATTTCATGGACTCGAAGGAGCCCAGTCCTTAGGAAGGTTTGCGTGGGAACACGGGTCCAATACGTAGAAACCCCTGAGATTTCTTAAGTTTGTTTAATGTGACTCATCAGCCGGGATTCATCTATGAGCAACCCATAGGGTTTTGCCCAAAGATGGCCTCCGGACTGATTATTAATATTTTTTAATATTTGTAAACGTGTATTTAAGACGACGATTGTTAACCAGCAATGATCTTTTGTATGCAGTCCACTTTTATTTATAGGTCCACTAGGACTAATAGTGAATTCGTATATATTATGTTTTCCTCAAATTTTCAATAATTACTATGGTCGAATTTCACTGGGCGAACACTAGTTTTTTTTAAAAGTCGCATATAAGCGCATAATTTCGAGTTATGTGCATCTTTTTGAGGACACTTTTGAGACGTTAATTGAGTAAATCTTGAGTTTTTGTCAATCAATGTATATAGATCTATTTAATTTATTGCTTGTTTCTAACATTTTACAAGTACTATAGAAAGATCATCTCACGCTGTATTTTCTGTTTTGAAATCTGTGTGAACGATACGCGTGTCGGTCACCTTCACCCAAATTCTGCGTAGTAACTCAAGTACTTGTGGAGTTTACCAAATTCGACCTGTACTGTCAGTCAGAAAGTGGCCTAACATTAAAATGTTTTTAATTGATAGTTTAACATACATATATACTATATGTTAGGGTGGAGCGAAAAAATTATTTTTTTCTTAACATGGGGGTAGTACATACTATATATTAGGATGGAGAGAGAAAATTTTTTTCTTAACATAGAGGTAGAATTTGTAGTTTATAAAAAACAATTCTTTTTTTGAAAAAAAAAAAAGTTTTTTACTCAACATTTGAAGTGGCACACTGATTTTTAAAATAATTAATTTATGTTTTTGGTTTGAAATTCTTTTTTTTCGACTGATCATCTTTGAAAACGTTCAAGAGTTTACGAAATACCCAACTTTCACTGTAATTATATTGCATAATTGCAATTTTAACATGATCATGTGAAAAAAATTTTTTTCATTCAAACCAAAAATTTAAATTAATTAATTATTTATTTTAAAAACCAGTGGGCCACCTCAAAATATAGTGTAAAAAAAAATTTTTTTCTTCAAAAATTTTGTTTTTTATAAGCTACAAGCTAAGCTTTTGTTTATATTTTGCGCTGCACCCTACTATATTACTAGTGATGGCCTAGTGGTTGAAATTCGATCATAATCATTATTGAAAAGAAGAAAACTTATAAATATAATTTACTTATCTATATAAAAAAATAACTGTTTCCATTTTTTTTTTATTGATAACACTAAATTCACAAAATTTGGACAAGTTAAAGACTATATACTACGCATTATTATCTCTTTACTTTGACTTAGTATGATAATATATTTAATATTTATGTATTTATTTGAAGTATGTAGCTTAAATAAATATATTAATTATATTTTTGCGTTATACTGTTTGTTTTTATGTATGTATGTATGTATGCATGTACGTCGCATACCATTTTATATACTAATTCCTCTACCCTAAGGTTGTCAGGAAAAGATCGCTTCTAGCGATAAGGCCGCTTTTTCTGCATGTTTTTTGTTACATATTTCTCTTCTTTAGATATTTCTTGTGTGGTGTGCAATAAAGTGTTCATTATTATTATTATTATTAAAAGGTACTGAACTCTTTTGACTTTGCTTATTTATATATACTTGAGATATATATGTAAAGCTAGCTTGCATCATTCCCTTGCCAAGCCTCATACATTTGTTTTGACATATTTTAATAGTCTGTTTTGATACTTTAAGACTAAAATTATTTTTTCCTCCCCCAGGAGCTGATACTCCGCCCAGGCTCGATGACATTCGAGTGGTGGGCGCGACCCCCGGTCCGTCCGTTCGTCCGTGTGTACGTCTATAACGTGACCAACGCTGACGAGTTCCTGAACAACGGCTCTAAACCAATTTTAGACGAACTTGGGCCGTATGTTTACTCGTAAGTATAATAATAATTGAAATTATATTATTATAGTACCCGAGCGACCGAGCTTCGCTCGAAGTTCTTTCTTGCTATATCGTATTTTTTAGATAAAAAAAAAAACTAAAAACTTTAATAAATACATAAAAAAAGTAAAACTTTGTATTCGATTGAGATTCGAATTCGGACACTCCTATTGATTGATAATCTTGCACCTTGATCGCTTGACCACGATCCTTACCTATGTCTTAGTGTAAGAAATTATCGATCATATTCTGCGTTGAATAATGCAAAATAAAACCGCATGAAAACTCGAAAACACGCGTTTTCCCAGACATGAGACTAATCTAGATCGATTTTTCGCCCCCGAAAGCCCCCACGTACCAAATTTCAGTGAAATCGTTAGAGCCGTTTCCGAGATCGCTGGTATAAATAAATAAAGATATAAAGATATATGTATACAAGAATTGCTCGTTTAAATATATTAGATTAGATATAATAGATATTAATTACTAACGTTTAGTGTAGATTTCTCAGAGATGAGATATTTTCCCGCAGTAAAAAGTACCCTATATGTTGATCCGGATAACCAGCTATCATCATACCAAATTTCATCAAAATCTGTCCAGTGTAAGTATACATACTTACTTATATATAGATATTTTTTATCTAGGAGATAGTAATATTTTTCCTATGGGATTATAATCTGTGGATTTATAAGTAGTACGTTGCAAAAAATAAGTAAGGGTTTGTATAATATAGATAATAATGATGAATAAACACAATTTATCTCACAAACGTGGCCGGCCTTGCAAGATTCACTGAAGTACGTGACGTGTGAATGGCGAGTTGTCTCTCAAGGAAATTGTTATGTGTCACGATTAGATTTTTAATATATACTAGCGACTCACCCCGGCTCCGCTCGGGTTCGTCCCTACGTACGATTTAATGTTTAATATAGATTTCTCAGAGATGAGATATTTTCCCGCAATAAAAAGTATCCTATATGTTGATCCGGATAACCAGCTATCATCATACCAAATTTCATCAAAATCCCTCCAGTGGGTTTTCCGTGATGCGGTAACAGACAGACAGACAAAAAATCTAAAAACTATAGATTTGGCCTCTGTATGTCTATTTCAATAAGATTATCCAAAAAATATTTATTGAACAGATTCGGCTTAGTTACAATTTTATTATATGAATAGATTATACAAGCAACTAACCATCGCTTTACTCGGGTCGATTATATACAATCAGGTCATAGTCCACCACGCTGGCCAAGTGCGGGCGGACTGAGCATGTCTTTCGAGAACTTGCTAGGTTCTCTCAGACATGCAGGTTTCCTCACGATGTTTTCCTTCACGCATATGAAAATATTAGAACTCCGTGAGGGTTTGAACCCTTCACTTAATTTTCGTAAAATTATGGCATTATCTTTGAGTACAGAACCCATAAAAATCTAAAACGAACCTTCATAGAAAAGAAAATCATGGAAATCGAACCCATTACCTTCACCATAGAATTTATAGAATATCAAATGGACAGTCATCAAGAAAATATCTACTAGTATATTCAGTTATATTTTCAAGCCAACTTCGATAAAACAATGGAAAGTTTTTATTCATCTATCTATACATATAATAAAATTCTGAGTCGAATCTGTACATAAATTTTTTTTTTTTTGGAAAATCTTATTAAAATAGTCATTTTTAGATATTAGATTTTTTGGATTTCTCTGAGTCCGGAATAGGATAAGAAGTATTAAAACATCCGAAGCGAGGGTGAACCGCTAGTATATTTTTAAAATTAAAGCAAATATAATCAGTGTTGCGAGATTTACATACATATGTTTGGAAATAATTAATGTTAGACAAAAATATTTACCGACTTCATAATCACTCAAAAGTTTTTTTCCACTTTATTTCCACTTAAAATTATAACTTGGTGTAATGCAAAGTCTACATGTTAGGCAAAAACAAAGCCAAAATAACAACTTTTTACTAAGTAAATGCGTATTAAATTATATACGGTACTTATAAGAAAAACACTTTTTTTTAATTTTTTGTCTGTCTGTCTGTCTGTCTGTCCGTTTGTTCGTCTGTTTGTTCCGGTTAATCCCCGAAACGGCTGGACTGATTTTGACGGGACTTTCACTGGCAGATAGCTGATGTTATAAGAAGTAACTTAGGAGTAACTATATTATAAGGACGAACTTATATTTTAGAAAAAGGATTAGGGTTTCGCTCAAAAAAATTAAAACATACCTAGGGACGAACCCGAGCGAAGCGAGGGTAAGTCGCTAGTCCACAGATAGAATGATGATTTTATTAGACATTTGGTAGTTCTGTGACTTACCAGTGGAGAATACTATACGTAAAACATGTTGCATGACCTCCTTTTTGGGGTACTGGTGGTACTTAGTTTAGGGTTCCATAGCCAAATGGCTTAAACGGTACCCCTATAATTTCGTTCATGTCCGTCTGTCAGTCTGTCATAGTCATTTTACTTAAAGACTTTAGCTTTAGCTACACCATACATGTCATATATTATTTTCTTTTTTTGTCGCTACATATTAGTATGTTAAAACAAAATAATAATTTAATGCGTCATGCTTCAGAACTTGCCAGATTTTTTTGTTTTTTTTTTTTTATATATTTCTTGTAAGCGTCTTGGCAGTGGTAGCCCAGTGGTAACGCGCTCGCTTGGGAAACAGAGTGAAGCGGGTTCAAATCCCGGGTCTATGATATTTTCATGTGCGAATCTTTTCTAACATGTTTACCGCTTGCCCTACGGTGAAGGAAAACATCGTGAGGAAACCTGCATGTTTGAGAAAAACTATCAAGTTTTCGAAAGACATGTGAAGTCCGCCAACCCGCACTTGGCCAGCGTGGTGGACTATGGCGTGATCTCCCTCGTATTGAAGGGAGGCCCGCGCCCAGCAGTGGGATGTTAAAAAGGGCTGAATACATTACAAATACACATACATTACTTGTAAGCATTGTTCGTCGTAAATAATATTTTATTATTTAAGTCACATACGTCTTTACTCAACAAGTGTATTAATTTAAACGAACTTAGCTATTAAAATTGGATTAAAGTAGGATTTTAGATTCAATTAAGATAAAAACGTGGCCTTGATAAGTCACAAGTATTCACAATAACAAAATCTGAGTGAAAAAAATTCAAGGATAATATTCCATATTCCATACTGATATTATAAATGTGAATGTAACTTTGTCTGTCTGTCAGTCTGTCTGTCTGTTATCTATTCAAGCTTAATCTGCCGAACCGATTTAGATGAAATTTGGTATGGAGATAGTTTGAGACTTTGGGAAGGATATAGGATAGTTTTCATCCCGGAAATCAGCCCTAAAGGGGTTGGGATGGGGGTGGAAGTTTGTATGGCGAATCGATCATTTCTCAAGTAAGGGATATGAAAGTATGATGACTATGTATATATATAAAAATCAATTGCTGTTCGTTAGTCTCGCTAAAACTTAAAAACGGTTGAACCGATTTGATAATTCTTTTTTTGTTTTTGTTAGGGGTGTGTGAGGGGTGGTTTAAGTATAAAAAAATACGGAAAACCCATAAGAACAGCTGAAAAAATTAAAAGTTCAGAACTGTTTATATTGCATGGAAATTACTATTTAGGATTACTTTCAATAGATGGTGTTCTATAGTTTTTAAATCTGGATTTTAACAACAGCTCCATTTATCGAGTCCAACTTTAGCTCTGAACCATCCAGTTGACCCCATAAGTACACAGAATACCATTAAAGTCGGTCAAGCCATTTAGGAGGAGACGACATTTTTGCGTTTTTTTTTTAGAAAACACTTATAGTATAGATAAACTTAAAAATCAAAACCTGATATAAATAAATAAAAATTTGATCGATATAGATAGATAGATTCCGAGATACACGAATTAAAATATATATACAAGAATTACTTATTTAATATTACCTATAAGAAACTAGCGACTCACGTCCCTAGGTTGATTCCCCATACAAACTTTCATCCCCATTTTCACCTCCTTAAGGGATGTTTTCCGGAATAAAAACTATCCTATGTCCTTCCCAGGGTCTCAAACTATCTAGTTACCAAATTTCATCTTAATCGGTTCAGTAGTTTCGGAGCCTATTCGGTGCAAACAAACAAACAAACAATCAAATCCTTTCTAATTATAATATTAGTATAGATAAATATATGTAGATGATATAATTATATTATTATGAAATTTTTGGTCGTGTGTAATGTGCACGTCCGTAAAGTTTTCTGACACAGTTTCGTCAACATGCGATATGTGTCGTGCGAGTCGTGTCGTGCTTCTTGAAGACTTTCTGTTTAAACCGTCTTTGTCTCGTCTTAAAAGACTTTTCCTACACACAGACAGAATCGATAAAGATTATCTATATACGAGTATCAAACTAGCGACTCCGCTTCGCTCGGGTTCGTTCCTAGATACGTTCCAACGGTTAGTATGGTATAGATAGACTTACTCATACATATATTATATAAGTATGATGAGTTTCATATCCCTTAATTGAAAAATGATTGATTCCCCATACAAACTTCCACCCCCCTTTTTACTCCCTTAAGAGACGATTTCCGGGATAAAAACCATGCTATGTCCTTCCCAAGGTCTCAAACTATCTTCATACCAAATTTCATCTAAATCGGTTGAGCGGATTTTTAGACTATCAATTACAAACAAACATACAAAAAAAAATCATTTTTTTTCTCTTTATAATGTTAGTACCTATATAAGAAATTAAAAAAGATATTAAAATGTAAAATTTGGTAGTGTAAGTTATTTTTGAATAGAAATCCACCGGAAAACGATACAGCTGTGTAAAGATATCCACATAATATTTGGATTAGTTATATTAAAAAAAAAAAAATTAAATTCATGGAAATTTAAGATATTATTTACTGATGATATATCGTCGCCTTAGTGCTTATTTGTTCAAATGACCAATACTTGTTGTACTTTACAGATGATTTTTTTCCGCAACTCGTGTTATAAAAACAAAACTTTGTTTCTAAGATTTATTTTAAGCGAGGATGAGCCGCTAGTTGTATACAACTAGCACCTCATCTTCGCTTCGCTCGATTTCGCCTCTAGACAAACAAAAACAAATCCAATTTTTTATTCTGATGTATGAAATGAATGGTTGTACGAATTTGTGATTTGTTGAATAACACATAAGGTATATTTTTAATAGGAACGAAAAGTCTCTAGCACCTACCTATATTATATAGATACATATATTTATTTATTTATTTCATAAATACACTTACACCTATACATATTTAACATTAACACACTAGATTATATGAAGAGCAACACACTCACTGATACGTATATCAATAACAAGTGTACATAAAATTCATCGACAAGTACATGTAAAAACATTGAGGGGAAAAAAGGAATCATATATCTAGTGGACGATTGCATTTAAACGTATATAACAGACGTATCCTGTCGTTATCACGGTATATCGCGTGTTCTGACTAATCTTAACGTACTACTCAAAAGGACAAGATTCTAGTTTCTCTTCGACCCGACCTTGACATGATAGTACAGCAATCAGGCAAACGTTTTAGCTGTAAAAACCTAACGTGACAAAAATATGCACTTGCGCAAATATTTTTGAAGTAAAACTTCTTTACGCACGCTCGACTTGGGGGGTAAGCTGGTGAATATGTGACGAGAGCGTTACGAAAAGTGTGATCGGGCGAGGCGAACGTTTGTTGCCATGGTAACCGTTGTTATTGTCCGACAAATGATATATAACATTATATTCTTTCCTTAAATGATATTCTATAAATATATGATTGTAATATGCCTAATATGCGTTATTTTTAGTATCTCACCTATCCTAATTATTTAAAACATAAGTTGAATTTCATAAAGAGTACCGATAACCTACAGAAGCTTTACTTCTTGCGCGTGTACGCATTCATACACGCACTGTTTGATTTATTTATTTAAATACATATTGTGAAGTACTCATTATTGTTCCAAATTATTGTATAATTGTTGTGGGTAGACACCGTGTGTAATTACTGTAAGTTTTGAGAGGTTAAAAATCTGAGTTTGCACCGTGACCACTGACCACGTTTGCTGTAAATAATAATCTTAATTTCGGAATACTTTTCCATAAAATTAAATTATAAACAAAATTAAATAAACACAGTTTTATACGTTTATACAACAATAAATAAAATTAAACATTTAAACTACAACATAACTATGTCTGGAGAAATTTGGCCAAAAATCTTGTTTGAATCGTAGCTGCCTGTTACAGCTTGCATGATAGAATTTGTGCTGTCATTTATCCTCTGTATCAATATGCATTTTTTTTTTTATTTGAGTAAGTCTAATACTCAGAGACATACGTCCGTGTTTTTTTTTTGAGCGATTTTTCTATTCGTATGTATGCAATATTTACTCCGTGGGAATCGAACCCGCGCTTTAGTAATTAGGATCATGTTTTAGAAATTACATAATTTATACTAAACTCAAAAAAAAAACAAAGATGACTAACTCTACTGTGTTTGAAACAATGCAAATGTAAATTATCTCTATTATGTTATTTGTAGGTTATATTTATTTGACAGATAATGTCAATAACGGAGCAAAATATAGTAGATGTCATATACAATGCCAAATAAATTAATTAACAGAACAAAGGTTTTATACATATATGTATATATTTTTTTTTAAAGTAACCTATACAGATAAATAAAACTGAAGTGTCTGTTTGTAATGTCAAAATAACAGCTCTTTACTAAATGCATATGAAATTATATACGGTAAGGGTCTCTGCCCACTACATCGTCGCATACCATGACCGTGCTATGAACGTATCCGGCACGGAAACGAGCACGGCACGGACTACTATGCCCACTAGACCGTATCAACAGCGTATCATGCCCGTACATAACGGTTATAGTGACCGTAGCATCCGCGTATCATCCGCGTATCATCCGCGTATCATCCGCGTATCATCCGCGTATCAACCGCGTATCAACCGCGTATCATACGCGTATCATACGCGTGTCATATCCGTATGGTTCCCGTTTTAGTATTACCTGTTGTTTCTAGATAAATATCACTAATATTGAAGTATTAGTTACAATATTATAATATTGCCAGACAAATATATTAATATTACCTAATCCTGAGAAATATCGGTACTAACCCATCTTTAATAACGATTATCGCCCATCTCTACAAGACAAGCGGCAATACGTAACGGGCTTAGAACGGTCATCATACGCGGTTATAACGGTCATCATACGCGTTTATAACCCGTATGCTCACCGGTTCAACAACGTCGCGTGTCAGGCACGGAGCGTACCGGCACCGGCAAAATATTCTCGCCGACAATTGTTGACGCTCCGTGCACGGCACGCGACGGTGCTGGTCGGTGACGGAACGGTCTAGTGGGCAGAGTCTCATACATTTCAATACAAAGAATATTTTTTTGCCTGACACGCTCCTAGCACGGTCATGGTATGAGACGGGGTAGTGGGCAGACTCCTTAATTGTAAGAAAAACACATTTTTTTTTACCTTTTTGTCTGTCTGTTTGTTCCGGCTAATCTCCGAAACGGCTTGACTGATTTTGACGGGACTTTCACTGGCAGATAGCTGACGTTACAAGGAGTAACTTAAGCTACTTTTACTTTAAAAAACAATTTGGGTTCCGTTCAGAAAATATTTAAACATACCTAGGGACTAGTCTAGTAGTAGTTTTTACTTTACTTTTCAAATCCGGAGATAAATCAGCTTAACTAAACTTCCAAAATTTTCCTACTATTGACAATTCCTTAACTTCTTTTTACCCAAACCGGGATTCGAACCCAAGAACTCACGATCTATCGTATACACTAGCCAATATCTCAATTTCTCCCTTCTTCCTCATCAATTGCGAAAGAACAAGAGAGTAACAAATCACTAGGTATTGTGTTTTAACATCTATTAAGGATCGACTGGTCGGATATGGAAAATTCTTTTTCCTTTTTTTAGCTTATCTATTGGTATAGGCTATAGGCTATCCTATATCACATTACGACCTACGAGAGCAAAGTTCGAAGTTCATATAACAACACAAACATTTCGTAACATCGAGCTGGTCTGTTGATGAAGCCAGAAGATGAATAGTATCATATGTATGTATTCAGCCCCCTTTTTTAACGTCCCACTGCTGGGCACGGGCCTCCCTTCAATACGAGGGGGATCAGGCCATAGTCCACCACGCTGGCCAAGTGCGGGTTGGCGGCTTCACATGTCTTTCGAAAACTTGCTAGGTTCTCTCAGACATGCAGGTTTTCTCCTGATGTTTTCCTTTCCGTAAGGCAAGTGGTAATCATGTTAGAAATGATTCGCACATGAAAATATCAGAGGTGCGAACCCGCGTCACTTGGTTTCTCAAGCGATCGCGTTACCGCTGGGCTACCACTGCTCTTAATAGATGATTAGGTGAATAGTGGAACTAATTAATAGCTGTTAATAATTAAAGTGCGGCGTCAAACAATTTGAAAACTATGATTATTTATTCATATATTTTAATATCATTTTTGTTACAGCGAAGAGTGGGAGAAAGTGAACATAACAGATAACGAAAACGGCACCCTCTCCTTCCACTACAAGAGGACGTACACATTCATGCCAGAACTCAGCTCAGGTCCTGACGACGACTCCGTGGTCGTCCCCAACATTCCTATGCTGGTGAGTAAAGGTTTTTTATGTAAGGAAACATATTAAGAATATATTTAGGACCTAAGAAAATGACAAGATATGTCAAAATAGAAATGTGTTTAAAATTTATTTAAAAATATGTACATAAATTAATATGTTGGCACATTAAAACACAGCACCATCTAGTTCCATGGTAAGCTACGAGGCTTGTGTTATGGATACCAGATAGTTCATATACTACACATATATAACTTTAAATACATACATATTATAAATATAAACAACCATGACTGGAGTACAAACATTCGTGCTCATCACACAAATGAACGCCCCCAGCGGGACTCGAACCCGTGACCTCTGGCACAGCAAGTCGGGTCACTACAAACTGAGCCAAACGTGTCGTCGTATAAAAAAATAAACTTTTAAGATTACTGCCCAAATATGTGTCTATTAAAAGAAGTAAGAGCCCTTGAAGTATTAAGCCATGTCTAACAGAAAAACTTTGGATCCTCTGCGCGATGGCGGATAAAAAACAGCATCCCCAAAGAGGGTTGATGTCAGGCAGGCGGCCGGTTGTAAAACTTTTTCCAAATCCTATCAGCAGGACGGAAGACGTACTGCGCCATCCCCAAATGATTGGGAAATGAGCAGGAGGATGATGATAACGTAGGACTTTAGAATGGGTATTATAATTGAATACGTATGCAAAATTTCTCACGTATGCTGTTAACCTCTGAGGAGATGTCTCATTTGTAGCCAAACCCGAACGATGTAGCAAAGTCATGTTTTAGAAAGGGCTTTGAAAATTGAATATGTATATAAAATTTCGTGTCTGTACTGTTGATCGTTAAGGAGTTGCTTCGTCTGGAGCCAATCCTGGGGAGTACCAGGTCATAATTATCATAAGCATTCATTGTCGTCGGAACTGCACCAACATGTAAAATTTCAACTCTGTAGGACAAGAGGCAGTGGCTCTAATTCAGCTCGCAAGATATGACCCAAACAAACAGACATACCAACTAACAAAGAGTGAACTGTTTTGTTTTTGCCTATTTATCTATATATATAAAACGAAGTCGTGTTAGTTACACCATTTATAACTCAAGAACGGCTGGACCGATTTTTATGGTATTTGATTTTTTGGATTTCTCTTAGTCCTGAATAGGATAATAAGTATTAAAACATCAGAAAAATTAACGAAAAACAAAACTAAAATTTATATGGCAACGCTGGCTAATAACTATTT
Organism: Fabriciana adippe; assembly: GCA_905404265.1. Classification (NCBI taxonomy): domain Eukaryota; kingdom Metazoa; phylum Arthropoda; class Insecta; order Lepidoptera; family Nymphalidae; genus Fabriciana; species Fabriciana adippe. The sequence continues at coordinate 725,986 of FR990010.1, forward strand.
ATATCTATTTAAAACGTACCTAAGGATGAACCCGAGCTAAACGACGGTAACTCGCTAGTAGATTATATTAGAATACTTCAAAACTAACAAACAAACAAAAAATAAACACAAAAACAGAAAAAAGCAAAAACACAAAAGCAGTGATTTATAAAGTCTATTTTTTTTTCTTTTATTATATTTCCTTGTTTGTACATATTACCTACCTACTATTAGTTTCAATTATCTGTTCATTATACTTACATATTTTCATAATAATTATAATAAACGCACCAGTTACATGCAATTTTATACTTAACTACTAATTGTGTCTTGGAATATCTAGAAGGCTAGAAGTTTTTCCGACTTCACAAAAAAGGTTTTGGGTTTGGTTGTATAATCTTTTTTTTTTGTCTACATAGCAGCCATTGACGAGCTTTAATGCTATTAATATATTAAATCGGTCAAGCGCGTCGGACTCGCACACGAAGGGTTCTGTAACATAATTTATTTATTTTTTTAATTTGCGTGGCAGCCTTTTTAGAATTCGCCGTCTTAGTTTTTTTCTAGCGGCAATAGAAATACACAGTCTGTGAAAATTTCAACTCTCTACATATTACGGTTCATGAGATACTGCCCTCTGATAGATTGACGGACGGACGGACAGCGGAGGCTTAGTAATAGAGTTCTACTGGCACGCTTCGGGTACAGAACTCTAAAAAGGTTTATAAATTCATATAACGGCAGTGGTAGCGCGCTCTCTTGGGAAGCAGAGTGAAACGGGGTAAAGTCCCGAGTCTCGCACCTCTGATATTTTCATGTGCGAATCATTTCTAAGATGATTACCACTTGCCTTACGGTGAAGGAAAACATCGTGAGGAAACCTGCAAGTCTGAGAGAACCTAGTAAGTTTTCGTAAGACATGTGAAGTCCGCCAACCCGCACTTGGTCAGCGTGGTGGACTATGGCCTGATCCCCTTCGTATTGAAGGGAGGCCCACCCCCAGCAGTGGGACGTTAAAAAAAGAGCTGAATTCAATTCATACAAGTTTTTCTTAAATATTCAACAATCATTATAATCGAATTTGGAGCATTGGACAAACATTAGTAAATACTCTAGTACGTACTAAAAACATGAAGTGTAAATTTGGAACCGACTGTTCACTAACTTTATAAACGTTTTTACATGTTTTTTTTTTGTTTTCCATATGTTTTTGTTTCGCAAACGCCATCAATTACATAGATTTCCGTAGTGAGAAGGCAAAAACTTAAATCCTTATAATCAAATTGCGAAAAATAAATAAAATATAATTATAAAAATTAAAAACCCGACTGCATAAAAGCTGACTAAAAAGGTGAAAACAAGTTGACGAAGGTATATAGTATTATGCAGTCGGAGACATACATACATATGTAGTACGCACATCTCGCGGTAAGGATGAAATATGTATTTCTCCGACTGCATAATACTATATTCCTTCGTCAACTTGTTCTCATCTTTTTAGTTAGCTTTTATGCAATCGGGTTTTCGAATCCTTTACAGCAGTCATGGTCACGGGAGAGACTCAGTCTCTCAGAAAAATACCAAAAAGATAGTTTTATTTAAAATATTACAGTCTTAATAAAAGTAGTACAGTGAACATTCATCATCCGATTCAACACTCACGCCGTCGAGGGAGCAACGCTCCAAGCGTAGATGCGGTGGGAATATAAAATATGATTATTAACATATGGAAAACCTGCTTTTTCGATCGAATCGACCTTAAATAATTATAAGCCACTTCATCAAGGATCTATTGGTACAATACTATAGGTATATTTTTTTAAGATTTCGTAACTCGAAAGGAAAAAGGAAGCCTTATAGGGTCCGTCCGTCTGTATGTCTATCTATCAAGACCATTTTTCTCAGGAACACGTGGAGTTAATCAAGTTGAAATTAATATCAAATAGTCAAGTCTATAATCTCTTGGAGCTGTGAAAAAAATATAACTTGTGAGTCAACGCAATCAAAAGATACGTCCGTGTACGTCGCATAGTTTGACACTCGCGAGGGAATCTAAACCTATAGGGTACTTCCCGTTGACCTACAATCATGACATTTTGCGAGAATCAATGTCTTATAGCACAAGTAAAGGGAAAAATCCGAAAACCGTTTTCTAGTTACATCACAAAAAAAAACATTCGAGTCAGACTAACACTTGCCCGATTTTTTTATTAATAACCCCATGGGCAATCCCTTAAATCTAACAAATGAATAGTTTCAATGTCCACTTCCGTTTTTTACGTAAAATCAGGACAAAATTAGATTTAGATGAAATTTAAGACGCAGTACCTACCAGTAACATATAGGCTGTTGTAGTTGTAGTGTAGAAATAAAATTTGTCAAAATATGACACTGATTGTTTACTTTTAGCAAAGTTCAATATATAGATACGTAATATATTATATTCTACTAATATTATAAATGACAAAGTTTGTGAGGATGTATGGATGTCTGGATGTATAGATGTATGGATGTTTGTTACTCTTTCACTCAAAAACTACTGAATGGATTTTAATGAAACATTACAATAATATACCTCCATACATCAGAATAACACATAAGCTACTTTTTATCTCGGAAAAATGTACGGTTCCTGTGGGATTTGAAAGGATGAGCCAGAAGCCCGAGTGAAGCGTGAGCAAGTCACTAGTTAAAAAATTTAGTATAAACTGTTGTCACACTTAAATTTAAATGATAATTCATTTCCCGACACGATAGTCGCGTGTAGTGGACGAAAGCCAAGTTATTATTCCCATGCACTGATACGAGATTTTAAGTCTCAAAACGAAAGTGGTGTCATCATGTAGTGAAAGTTCGGTATCGACCCACATAGACGCTCTAGATTCGACGAACAAAAGTCTAGAAAAAAAAATGTTTCGAACGAATGACACGTCCTAACTCCTAAGTGCCTTTTTTATATAATAAGTGTAATAATATCTCATTTAATTAAGTACATTCTAAATAGCATAATAAATAATATATAAAGCGTAATACATAATATATAATACATAACAAAACACTCAAGATGTTGGCAGACAGACGGATAAAAAATTCTTAAGCAATAATAATGTCCTGACCGATTTCCGTCACGCCGCGCCGCCCAATCTCATTGAGACTAGCCATCTGCGTAAGAGATATTATAGTGTAGCGTGTGAGGGAGAGCGCACACAACATCCATTTTCTGTCCCTTTCACTCTCAATCTCCGACAGACGACAATTCGGCACTCAGGATGAGAGATCACATTCAGGCGCAGGACCCTCATAACACCGTCAAGTTCCCAACTATAGGCTCTTACTGACAATTTCTTGGCGGAAAATCCCCATATATGTATGTACTTGACCTGACTCGGGACTCGAACCCAGGCCCAAGACTTAGGAACTGCATCCGTACATGCTAGCCAGAAGGAAGACACACTATATTTTTATATACATACATACTTATTATATATATTATATTAAACTTATCAAAACAATTATTATCTAAATTATACAAGACCCGCACTATACATATAATCTGTTATGTAGTTTAAAAGAGCCATAAAATAAACAAAGCTTAGTTTTAAAATTAAGAAATTACCGTATTCGCTGTAGTTATATTTGCAACTATCGTATCTACTATAATATACTGAACGTTAGTCACTAACGTATTTATTATTCACGTATCATTAAACGTTATAGGAACCCTTCTAAATGACATCGTCAGTGGCGTAGAAAGCGTGTAATATATATGTATGTAACATACAAAGGTATTTAGTGCGCGACATTACACTCCAATAAATATTGTATTGATTATACATGAGTATACAAGAGTTGTGACCCAGTGGTAAAGCCCGCTTGGAAAACTTAATGAAGCGGGTTCAAATCTCGGGTCTTGCACCTCTGATGTGCGAATCATTTTCAACATGATTACCACTTGTCTTACGGTGGCCATTTACTAGTTTTAGAAAGACGTCTGGACTCCACCCCTGCATTTAACCAGTGTGGTGGGCTACAGCCTGATCCTCTCATTGAAGGAATATCTATGCTCACCAGTTGGACGTTTAAACCAAGGTAGCTGACAGATATGATGTCCTCGCGACCGATTCCGGCCACAGTGGCCAATCTCATTGAGACTAGCCAACTGCGCAGGAGATATTATAGTGCACAAGTACACTCTCTATCCGTTTTCACTCTCAAAGTCCGATGGGACGATACTTCTACATGACCGGTGAGAGTTAAGGCGCAGAACCGACGGCTTTACGTGCTCTCCGAGGCACGGGGGTGAAACACCGCCAACTTCCCAACTCCGGGCTGTTACTGAGAGTTTTTAAACGGACTCAATAAGTATACTTGGTCTAACTCGGGACTGGAACCCAGGACCTCCGGTAATGCAGCCTGCTAGCCACTAAACCACCGAGACAGTACTACATCTTTAGTGTCGCACAATTTTTTTAAGAACAGTCTCTACCAGGCAATCTTCGGTTTATTTAATAAAATCGACGACAGTATAAAGGCGGTAAAATAAGATATATATTTTTAACTGCCATATAACATAGCCCTTATCGTGGTTCAGGTATCATAGCAAATTCTATCTATAAGTGTTTATCCGTAATACGACCGTAATTTTTTTTTTATTGATAACACAAGCTCGTCCATAGCTACTAAACAAAAAAAAAAGGAAATCGTTTGACAAACAGAGGAGAAAAAGGTACTGAACTGTTTTGTCTTTGCCTATTTATATATATATAGAGACAAACAAAAACAAACCTATCCCGCGGGAACTGTACATTTTTCCGAGATAAAAAGTAGCCTATTTATTATTCTGATGTACAAACTATACTATTGTGAGGTTTTATAAAATCCAATCAGTAGTTTTTGTGTACTAAGCTGTATAAGTTACTATAGTGTTTTAACTATCCCACGGGAGTTCTTTAATTTTCCGGGATGAAAAGTAGCTAAAATGTTGACCGGGGATATAAGGTAGCACAATGCAAAATTTCATTTAAATCGGTCCCACAGTTTCGGAGATTAGCCCGTACAAACAAACAGAGAAACAAAAAAAATAAAAAAAATCTGGATTTGTGCCATTTCTTTTCTTACATCCCCCGGATTCGGTTTTTAGCATTTTTCTTCTATGTACAGACATTCGACCTCTACAGTTTTATTATATGTACACGAGTAGATAATAATAATGTCCATTTCAAATAGACAACCAGATTGAATTCCGCATATAATATTAGTATGTATTAAAATGTTTTCGTTTGAATCTTGACCTGCATTCGCATTTCACGTTGCATAACTATAACAGTGGTTGTGCAATGTGCAGTTATCTGGTTCTTCCGACGGTTCCGTTCCGTAGACCACGTTGGGATTATGCGCATTTTTATAATACACTAGCGACTCACCCGCTATCCACTCGGGTTCGTTTTAACGTTTAGTATAGATTTCTCAGAGATGAGATATTTTCCCGCAGTAAAAATTATCCTATATGTTGACCCGGATAACCAGCTATCATCATACCAAATTTCATCAAAATCCGTCAAGTGGTTTTCTCGTGATGCGTTTCCAGACAGACAAAAATTCTAAAAACTATAGATTCGGCCTCTGTATCGGTGATAATGACTATTTCAATAAGGTTTTCCAAAAAATATTTAATGTACAGAGTCGGGACGAAACGCTAGTTTATACATATAATAAAATTCTGAGTAGAATCTGTACTACAGATTCTACTGTGTCTGATGTATAAACTAGCGTTCGTCCTGACTTTCCCCATTTAGTTTATGTATGTTTGTATGTATAGTTAGTTTCTAACATTTCTCAAGAAATTGGAGCACTATTATAAATGCGAAAGGTTGTGTGTGTATGTTTGTTACATTTTCACGCTGTAACGGCTGGACCGATTTGTATGAAATTAAGTACACAGATACAGTATAAGCTGGAGTAACACATAAGCTACTTTTAGTAACATTTTTTTTTCAAAAGATGGCGTTGTCACATAAGAAATACATAAGGCATCTAAGGAAGCAAAAGACTTTTTCCAAGTCGGACTAGTGGTTTTAGAGATTAGCGCGTTGACAAACAAACGCACAAACTTTTTGTAGCTTTATATATTAGTATCGACTAGCGGTTGTAGCGACTTTGCGCTGAAACAAAGAATGGAGGTCATATTAATTATGTTCTATGGCTTTAAGACGAATCGAGATTTATGCAATATCTGCGAGAAATCTTCGTATTATCGACACATAAGGCGAAGTGATGACACAAGTTTTGAAGAATAATATTGCAAATTAAATAAAAGCTTATCAGTAAACGAATGTATACCTACTAATATTATAAATAGGCAGATTTTGTTTGTTTGTCCGTTTCTTTGTTTGAACGTGTGAATCTCAGGAACTACTAATCCATTTTGAAAAATCCTTTTTACATTAGATAGCCCGTTTATTGAGGGAGGCTATAGGCTATATATCATCACGCCACTACCCAAGGGAGCGGAGTAGTCATCATAAATGTCAACAAATCGGGCAGACTTCCATACATTGTTGCAAAACTATATCTCCGGGATGCAATTTAGCTCTTTTCTCAGAAATGCAGGTTTTTGAAGTTATACTTCTTTTGGGACGCTCGGAAAAAATTATGAGAGTCAATTTTTTACGATGCGCGCGCACACCGACAACCATAAAGCGACATGATAAAGTTAGCTGATAACTGTTTGTTGCCATGGTAACCGTTGTTATTTTCTGACAAATGATATATAATATTATATTCTCTAGTTAAATGATATTCTATAAATATATGATTGTAATATGCCTAATATAATATTTAATTATTTTTATTAATTTATCATTTACAAGCAGAGAGTTGTGACATACGGGATGAAATCTTTAGCTATTTTGTTCTGTTGCGCCAAAGAAGTATAACTTCTTGCGTGCGTACATAACGTACATACACACTTTTTTTTTTATCATGTATTATTTCATCGTAAATCAAGAAGTAATTATGTATTAAAAAGTATTTTTAATGTTTATGTTATTTCTGATCAATAGCGTCTTTTACAGGTCGCTAGTAGTTGGTTTTGTATAGAAAATACACGTACGCGATTGTAATTCAAACGGTTAGCGCATTCGCTGGCTAGGTATGAATAGTGGGGGTATGATTTTAGTCATTTGTGGGAATTGTAGATTTTTTTTAATCTTCAGATGGAATTTTGTATAAAAATATAACAAATAAACAAAAATGTCTGTTGAATAATAAATCAAATAGCTTAAATGTTTTTTTTTTTTTTTTATTTAAACAGAAACTCTAAACTCTACTTTAAATTTATTCAGGATAGGTTTGTATCTTTAAGTTGGTTTAAGTTTGAAATATGGGTTTTTTGTCAAAATGACACAAATGCTGTGCCAAAAATATTAGCAAAAAAAAAATATTTTATTAATTATAGTTTCTGTCGATTAATTTTAAATTTAGACTAATATAGACTGGTAGAGTACATCTTTAGGATCTATCAAAATATAAAAAAGAAGCAACGGGATTTTATTTCATATTCCACAAAGCATTTCTTTCTCTAGTATTCAGCTCTTTTTAACGTCCCACTACTGGGCATGGGCCTTCTTCAATACGAGGGGGATCAAGCCATAGTCCACCACGCTGGCCAAGTGCGGGTTGTTGGACTACACTTGTCTTTCGAAAACTTGCTAGGTTCTCTCAGACATGCAGGTTTATTCACGATGTTTTCCTTCACCGCAAGGCAAGTGGTAATCATGTTAAAATGATTCGCGCATGAAAATATTTGAGGTGTATATCGTAATGAGGTGCGAGACCCGGGACTTGAACCCGTTTCACTCGGGTTCCCAAGCGAGCGCGTTACCACTGGGCTACCAGTGCCTTTCTTTCTTCTTTCTTTCTCTTAATCGATGCGAAATATCAATATAATATCCATAATACGTACAAAATGATTTTACATATCATCTGTAGAAGTAAATTTCTACTAACACCCCATAAGTCTATCCCGTAGATGTATCACTGACAAACAAAGTATACCTCTTTCACACGATATTGTTACTGTATTTTTGTCTATTAATTTAATCTATAATTAATCAAAACACTACCAAAATCATTTTATTAAAAAAAAATGGTTGAACAATTTGCAAAAAGAATAAAATTATAATATAATTTGACGGACGCCTGAGTTTTATATATGTACATGAATAGATTAGTATATCACACACACGCGAACTCGACTCACGGTCTTGCTATTTATACGTGAGATAACATTTTGAATTAATAATGACTAGCGAGAAGGTTAGACGACCGGCGCAGGCGCAACGTATAAGACACGTTATTTTTTTTTATTAAAATATTTTTAAGTTATTTGTGTAGTATATTATAGCATATTAGATATATATTAACAGTATATATTTATTTTTTCATATAGTATATACATGTATTTATTGTTTTTTCATACTTCTTTATTCTCACTACTATATAAATGCGAAAGTTTGAATGGATGGATGTTTGTTACTCAATCACGTTAGAACAGCTGAACGGATCTGGATGAAATTTGGCACAGAGATAGATTATAGTCTGGAATAGCACGTAACTACTTTTTATCTCGAAAAAATGTACGGTTCCTGTGGGATAGATTTGTCTTTCTTTTTCACTAGAGATCCCGAGCGAATGGAGGGTGAGTCGCTAGTTGCTTATATTTGTTATATTACTCGTAGCTTTCAGCAAAGGTTATCTCGTAGAGATTGCTTTCAGCAATAAAACCGCCATGTATACCTAAAATATTTTTTCAGCAAACATCTATATTTAATTTATTTTTATTGTGTTGAATAATATTCGTAATTTTATAAAGATATAATTCATTTTTACTACTGAAACTCAATTAGATTAGATTACGGGTTTTTTTCATGTGTGTATCTTTGCTAATTATAAAGCAATTTTTGTGATTGTTATCTAATGAAATGATTTTACGTTTGAGGGTGGTCATAAAAACTGTAATTACCTAATTATTGCATGGTTTTGGAAGTGATTTAGTCAAACAGTAATTGCTATTATTAGTTTTTTTTTAAAAAAGGTTAGTATGGTATGACATAATGAAGGAAGTTCTAGTTGTGCCTTTAAGTTACTTTAAAAATTAGGTTACTCAGTAATAAATAAACATAAGTATAACTGTTTAATTATACACAATACAAAGTGTAATTTTTTTGCCAAAAAATATTTATTTGGTAAAGTAAACATTTTTTTCTTTGTTAAGTAAGCAATTGGTGAGAATTGTATTTATTTATTTATTAGCTTTTCAAATGAAACAAACTATATTAAATAATTACATTATAAGCACATAAAAGTAATCCTAAAACCAACAAAGTTTCTACAGATATCTAATACATAGTAAAAGCTTGCCAACACAAAATGATAAATAAAAATTTAGAACATAAAAATAAGCGAATGGTACCACTTATAATTAAACATTAAGTACTTATCCAATTTAAAGTAATATCTATACAGATAAATAAAATTGGAGTGTCCGTTTGTAATATTAAAATAACCCCTTAACCGCATATGGATTTATACACAGTACATATACCAAAACAATATTTTTTACAATTTTTGTCTGTCTCTCTGTTTGTTCCGGGTAATATCTGAAATGGCTGGACCGATTTTGACGGGACTTTCACTGGCAGATAGCTGATGTAATAAGGAGTAACTTAGGCTACTTTTATTTTAGAAAAAAAAAATAGGGTCCCACGAAAAAAAACAATAATTAATTTTGTGAGTCGCTAGTTACACATATAACCTATAGCAAAACTACTAATTATAAATTAAGTTTTACAATATTTTCCTTACAATTATATATTTGGCTTCTAGTACATCCCAAATACAAATCAACATTGAAACAATTTTAACCGACTAAATCAAAGTAAGTATGTTAAGCGATAACTTTAATATTGGGAATAGATTTTAATAGTACATTTTCAAGAAGTAATTCCTACCTTTAAAAATGAAATTTATGACTTTTATATTAAACTAGCGACTTACCCTCGCATCGCTCGGGTGCGTTCCTAGGTATGTTTTAATTTTTTTGAGCGAAAACCTAATTCTTTTTCTAAAATAAAAGTAACCTATGTTACTCCTTATAATATCAGCTATCTGCCAGTGAAAGTCCCGTTAAAGTTGGTCCAGCCGTTACGGAGATTGGCCGGAACAAACAAACAGACAGACAGAGAAAATCTTTAAAAATTGTGTTTTTCTTATAAGTACCGCATATAATACCATGTGCATTTAGTATGAAGCTGTTATTTTGACATTACAAACAGACACTTCAATTTTATTTATCTTTATAGATTACATAAAAAGAATAGTAAATAAAATGACAACAACCCGGCTTTTCACAAGAAAATTGTGTAATGTCTTGAAAAATATGTGAGTTAGGATTTAGAATTCAAAAAAAAAATAACTAAAATTTTTAGTATCCTTAGAAATCTTATTTTCTTTTAAAAAAATACCACAACTCGCAAAGTTCAGAATAAAAAAAAACTTTTTCACATACAGAAGAAGAAGAAGAAAAAATAATACAATTTCACCAAAGCATACTCACCCTACAAGATTTCTTTACTCATACGTGATGGACCTACTTGCTAGTGCATTGAACCCCATACCTGTATGGCAAAAGCAATCTTATCACTTGTTCATAGACTCTAATATTCCTTACAACATGTACCATATAAATAAGACGATCTATAATAATAAGCTGTAATGAATCATATCGTATTAATTTTAAAGTTTAATTTTCTCTGTCGTTAAATCCAACGTCCGTTAGACCATCTAAGAATTCATATAGAAATGAAAATGTTTAATGCAAATTGTAACGTTCGTCCATCGTTACTTCTGGATTTAACGCATAAATAAGATATTAAAAATTCAATACGAGCAGGAAAGATGGGAAAATGCGGAAAAAGGTGTCATGTCATGAGTTTTATGTATAAATACTAGGTTGCTTCCCAAATCAAACTTTTTTTTATTTTTTTTTGGTTTTAATTTTTTTTTCTAAAATAAAAGTAGCCTAAGTTACTCCTTATTACATCAGCTATCTGCCAGTGAAAGTCCCCTCAAAATCGGTCCAGCCGTTTCAGAGATTAGCTAGAACAAACAGACAGACAGACAGACAAAAATTGTGAAAAATGTTGTTTTGGTATATGTACCGTGTATACATCCATATGCAATTAGTAAAAAGCGGTTATTTTAATACTACAAACAGACACTCCAACTTTATTTATTTGTATAGAGTATAGATATATAGATAATAAAATTTTAACTGAGTCGAATCTGTACATTAAATATTTTTCGGAAAAACTTATTGAAATAGTCATTATTTTCGATACAGATGCCGAATCTATAGTCGGCCTCTGTATGATCCGGCCGGGATGCTATCTAATATTACAACTTGAGTTCCTTTTAAAAATTTTGTTATATCCTCGCTTCGTTTCAATGCGTCCCTAGATTTCTAATAATAGCCTACGTGCTCCTCCAGGTCATAGTCTATATGCATAGGTACTAAATTTCATTCAAATCGGTCCAGCGGTTTCAGTGTAAAGGAGTAACATACATACAAATCTATATACAGATAAATAAAATTGGAGTGTCTGTTTGTAATATTAAAATAACCGCTTTTTACTAAATGCCTATGGATGTATACACGGTACATATACCAAAACAACATTTTTTACAATTTTTGTCTGTCTGTTTGTTCCGGCTAATCTCTGAAATGGCTGGACCGATTTTGACGGGACTTTCGCTGGCAGATAGCTGATGTAATGAGGAGTAACTTAGGCTATTTTTATTTTAGAAAAAAAAATAGGGTCACGAAAAAAATTTCAAACCAAATTAATTGATTAATTTTGTTTTGGGAGCAACCTAGGGACGAACCCGAGCGAAGCGAGGGTTAGTCGCTAGTGTATATTAAAAAGCCGATTTTATCTACTTACGAGTATGTTACATACATTATTTTAGATGATGTAGTTTTTCAATGGTGAAAAAAAAAATACTTAAAGCGAAATCAGTTGTTTCAAAGTTTATCACGTACAAACAAACAAACATAAAATATATTATTCTTATTTAACTTTAGTATGTATATATACATATTTTAATGAAAAAATGGCGAAACGTTTCCATCGTTTTAATATAATGTCGTTTAAGTGTTTATTTTTCCATACGATCAATTTACCGGAAGAGTTTTTAATATATAATTATTGAGTTTTAAATGTCAATTCTATTTTTATAAAATACACATTTTTCTTAAAAAAAATTAAAACGTTAATATAATAAAGCCTTTTTTTTTAAATAGAGGAAAAAAATGAAGTACCTACAAAAAATTTTGAACAAATAAACACTAAAGCGACGATAAGTGGGTACATATGTATGTCTATATGTACATACATCTTGAAATCTCTATACTACATGATACAACAAAAATCAGAGGTCATTATTATTACTATTGATATATTAAAAAGGGTCAAGTGCGAGTCGAACTCGCACATTAAGGGTTTCGGACCATCGCATAAGATATAACACTATATACTTTTTTGAAATTCGCTATGTTGATTTTTTTTTTCATTTTCGAATATAGTTATTATTACTCTTAATACGACTGAAGATGCTCACGAATACCAGCGTAATTGATATTTTATTTAAATTACATGGCGACCATTTTGAAATTCGCCATCTTGGGTTTTTTTTATTATTTGTTGTTATAGCGGCAATAGAAATACATACTTTGTGAAAATTTCAACTCTCTACCTATTACGGTTCATGAGATATAGTCCGCTGACAGACGGATGGATGGACGGCTCAGGCTCAGTAATAGGGTCCCGTTAGCACTTTTCGGGTACGGAGCCTTAATAATAATAATAATGTCCTCCTGACCGATTCTGGCTACGGCGGCCAATCTCATTGAGACTAGCCAACTGCGCAGGAGATATTATAGTGCAGCGCGCGTGAGAGAGAGAGCGCTGACACAACGTGCACTCTCTATTCCTGTCACTCTCATACTCCAGTGTGACGACACGAGACACGACCGGTGAGAAAAGGCGCAGGAGTGACGCGACATGTGCTCTCCGAGGCACGAGGTTGAAACACCGCCAACTTCCCAACTCCGGGCTGTTATTGAGGCTTACTAAACAGAAAGACTCAATAACTAAACTTGGCCCGACCCGGGACTCGAACTCAGGACCTCCGGGTGTGCAGCCGTACATGTTAGCCACTACACCACCGAAGCAGTTAAACCGGAACGGCGGAAACTTATTATGCGCATGATAAGCTTATTTACACAGGCACTTGATAACACGCAGAAGAAGTTACATGTATTTTAAAATTCAAGGCCTCCATATCTAGTTTTCAACTATTTCTTTGAAATAACAAATGAAACCAGTTTTAGGATGATTGGCAAATAAATTAGTAATATAGAAAAATGTCTTAAAATTATCCGATGAAAATCGAACCTGTTCTAAAAGGTCAAAGGAGCTATAATGTTAATGATTTTTTACAAGCTTTTAAATTGCAATGTTTATTATTTGGTATGTCTGTATAGGACAAATCTTGCGAGCTGAATTAAAACCACTGCCTCTTATCCAGTTCCGACGACCAGGAATGGATTATCCATGAGACAGTGCAGGCAACTGCCTAGGGGCCCCGCATCGACTAGGGGCCCCACGCATTAAGAAAAAAAAATTGAAATTTTTTTATTGAGTGAAAATTTAATTTGAATAATTAAAAATTAGCTGACAACTCCACCAGGAGGAAAAATACAACAGTAAGATTTCTTTGAAATCTACTTCCTAATAGCGTCATCTATACATATAATAAAATTGTAACTGAGCCGAATCTGTGCATTTAATATTTTTTGGAAAATCTTATTGAAATAGACATTATTATCGATACAGAGGACGATTCTATAGTTTTTAGAATTTTTGTCTGTCTGTCTGACTGTCTTTTACCACATCACACAATAAACACTGGAGGGATTCTGATGAAATTTGTTATGATGATAGCTGGTTATCCGGGTCGACATATAGGATACTTTTTATTGCGGGAAAATATCTCATCTCTGAGAAGTCTATACTAAACGTTAAAACGTAAGTAGGGACGAACTCGAGCGGAGCGAGGGTGAGTCGCTAGTCTTTTATAAGGACATTAAAACGTCTGTTCTATAATATTGCATGTTTGCATAAACACGTGCAAAGGTTGGCATCATTTTATACACGAGTAACAAGTTCAAGGATTCTTTTAATTACATATATATATGATAGACTATCTATAGGTAGCCTATTTATTAATAGGCAAAGAGAAAACAGTTCAGTACATTTTTCTCATCTGTTTGTCAAACGATATTATGTTTGTAACACTTTCACGCAAAAACTACTGAAAGATTTTCTATGAAACTACACAGTAATATCGCTTATAAAACAGAGTAACAGAAAGACTATACATATAATAAAATTTTAACTTAGAGGGTGAGTCGCTATTAACTATATAATAACTTTTGAGACGCCAAAAACCTTAATCTCTCCAGTGACAATGATTTCTGTAAAGCATTCGAAACTCCGGAAACCAAAAATGCGAAAAGCAAACGTGAATCTAAGAAAGTATCACTTAAAATAATAGAAAATATAAATAAACATACATTCTAATATACACATCTATACAAATAAATAAAATTGTAGTGTCTGTTTGTAACATTAAAATAACCGCTTTTTACTAAACGCATATGGATGTATACACGGTACATATACCAAAACAACGTTTTTCACATTTTTTGTCTGTCTGTCCGTTTGTTCCGGCTAATCTCTGAAACGGCTGGACCGATTTTGACGGGACTTTCACTGGCAGATAGCTGATGTAATAAGGAGTATCTTAGGCTACTTTTATTTTAGAAAAAAAAAATAGGGTCCCACTAAAAAAAAATTAAAACCAAAAAAAAAAGTTTGTTTTGGGAAGCAACCTAGGGACGAACCAAGGGTGAGTCGCTAGTATTATATAAAACAAGTCTTAATGTATTTTTTTTATTTACAGAGTGCAACGTCTCAGTCAAAGCACGCGGCGCGTTTCCTCCGACTCGCAATGGCTTCCATCATGGACATACTGAAGATAAAACCCTTCGTCGAAGTGTCTGTGGGTCAACTCCTGTGGGGTTATGAAGACCCCCTGCTAAAGTTAGCGAAAGATGTCGTTCCTAAAGAACAGAAACTACCATATGAAGAATTTGGACTGTTCTATGGAGTAAGTGGGAGTATTTTTGCACTCGACTTTGAAAGTATTGACGAATACCTTGAAAAAATATACTAAAAGATATTTTGAGTATCTATATTTCTATATATATAATAAAATTGTAACTGATCGCTGTCTGTATATGGAAGATATTTGAGAAAAACTATTATTAGGGGTCTTTATTAACGCAATAGAACCCACAACAATGGTTTGTAGAATTTTCGTCTGTCTGTTTGTACGTTTGCGCGAGCTAATCTCAGAAACGGCTTAACCGATTTGGGTGCGGTTTTCATTAATGTATTGTGGTAAGCTTCACAGTTCACGCTGAAATACATTAGGATGAATTTTATTACATGGGTGAAGTAACATACTGTCAATTTTGCCAAAATGTAACACAGCCTATACATAATAATATAAGTACAAAAGGGTCGCAAAAGAAAGATGCGAGGTTTACTAAATGTAAAATATTCTATTTTTATATGTTGGGACATTAACACACAGCACCATCTAGTTCCATGGTAAGCTACGAGGCTTGTGTTATGGATACTAGATAGTTGATACACTACACATATATAACGTTAAATACATACTTATTATAAATGTAAACACTCATGACTGGAGTACAAATATACGTGCTCATCACACACATGAATGCCCCCAGCGGGATTCGAACCGGCGACCGCTGGCACAGCAAGTAGGGTCAATGCAAACTGAGCCAAACGTGCCGTCAAATCTATTCAAATATTTTCTCTTATATAACATTGTTTTATAAATAACTAAGACTCATTTAAATATATCTCATAATGACAATCCTTTGCAGAAAAATAGCACATCTCCGGACGTAGTGACGATGTTCACCGGAGCTTCGGACATAACCAAGTATGGTATAATCCAACGCTACAACCACGAGGAGCGCCTTCCTCACTGGACCACGGATGAGTGTAACAGCATCCAAGGATCAGACGGTTCTATCTTCCCACCGCACATCACAAGAAACGATACATTATTTGTTTACGATAAGGATTTATGCAGACTTTTGCCTCTTAGGTGAGTTTATTTGAGGAATTCTTATACATTTGTTTTAAGTTATTATTAGAGAAGTGGTGCTTGAATCGAATGTAGTTTTTTTTGTGAAACTTACACGATAATAGGTCGATTGTGAGTCGATTTTTATGATTATTTCTTTAGTTAATAGATTATATTTTAAATAAGACTATCTTTTCGATGTTTTTTTTTTTTGCGGATATATTTAGATTTTTTTTCCCGACGTCTAAAACCTTAGTCTCTCCCCTGACCATGATTGCCGTAAAGCATTCGAAACGTCGGGAGCCAAAGGTCGAAATTAATCAGGGGAAAAATTCGAAAATATAGTTTTATTTAAAATGTTAAATATTCTCGTAAATCTAAGAAAGAATAGGTTATACCTCAATATTTTAGTAAATTTTACGAAAAACTCACTCTAAGATTTGCGAGCAAAACTTGCATTAAATTAAAAGCGTTGTTAAATCAAAACAGATATGGTGGCTTCATTTTATTTTTATTTATATACCTATATTTTTTGATCATGAGCTTTTTTTTTGTTTATATACAATATTAAAAGGACCGGTCTTAAAACATAACCTTGAAGCACTCTGATAAATTATGCTGATAAAATTCATCTTATAAAAATATATGACGTTGGTACGTTATCGTTTTTTCCTTAAAAATAATACATTATGCTTTTGTACACATTTTTTTTTATTATTAACTGGTTTTCATTTAATTATATAAATTTTCCTCAATATTTTAATTCCTTCTAAAACCAATCTCGCCAGCCTTTGTATCTATAGTCTATACATATAATAAAATTCTGAGTCGAATCTGTACATTAAATATTTTTTGGAAAATATTATTGAAATAGTTATTATTATCCATACAGAGGCCGACTCTATAGTTTTTAGAATTTTTGTCCGTCTGTCCGTCTGGGAACGCATCACGAGAATACCACTGGACAGATTTTGATGTAGTTTGGTATGATGATAGCTACCCGGGTTAATGGTTAATATGGTATACATTTTACTGCGGGAAAATATCTCATCTCTGAGAAATCTATACTAACCGTTAAAACGTTCCTATGGACGAACACGGAGCGAGAGTGAGTCGCTAGTAGTGAATAAACGGAGAAATCAGAAGCGGAATAATTCTCCTTTCTCTAGTCTCAGCGAAAATTTTAATACACCTGTGTCAGTAATTGACTAATGTCATATATTATGTACTAGCGGAAAACAAAAATAAACCTATCCCACGGGAACCGTACATTTTTCCGGGATGAAAAGTAACCTATGTATTATTCCATACTATAATCTATCTCTGTGCCAAATTTCATCAAGATCCGTTCAGCCGTTCTGGCGTGAAAGAGTAACAAACATCCATACTCACAAACTTTCACATCTATACAGATAAATAAAATTGGAGTGTCTGTTTGTAATATTAAAATAACCGCTTTTTACTAAATGCATATGGATGTATACACGGTACACATACCAAAACAACATTTTTTACGATTTTTGTCTGTCTGTCTGTCTGTCTGTCTGTCTGTCTGTTTGTTCCGGCTAATCTCTGAAACGGCTGAACCGATTTTGACGGGACTTTCACTGGCAGACAGCTGATGTTACAAGGAGTAACTTAGGCTACTTTTATTTTAGAAAAAGAATCAGGGTTCCGTGAAAAAAATTAAAACCCATGAAATTGTGAACAAAATCCGCGTACGGCGTACACACTCCAGCAAAGGGAGGGTAAATCGCTATATAATTTAAATGAATATCTTAGGAGTAGCAAGCTACTATTTATGTATAAACATAGCTAACCGTGAAAACGTAGCTAGGGACGAACGCGAGCGAAGCGAGCGTGAGTCGCTAGTTTATAATAATAATACAGATGTTAATTATGTTAGGAAGGCTAAGCTCGCATACCGCAAAAACAAGATACGTTTTTAATGATTTGAATTCTAGTTTGTTTTTATGTATGTTATTCGATATAACGTATACGCTAATTAATAAGAGATAACCTATTACTAAGCCTCCACTGTCCGTCCGTCTGTCAGATGGCTGTATCTCGTGAACCGTAATAGGTAGAGAGTTGAAATTTTCACAGAGTGTGTATTTCTATTGCCGCTATAACAACAAATTATAAAAAACCAAGGCCGCCATCGAAATAAGAAAACAAATATTACATACGTCTACGATTCCGACTCGCACTTGACTGTTTTTTTTTTAATAAATATATTGGTAATAATAATTTAAAACAAAACCAGTCACGAGGACTGCCGACAGTAAAAACTTAAAACTATAAACAAACAGTTGTTATTTTTGGATATTCAAATTAATTGTTTGATATTAAATTAAAATGTGTAAATTAAAACTGTTTACATCTATCTGGTTGTGACATCTATCGGCGCTCTGAGTGTTAGCGTCGACACGTCACGTGACCATGTCGATGACGACTCACATGAATACACTCCCCATACAAACACACCTGCCTATACAAGTTTGCATTTCAAAAATAAATAAACCAATATGTTGGGACATTAACACACAACACCATCTAGTTCCATGGTAAGCTGCAAGGCCTGTGTCATGGATACCAGATAGTTGATACACTACACATATATAGCTTTAAATACATACATATTATAAATATAAACACCCATGACTGGAGTACAAACATTCGTGCTCATCACACAAATGTGTGCCCCTAACGGGACCGAACCGAACCCGCGACCGCTGGCACAGCAAGTAGGATCACTACAAACTGAGCCAAACGTGTCGTCAAAAGTGTCGTATAAGTGTTGAGGAATTTATTTTGAAAGTGATTTTGAAGTTAGACTCTTCTTAGAGAATACTATTGAATATCGCTTTTGCTTTCAGATTTGCACATATTATGTGAGTTTCCAAAAACGTGTAGAACGTAGATTTTGGTGAACTTTGTTTTGAATCTGCTCGATTGTATTAAAACGAATTAACCGTTGTTTTAAACTCAGATTATGAGATATATTTGTTTGTTTGTTTGTTGTGCCGGATTTAACCTCAGCGCCGCCACTGGGCATTGTAAAAAATGCCGCCCTATTATAGAATTTTTGAATAAAATGTTGAAAGTTTTCTTTTTAATTATTTTGAAAAATGCAAAAAAAAAATTATAAATGATATCAACTTTTTGAAAAATGTACCTACTAGTTAATCTTTTTTTATCTTTTTTTTTTTTGAAAATTAAAAATGCATTTTTGATAACGCGAAGAAAATTTTTTTCACGCCCTCTGAATTTTGCCGCCCCATAAAAATTTGCCGCCCTGGGCACTAGCCCCGGGTGCCCCTAGTGTAAATCCGACGCTGTTTTTTGTTTGTTTGTTTGTTTGAAAGCGCTAATCTGTAGAAGTATGAATCAGATTAAAAAAATATTTTTTATTTAGTAGCCTATTTGTTTCAAGGTTATAGATTATCTTATATCACGCTACCACCATTAAAAGCGGAAACACACGTATTTTATCTTATTATACTAAGTGAGCAATTCTTGTATATATATATATATATATATATATATATATATATATATATATATATATATGTACATTATACATACATTTTATTTCGTGTATCTCGGAAACGGCTCTAACGATTTGGAGCAAATGTTGTATTTAGATAAGGTTTTGCTTTTAATTTTATCTAATAGAAGTGTTTTCTTCTGAAAAGACGTAACTTTTCTGAAAAAAAACAGGATTTTACAAGAAAACGCCGACCGACGATCCAAGGTCTCCAAGGTCACTTATATATAAAAAAAGAAATTAAATTAAAAATTCAAAAACCCCAACATAATAACCTATTCATTGAGGTCATTTCAATGAGCCTAACCACAATAATTCTGCAGTATTTTAGTAAAGAGTTGAGTGTTTTATAGATTCCAGATGACGCTGCAGCATCAGGCCAAGGTTACCATGTCGTTGCAATGTCTTTGAAGTAACGGGATACCAAGTTACGATCGATTAGATCTGTGGAAGTTGTTCAGATCCTTTTACCGTCTAGAAAAGTGGTGATAGCTCGCAAACGGCTGAACGGATTTTCTTGATTTATATCTAAGAACACTCTCGATCAAGTCATCTTTCAAACAAAAAACCGGACAAGTGCGAGTCGGACTCGCCCACCGAGGGTTCCGTACGAATTTGTAGGAATTTAGTGATTTGTACAAAATACGGAACCTTTAATTTTCATCTTTTTTTTATTTTTTGGAATTTTTATTTGTGCTGTAAGCTCTTGCTTTTTGCCAAATTTCGTGATTCTAGGTCAACGGGAACTGCCGTATAGATTTTCGACCCAAAACCTATAGGGTACTTCCGGTTGACCTAGAATTGTCAATTTTGGTTAAAAGCAAGGTCTTATAGCACAAGTAAAGGGAAAATTCCGAAACTTAAAAAAGTTGAAAATTAAGGTAAATTTTGGTACTTACAAATTTTCGCGAAAATCTAAATTTGCCCATATCTTTTTATCATGTTGACTCAGGACCTTGATTTTTTTAAATCTAATAAGGGACTATAGACCTAAGAATCTGGTATAAATTTCAACTTGCTAGGTCCACCCGTTCCTGAGAAAGTCGGTGGTGACAGACGGACAGACAGACAGATGGACAAGAAAGTGATCTTATAAGGGTTCCTTTTTTACCTTTTGAGGTACGGAACCCTAAAAAACTAAATTAAAATCGGTTCATCTATTTGGGCGCTATGATGTCACAGACAAACACACAGATATACACGTTAAACTTATAACAGCCCTCTTTTTGCGTCGGAGATTAAGAAAATACGTATGCGAATTGCGAAGCGGACAATAGCTATGTAAAATAAAACATTTTTAAATAAATCAGGGGCGGCTTTACCTATAGTGCAGGGTGTGCAATGCACACGGGCGCAGGGTCTGAGGGGGCGCCAAGCGCCGCTCGCGACACCTCGAAAGACCCTGCGCCCGTGTTATGGCCGACACCGGGCGGCGGTAGCAAAGCAAGCCGCGCCTAGGTTACAAAGTTTGGCAGCATTTGTCTACAGCTTTAGAACGTCTTGAAAAGAGTTCACTTATGTATGTCTCGTAAAAAACTAATTACATTGAGAATGGTTATTTTATGTAAAAGAAAAGATGGGAGGTTTCTTGAACAAAGTTGAAATTGAACGGGAAAAATACGGATGGCAGTACTTGAACGAATAATCAAAATAATTAATTTTTTAACGAGGCAATATCTGGCGATTTGAAAAAAAATTACGATTGTGATAATGGTATTTTTTTAAAGCTGGTTGAATATAGCACTTTTGATAATGTGCTTAAAGAACACATTGCCCTTATTCAAAAATCTAAGTCACGCCTAACTCATTATCTTGGCCATAATATTTAGAATAAAATAATACGATTATGAGGAGAGAGTACCTATAAAAAAAATGTTTTGAAATTAAAACAATCCAAAAATAAGTTTGTCTGAATTCTTTAATGTGTGCGCTTTTGGGGAGTTCATTAAAAGCGCGAAAACTGTAGCAGAAGAAGTCGAGGCAATGGCAGAATTTTCCGCACTCTCCCGCTCTCGCGTTCGTAGAAGGCTTTTTAATTATAAGGCGGAGGATGAACCGATAACAGATGCCAAAACAAATTTTAAAGTAAATTTTTACAAATATCTATTAGATACCAAAATTACCGAGTTCGTCGAACGGTTTTAACTTTTGGATCAAAATAACGGAATTTGGATCAATATAATAATATTTTTTTTTTGCCCCCGCGAAGTTTTCTCTTCGTACATTGGGGGATCGTTTTGGTTCGAAATAAAATTAATTCTGTCCAAATTTGAGCTTTTTATCTAAAACTGTTATCGAGATATTCAAAAAACCTATTTTTTCGATTTTATTTTTTTTCATAGTAAAATTGAAATTTGATAAGCGCCAATTTTTTACCAATACTTACGAGTTAAAGGCATGAAAAAAAAATATGATTCCCAGATCAAAAGCCAATTTTTAAGAAAAAAATAAAATAAAAATAAAATTATTATTTAGACCGTATTTTTGAAAAGTGTCCACTTCCAAATTTTGTCAGGAAATGTCTTCTATACTCCTTTATAGTCAGGATTTTTTTTTCATTTTTTTCGATGTGCTGGAACAATGTGAAAAAATTTAAAAACATTTTTTTATATTACATTCCAAAGAACTAATATTATACTATAAATACAAAAAAAAAAAGCTATTTTTCGACCAATAAAATTAAAAAAAATTGCCAAATACTATATCATTATCAACCTTCTTTTTATTTGTATTCTGGTTTTTATTTTATTTACGTGGCAGTTACTTAAAAATTAAGTTTTATGTAAGTGAAAAAAAAAACAATATTTTGTAACCAAGTCGTCAAAAAATAAATTGACATGGCTTATGTAGGATAAAACTTAAAGATATACCTACATAAAAATCATGTACTAGAGAATTGTAGTTCTTCTAAAATCCTAAAAAAAAAACTCCGTGATGGCATATCCCTATCTTTTACGGTTGACTCACAGTATTCTCACTCACCACTCACCATTTATTTCATTAAAACTTTGATTAAAAATTGCGTTACTTGCTACGCTATTTACTCCTATTCAGTATTAATCCTTAAAAAAATATGATGAATAATATAACATGATATAGTCCGGTCAAATTAAACCAAAAAATAAGAGTGAAGCTACATAAATTTACAACAAGCTGAAAATTGGTGAAATCGTACAAAATATAATTATAAATAAAATTTGAAAGTTCCCCATCTTTCTCCTGTATGGAAAAAAAATATTCAAGGTCAAAGGTAAAAAAAAAATGAGTTTTTCGCGATTTTCAGCAAAACGGTAAGTTTTATCATAAAAATACCTCTGACAAAAATTATAGATCATAAAATGATCTATAAAATAATATATAAATAGTTTTTTCTTACGAGCCACCGTTTCTGAGATATAATGATTCAAAAATTTGTAGTAATCGTCATAATATGCATGAGTACGCCTCAAAACAGTAATTCAACTCGACAAGAAGTTCTCACCAACGGTATTCGCTTTCTTCTTTCTATGTACGGAGCTCCTAAAAAAACTACCTGCTTAGATAAGTATAGATATGCATGTTTCGTTAAATATACTAAAAGTAAAAAACAAGTTCAATTAGCTTGTCTTCCTCCAACCTCAGTTGCTGCTCATCAGCATCTTTTTCGGGTATATTATCAAGTTCAATCAGCTTCATCGATCATCTTGGTTATCAGCTAGACCCTACAGACTAGGGTTGGAAGTTGGTCGACAATACATTAGAACCAGTTCAAACTTTACTTCCACCTGCGTCGGAAAAACTGCTGAACACAATTTTTTGTAACTGCAAAAAGGGACGCAGTGCTAAATGTGGTTGTAAAAAAGTTGGACTGTTTTGTTCTCTGGCATGTGCAATGTGTCAAGGCCGGTCATGTTCTAATGTTAAATCACCAACAGTGGAGGATTCGTTTGATTCCAACGAGGTGATGCAACATATATATTCGCCATTAAAAAAGTACAAATAATGAATATCAGAGAAAATCATATTCTTATTAGAAAAAAGTACCTCTGTGCAAACCATTTTCAATATGCACTACGAATGGTATTGTCGAATTAACGATGCTGAAATTATGAAAATCGTCTTGAGCAATCCTAATGGTCTCATTAAGTTACTAAAAAAAGATGATATTATCGTAGTAGTTCGAGGCTATTGTGATGTAACAGAATATTTGGAACAATTAGGATTCAAAGTTTTAATGCCGGCTCTTAAGGGGAAACGAAATTAGCTTATTACAGTCGAGTCAAATCGATCCTGTTTTGTTACCAAAGTGCATTGGGTAGTTGAAGCAGTTCATGGTAATATCAAGCAAAAGTTAAAGCTTTTAGAATTTAGATCAAAAGCTAGACAATAAACTACTTTCTAAAACAAGTTTTTTTTTTGTCAAGTTTCCTGTTTTCTACACAATGATTTTGGTACGAGACTTGATTCAGATTTTGAGCTTTCTGGAGAAATTATTGCTGCGATGAATTAAAAAAAACATCAAGATAATACTTTGGCTTCGGAAGTTGAGACAAATCATTGGGCAATACGAAAAGTTCCATTTAGAACGACAACATCAAACGATTTAATAGATTTTCCAGAGTTAACGGAACAACAACTTAACATTTTTTTTACAGGGTCATATCAAATGGCTTAAGCTGTATCGTATTTACCTGAGATGATAAATGAATACGGAACAGTTACACTTCAACATGTTAAAATCACACCTAATATTATAAAAGTCCGATCTCGGCATATCCATTCCAAGCATACCGTTGTTTCATTGATTAATTAATTATCGGCCAGACAAGAATGAAATTTCTGGTATTAGTCGATATTGTTGTAATTGTGTTAATGGAAGGCGTACTATTGGATGCTGCTGTCACATTGCAGCGATTATATACTATGTTTCTTATGCTTGATATAATAAGATCTGCCGAAATATTAAATTGTCTATTTATAGATGAAAAAGTTAATGTTGTAGTAAATGAAGGTAGTGACGATTAGTGACGAAGATTAACTGACATGTTCTCTCGGTCAAAAATATTTATTTATGTATTTTTCTATCAATAATAAAATATTAGTTCATTGGAATGTAAGATAAACAAAATGTTTTCAATTTTTTCACTTTGTTTCACCACATCAAAGAATTGAAAAAAATCCTGAGTATAAAGGAGTACAGAAGACATTTTCAGATAAAATTTAGAGGTGGACATTTTTAAAAGTACGATCAAAAAAATAATTAGTTTTATTTCTTTTCTTAAAAATTGGCTTTCACTCTGGGAATCGTAAAAAAATGCCTTTAACTCGTAAGTATTGGTAACAAAATCGGCGCTTATCAAATTTCAATTTTATCACGGAGAAAAATAAAATCGAAAAATAGTTAGTAGTTAGTTAGTAGTCATAATTTTCGAATATCTTGATAACAGCTTGAGATCAAAAGCTCAAAATTTTACAGAATTAAATTTATTTGATACCAACACGATTCCCAAAGTACGAAGAGAAAACTCCGCGGGGGCAAATTTCATATGTATATCCAACTATACCCGTTGTGCTTTTTAATTCTTGTAACCCCTTCCTTCCTAAAAAGTATTTTTTATTCGTGTGTTTACATTTGCACCCGAATTTCCATTCACTTGTAAAAATATAACTACATATAAGTATTCCATTTTGACCGCGCGCCTACTAAAGGGCGCCAGGGAATTGCTTGCACACGGGTGCTACATGGGCTAGAGCCGCCTCTGAAATAAATAATAGTAAATATGTTGGTACATTAACACACAGCACCATCTAGTTCCATGGTAAGCTACAAGGCTTGTGTTATGGATACCACATAGTTGATACACTACACATATATAACTTTAAATACATACATATTATAAATATATGTTGTAATTAGGTTATTCAAACCACGAAATTTAAGTCTAGATTTCATTCAAGTACTAACTTTACAAGGCAGATTGAAGCCGCAACGAAACATGAAATCAATTACCTATATGAATTGTCGAATTTTGAATCATAATTTGTACTATATGATGATTATGTTATTAATAATTTCTTAGATTTTTGTCGTTCCCGTGACTATGATTGCTGTAAAGCATTCGAAACGTCGGGAACCAAAAATCAAAATAAACCCGCGAAAAAATCCGAAAAGATCTTATTATTAGGTACTTTTTTATTAATTTTATTTATATTACTTATTATAGATTTAATCGAATTAAAAAAAGAAGATTTTTTTTTCTTATTTGTTTGAACGCCCTAATCTGTAAAAGAACCAGTCCTATATGAAAAAATCTTTAAAAAAAATATGTTGGTACATTAACACACAGCACCGTCTAGTTCCATGGTAAGCTACGAGGCTTGTGTTATGGATACCAGATAGTTGATACACTACACATATATAACTTTAAATACATACATATTATAAATGTAAACACCCATGACTGGAGTACAAACATTCGTGCTCATCACACAAATGAATGCCCCAGCGGGACTCGAACCCGCGACCGCTGGCACAGCAAGTAGGGTCACTACTCACTACAAACTGAGCCAAACGTGTCATCAAGTCTTATGTACATTCTATAGCCTATTTATTGAGGACGGTTATAGGATACAAACGTCACGTTACGATTCTTGGCATTTATACATAAATAAATAAATTATGCGAATGAAGTTGTCTGCAAGACCTTATATACATATCTATACTAATATTATAAAGCCCAAGAGTTTGTTTGTTTGTTTGGTTGAACGCGCTAATCTCAGGAACTACTAATCCGATTTAAAAAATTCTTTTTGCATTAGATAGCCCGTTAACTGAGGAAGGCTATAGGCTATATATCATCCCGGAAAAACGTACAGTTCCCGTGGAATAGATTTGTTTTTGTTTAGGGACGAACCCGAAGCGAAGCGAGGGTCAGTCGCTAGTAATTAATAAAATTCATACCTTTCATGTTGATTCATAGCCATATTATAATAAACTTTTATGCTATAAGTTACCTTGACCTATGCGATGTTTGCAACTTTATTATAATATTGTACCTACTTAGTCTCTCAACAAGTGCCTTTTTGGTCAACTTTTCTCAGCAGTCTCGGAAAAATATGAACGAGGTGTCGTTCGATTCGGAATGGCATGTAGACGCTTTACAGATTTGCGCTTGCAAAAATTACAAAAGTTATAAACAATTAACTAAAAATAAAAAAGGGGGGTTGGTTTTTTGCAAATATCTCAAAAACTAATTAAGATTTTTCAAATCTCAAAAAGAAGAGAAAATTCTGAAAAAAGTTGTTGACTAGACTATACTGTATCGCTTTTCAAATCGACTGTATATATTTTAATAAGCAAAGAAGAAATAATAAAAATAATGTCTTGTCGACCGGTTTTCGGCTACGGCAGCCAATCTCATTGAAGTTAGCCATTTACGCAGGAAATATTATAGCGCACTAGCGACTCACCCTCGATTCGCTCGGGTTCTTCCCTAGTTACGTTTTAACACTTAGTAAAGATTTCTCAGAGATGAGATATTTTTCCGCAGTAAAAATTATACTATATGTTGAGAAAACTCGAAATTTAGCATTTCTGCAGAAATCTCTTCGGGCAGAGTCTCGCCCGTGCCGTGGATAATGTTTTTTTTTTTGTTTTTTTTAATGTTGGGAAATGCATTTACGTATACCACCTGTAGACATACAGGTGGTTATGTGGGACTCACCGGCTAGAAAAGCCAGTACTACCCAATAAAACCCAACGGAACCTCCCCCGTTATAATGGTGTGTCGCAGGATCGCTTACACACACAATCACGATGCCCCGACAGCAGGTCTGCTAAAGCAGACCACATCAACTATGGGGTTGCTCCACAGTCCGCTCTGATATCAGAGAAGTACCAGGAGCAACCCACATGGTACACCGCCCACCGAAGTGGGCCATCTCCCTGTGCGTGTCTTGGCTTTGCGCCCGACTGGATTGCCGGACGCTAATGAACCCTCCCACCATGACAAGGTTACGTTGGGGGAGGGAGGACGAATATCAACCACTGGGCGAACACTAGTTTTTATAAAATGTGCAAAGAATTCAATGCAATACAATGTTCTTTGAATCCTACAAGATATAAAAAAATATAACCGGTTTTCTTGTTTGTAAGAAACATTGCAATCGTTTGGTATTAATAGATATAATGTGTAACTTGAGTAGAACTTTGTCTTTATGACACGTCGATATTAGTTTACATTCTGTAGTGTATCCTTTATACATTCTGAGTAATTCCAATTCCAAGAGTTACCTATACGTAGTTTGAGTGTACATAGTTAATTTCAAACGCGTGAGACGATTTAGATAAGACTTTTAGATAATAGTAGAGAAATTTTTGGACGAATATAAAATATCTATGCATATAATAAAATTGTAACTGATCGCTGTCTGTACATGGACGATATTTGAGAAAAACTATTATTGGGGATCTTTATTAACGCAATAGAACCTAAAACGATGATTTTTAGTTTTTTTTTGTCTGTTTGTCTGTACGTTTATGTGCTCTAATCTTAGAAACGGCTTAACCGATTTGGATGCGATTTTCACTAATGTATTGTGATAAGCTTCACTTAACATTTAGTATTTGTTTTATTTTAATCGATTCCTAAAAAAAAAATTATGTCAATTTAAAGAATCATCTAGAGGCGAACCCGAACGAAGCAAGGGTGAGCCGCTAGTAGACAATAAATATTATTATTATAATAAATTATAAGCGATAACCTTCCTAGAATCCCTCTTTCTATTGATAAAAACCGTGCGAAAATTTGTACAGTATCTGAGGTTAAACCGGACAAACTCAAACTCAGCGGCAGGGGACTGTAATTTATGATATGTAGTGATAAAGGCATTATTACTTTGAGTTTTGATTATTGATACCTTTTTTTCAGATATCTAAAAGACGTAGAATCAGCTGCAGGTATCCAAGGCTTCAGGTTCACTCCGCCTGAGGATGTCTTCTCCAGCGGCGAGCACAACAAGTGCTACTGTCCCGCGGGACCCCCCTGCGCGCCGAACGGCCTGTTCAATGTTTCCCTATGTCAATACGGTGAGTGGAAAAAAAAATTTTTTTTGGTCCTTCGAGCCCGATTTTTTCATTTTTAGGATTCCGTACCCAAAGGGTAAAACGGGACCTTATTAGTAATATTCCGCTGTCCGCCCTTCTGTCCGTCTGTCACCAGGCTGTATCTCATGAACCGTGATAGTTAGACAGTTGAAATTTTCACAGGTGATGTATTTCTATTTCCGCTATAACAACAAATACTAAAAATCAGAATACAATAAATATTTAAGGGGGGCTCTCATACAACAAATTTCGATATTGATAACGGCAACAGGTAGACGCTTAAAATATTCACAGTATAATTAGGTATATATTCACTTTAAAAATAAATAATTTAATAAAAATAAAACAAATATTTAAGGGGGGCTCCCATACAAAAAACACGATTTTTTTGCTGTTTTTATAGATAATGGTACTTAACCCTTCGTGCGCGAGTCCGACTCGCACTTAGCCGGGTTTTTTTTAATTCAAACTAATTTGGTTTTTGTTTATTTTTATAGATTTAAAAGTGATAATTTCAGTAATACATAGAAATTGCAAATTATTTAACTGTACTAAAACTATAATGTAAGTATTGGGTAAGTATGTAGTAGTTACATTCTTACGACTTGACGAAGCGTGGAATAAAAATGTTAAAGAAACTCGTTATACGTATACGATATAATATGATAATTGTTATTTTGATACTACTATATATATATATATATATATATATATATATATATATATATATATATATATATATATATATATATATATATACATGAATGTATGTAAAGTAAAAACCTAAACCGTCATACAGTTTAACTAGTACGCAGGGCAGCGTTTCATCGTATTTTGCTAGCTTAGCCTTAGTATTAGAGTTCATTTTGCATTATATAATATAGTTTGCTAAATGTACCTTACTATAAATTGTTACATTACAAATTAAGTAATCTAAGCTGTTTTTAAATAAAAAAAAAATCCTACCTGCTTTTAATTTTTTTTTTTAATTATACTTTACAGACTCGCCAATTATGCTATCATTCCCGCACTTCTACTTGGCTGATGAGTATCTTCGCACAGCGGTGGAGGGCATCTCACCACCAGACCCTGAGGCACATCGGCTGTTTATCGATGTCCAACCAGTACGTATGAAATAATTCATATTAAATGTTAGTCCATGACATGTGTCAGGTTTGACATTGACATTGACATGTCAAGTGACATCCAAATCCGGTGAACAGATAATGCTTGAATGGAGAAACAGACATTCAATCATCTAAATTTAAGTTTTTGTTTCTAATCCCACCATATATCAAATAACTCGCATTCCTAGATGCCTAAGAATAGCCTATGTGTTATTTCGGGCCCTACAATATCTATAGGGTTGGTATATAACAATTAAATTTTATCTAAATTTGTCTTTCAGTTTCAGCGTGAAGGAATAACATACATTTACATACAGATCATTGATAAAAAAACTCAATATACACAATTAACGTCTCAAAAATGTCCTCAAGAAGGAAGCGCACAATTCAAAATTGTGCGCTTTTTCATTTCTGAAAATATCAGAGGTGCGAGACCCGGGATTTGAACTCGCTTCACTCGGTTTCCCGAGAGAGCGCGTTACCACTGGGCTACCCACTGCCTTTATTATTTATTATATATTATAATAGTAGACCTATATAAATATTTAATATTTTTCTAGGAAATGGGTACAGCGATGCGGGCTCGAGCCAGGATTCAGATTAACTTGGCTGTATCCCAAGTCATTGATATCAAGCAAGTGGCGAACTTCCCAGACATCGTCTTCCCCATACTGTGGTTTGAGGAGGTAAGGGGGTTATCCCACCGCTGGGAATCTATGTTTTTATATTACCTAAAACCATAGAGGAGCTTCCGGTCTGTTTGATGATTAACAGGATACTTATACTATGGCAATACTAAGTTCAGGGTGTGATACTTGGGTTTACTTCAGATGAAAAAGATGGAGGGTAAAATAAGAAATACGGGCATTTCAAATAAAACTATCTTTTCGGATTATTTCGCGGATTTATTTTGATTTTTGGTTCCCGACGTTTCGAATGCTTTACAGCTATCATGGTTACGGGAGAGTCTCTCCCGAAATGATAGTTTTTTTTTTTTTTTTTTAATGTCAAATATTCGCGTAAATCTAAGAAAATACGGGTATATTGAAAAACACCGATGCTGACACAACGTACCTTACATAATATTGTCTTTGTAGTTTTAGTATGGATGGTAATCAAAACCATGATTTATGCAATTTTTCCAGAAAAATTGCCATCTCGTCGTATCAGTGCTTATTTGTTTAAACAACCAATTTACTGAAAAAATGTTTAGTACATAATGATTTACTTTTAAAGGACAATTTTATCGGTATCATAAAATACACATTTTGCTTCAAAAGAGCCGAAAAAATACTCTATCTATATCTATACATATAATAAAATTCTATCTGAGTCAAATCTGTACATTAAATATTTTTCGGAAAATCTTATTGAAATAGTCATTATTATCGATGCAGAGGCTAAATCTATAGTTTTTAGAATTTTTGTCTGTCTGTGACCGCATCACGAGAAAACCACTGGACAGATTTTGATGAAATTTGGTATGAGGATAGCTGGTTATCCAGTCAATATATAGGACTTTTTACTGCGGGAAAATATCTCATCTCTGAGAAATCTAAACTAAACATTAAAAAATAACTAGGACGAACCCGAGCGGAGCGAAGGTAACTCCCTAGTATATAATATCCTTTTCTTCCACAGGGCATCGACGAATTACCAGAAGCAATCTCATCCATGTTACGTCTCGGGACCAAAGTGCCGCCGGTCGCGCGCGCCGCGCTCGGCTGGGGACTGTCGGCACTCGGCATACTGCTCATATTGCTAGCCGTTACTTGTCTTATTAGGTAATTCACGATTTGACGACACGTTTAGCTCAGTTTGCAGTGACCCTACTTGCTGTGCCAGCGGTCGCGGGTTCGAGTCCCGCTGGGGGCATTCATTTGTGTGATGAGCACGAATGTTTGTACTCCAGTCAAGGGTGTTTATATTTATAATATGTATGTATTTAAAGTTATATATGTATAGTGTATCAAATATCTGGTATCCATAACACAGGTTTCGTAGCTTATCATGGAGCTAGATGGTGCTGTGTATTAATGTCCTAACATATTTATGTCTATATGTGTGTCTGTTTGTTACTCCTTCACGCTAAAACGGCTGAACTGATTTGGATGAAATTAGTGCGTAGAAATGAAATATTCTTCATTGTACGCCATTATTTTACATTACATAGTTGAAACAGATTAAAGATAAATAGTGCTATTGCACTATTTATTGCCTTATCACTAGAGAGCGATCTATTCTAGACAACCTTTGGGTAGAGAAAAAGAAAGAGAAAAGGAAGGGGTGCAAACAATCGTATAAAGATCTATAATGAATAAATACATACATAGACATGCATAGATAGACAGGTAGATAAAATTTATAATTATAAACATAAAGCAAGCAAGGGGCGCACGTGAGTGCAACAAGGATATGCCATTTGTACGTATGTATGTATTCAGCCCTTTTTTAACGTCCCACTGCTGGGGGTGGGCCTCCCTTCAATACGAGGGGCATCAGGCCATAGTCCACCACATTGGCCAAGTGCGGATTGGCGGACATCACATGTGTTTCGAAAACTTGCTAGGTTCTCTCAGACATGCAGGTTTCCTCACGATGTACTCCTTCACCGTAAGACAAGTGGTAATCATGTTAGAAATGATTTGCACATGAAAATATCAGAGGTGCGAGACCCAGGATTTGAACCCGCTTTACTCGGTTTCCCAAGCGAGCGCGTTACCACTAAGCTACCACTACCTCTGCCTTCTGTAAGCCATTTACAGAAATTAAGACTTACAATTATAGTGGTCAAATTATCGCTACAGAAGAAATGTTTAAATTGTTTATATCAAATCTCTTTCCAGATCATCTCACCGCCAAAGCACTCTTAGGCTAGAGGGCCACGCGGTCGCAAAACCACCGCCCACCAAAACACCCAGCAAAGAGAACGGCTATGAACTCAACAATAGGAGATAACATGGAAAAACACTCTTTAATATGCACAATTTATGTATGTAACCGTTTTAAAACTTCACATAAATTTCCGAATAAAAACTACCATTTCCTACCAAAATCTACTATTTTCATATATTAAACTTAATTTTAAAAGAAACGTTGGGTAAATCTTGTTTTATGTATAAAATTTAGCCAAAAAAAACGGTTACAAATATATTATTGATTAGTTTAAAAAAATATATATATCAAATTATTGTATTATGTTTTTAATGACATTATTAAGTTTTGACTTAAAACATGACTTTATTAATGACATTGATTATGGCGGGAAAAATGACATTGACGTAAGATTTTTTAGCATTTTTACTCGTGTAAGAAACCACCTTTTACAGCCAATGTGCAGTGCCGTTATAGTTTTATTCGATCGATACGACTGGTTTACATATCAATTCGGCAGTCGATAGCGAACTCGTGAAATTTTTAATTTCTTAAAGACAAAAATATTTAGTAGTATATCTTCTCGACCAACTCGGCTTGTCTATAACATAATTACTATATAAAAATAAAATTAATATTAACATATTTTGCCAGACTGCCGACTTTATGATCGATTTTAACGCGCGTTATCGACCGATGAAAACGTATAACGCAAAGTAGCTCTTAACATTACGGTATAATTAGTTCATTTTTTTTTTATTTTAAGATATTTTCCAACGAATGTGATAACTCAAATTTAAGATTCGAACAATTTTTTTAGTTTTAAAATTAACATTCGGAAAATTGTTTATGAAGTGACTGTTTTTTGCGATGTGTAAATATTTTTAATCTTCAATTCGGGGCTTCGGGTTGCCATTACGAAAAATCTTCTCGGTTTTAAGGCAGATATTAACATAGGCATTAAGAAGGGACTGCGTAAGCTAGAAATTCTGGAATAATCTATTCCACTATTACTTTAGATATTAAACTCAAGAAAACGAGTCCCATTTTGATGTGATTTGTAAAATAATATAAAAATATTTACCGATAGACTAGTCTGTATCCGTCCTTAGGTTTAGGTGTACTTAACTTTTTTTTACCAATTTACTTTTTTTTCTTAGTCTTAAATCTATCGAGGTATGGTTTTAGCCTAATTAGTCATTATAATTTGTATCTACACATATTCTCTGATACCTGTTACTACATCACATGGAGATAAATTATATTTGTTTATATATTTAGTTTACTAAACGGATTTTGATGCGTTTTATTGTTTTGAAAATTTTGACATTACACAGTTGATTTATGGAATCACACATTTAATATATACATGGTGTTTTATTATTATTGTGGTGACTGTGTGTTTTTGAACGCGCTCATTTTATTTGACATATTGATAATGTTGTGGAATTGTCTGAAACTAAAATACTTGAAATACTGGAAAAATTAATATTTTCTAAAATTTTGTACACGCATACACTACTCTATATATTTTGCTAAATCTTATAATAGAATTTTAACAGGCTTTTGTATTTTTAGACTGTTTAACGATATTTATAAAATTAAATTAGGCCAAAATTCATTTAATATGTCATGGTATGACTTATTTTTTATAAAAAATATATTATATGGTAATTGAAATGTGTAATATCTTAAAATTAAAATTATTTTTAGGTGCTTTTGTTTGAATGTATTCTGAAAGCTCGATTAATATTTCTTGTGTAACTTTAATTTACTTGATCTGGCAACACTACTCATTTTGTTATTTTCATACATTATATCTATTTTTTCTTTATTAGTCGATTAAATTGTATGAAAATATTGAAAAACTTCAGTTTTAAGGCAAATTAACAATTTATGTTGCATATATATAATTTCTGAACACAGTGTTGCCATCATCTATAATTTGCTCAAAATCGAACTAGATATTATAAACAAGTTCTTGTGGATATTAAAAGCGCAATGTAAATAAATGAATAAAGGTGTAAGTTATAATAAAACAAATTTTTATTTATAGTTCCCTTTCAAGGTTTATAGATTAGAGAAAAGTAAAATAATCGCTTCAAACGAATGTACTTGTGCATTAATCTACACATATAATAAAATTCTAACTGAGTCGAACCTGTACATTAAATATTTTTTGGAAAATCTTATTGAAATAGTCATTATTATCGATACAGAGGCCGAAAATATAGTTTTTAGAATTTTTGTCTGTCTGTCTGTCTGGGAACGCATCACGAGAAAACCACTGGACAGATTTTGATGAAATTTCATATGATGATAGCTGGTTATCCGGATCAACATATAGGATACTTTTTACTGCGGGAAAATATCTCATCTCTGAGAAATCTATACTATGAATTAAACATTCCGAGGGATGAACTCGAGCGGATCAAGGGTGTGCCATGAGTCGCTAGTTAGTAATATAGCTTTTGTTTTGTCTTTAATGCCTCAAAACTATTTTGCTGAAGCCTTAGCAATAAATAATTTTGGGAGTATAAAAAAGTGTATATATTGTGTAAGTTCCAACGCACGACTGAAAGAACAATGGCAAGTTTTTACCTGAATGTTTTTAAAGGCATCTTAGATTAGGACATATACAAAACAGTTTTTTTTTATTTGCTACTAGCGACTCACCCTCGCTTCGCTTCGGGTTCGTCCCTAGACAAAAACAAATCTATCCCACGGGAACCGTACATTTTTTCGGGATGATATATAGCCTAAAGCCTTCCTCAATAAATGGACTATCCAACACAGAAAGAATTTTTCAATTCTATCCAGTAGTTCCTGAGATTAGCGCGTTCAACCAAACAAACAAACAAACAAACAAACAAA
This sequence comes from Fabriciana adippe, assembly GCA_905404265.1. Lineage (NCBI taxonomy): Eukaryota > Metazoa > Arthropoda > Insecta > Lepidoptera > Nymphalidae > Fabriciana > Fabriciana adippe. The sequence goes on from FR990010.1 coordinate 761,780, forward strand.
CAAACAAAGTCTTCAGCTTTATAATATTAATAATATTAGTATAGATTTTTTACGGCGTTAGTTTTACATGGCAATGCCACGGAGAAATATTTACATAATAGTCTACTAATTGATTGTTATTATGTACTTCCGGTTTAGCCATTCGTAAAGGATGATGTAAAAATTGTTGCCACAGAAGAAAATAAAACGCCGTATTTATTTTAAAATATTTTTATTAAAAGTGTTATGTATATAATTCAATTATTAACTATGTTTTGTTCATTAATCTTACAGCTTTACATATAATAGAAACTTTGTATGTTAAGCTGTAACATTTATTGGGTACGCTCTTATAGTTAGTAAGGTAACTAAAATGCAGCGTTGCCAATTTGTGGGGAATTCCCCAAGCTGCGGGGAATCTGAAGTCGATTGGGGATTTGTTGGGGATTAGCATTATGTGGGGAAAATGCGGGGATTTTGAACATCGATAGTCCGAGCAGGTCCGAACACTTAAGCATTAATTTACTAATAAAAATCGTACATAGTTTTCACGTCTGAACCAATTTAGGTTTTAATTTAAGCTATACTAAGTGTTAAAACTACGCAAATTTTCTTAGTCCGAATTTCTTCACTAGTAACATTAACACAATCAATAACTTAAATGACTCCTAGCAAGTCCTCCTAATTTAAACTTCTATATATTACAATAATAATAATTTTGAAGTTATATTATTTATAATTATTTTCTGAAAAATTACATTTTAAGGTAATCACAGAGAAAATGGAACTCAATCACAGTCTAATCTTGTTTATTCATTATTCAAAAATATAATTTAAAAAAACAAGTTGATATTTACAAAATATAGTTAAAGTTTTGTTAAAAATCATAAAAAAATGTCAAAAATGATAATTTTTTTTAAGCTATGCTAAATCTTTGTTGAAAATTTATTCAAATTTTTAACACTACCTTTAATCTTCTGTGCATCCATAAAATGGCATAATATTTTTTAAAAAATTTAAATCGATCAAAAATTAATAAAATATCGATAAAATATCCAAAAAATAGGGTTAAAATATACCATCCTCTACCTCTCGAGACCATGAAACATAAATTTCTCGGAAACAGCTAATTATTTCAATTTCAAAAAAAAAAATGCTTATTATATGTAATTCGAAAATTATATTCCCCTAGTTTCACTAAAACCAAAAGATGATTGCAGAAGTAAAAAATAATATCTCGAAATATCTCGAAAACTTCAAAGTTATTGTGAAAAGTGTTATCTATAAAAATTGTAGATTTTTACTAGACCTATAACTATAACTTTCGTAGAATTTTTTTTTCGATAGGACGTCACAGTAAGCCGGAAATTAAAAAAAAACTATTTTTCAATGCTTTGCATCTCCCCATTTCTCGGGGGTAGCTGGACATCGGGGGCATTTTACGAATTTTAATTCCTTATAAAGCTGCTAACGTTTTAAAAACAAAATTTCAGGTTTTAATTTGTTTGTTTCTAAAACAGATTTCGATTGGACTATATTAATTTTATTTAGTTATTATATTTCTAACATAAAGAAAAATCCGAAAAGATAGTTTCATTTAAAATTATTTAAAAATATAAAAGAAAAAATAAATATTATTTAAATACTTGAAACTTATTTATTTTTAATTTTTTGCGGGGAATTTGTGGGGAATCAAGTATATTTTTGTCCCCAAATTGGGGAATTTGAGTTAGATTTTCGGGGAATTTGATAAATTGGTATTGGCAACGCTGCTAAAATGATAGTAATGGCAACACAACAGATGACAATGAACTTGACTTTATAATTGATATTGACATATTTAGATTTTAAATTAATTATTATTTATTAATATATGCCTAGTCCCCTGACTACTACGTCTGTTTTCGCTGTTACGTTCCATTTTTCTAGTTTATCTTAAGTTTTGACCCTCGCTTTCATTCTCACGCCTCAAGGTTTGGATTTGATCATGGACAGTAAGCGTATGCGCATTTTATGCGCTAATTGTAATATCTGTGTGAATACTCTCCGCCGTTATCGGATCTTCGATCAAAATACGCGAGTGTGTACATTGTTCTGCATCTGGAATTATCCACAAATCGTAAGTCCTAAACAACGCTATGTGCCGTGCCGTGCCCGCGTTTAGCTCAAAAATGATGTTGAACTTATATTTTAAACACATATACATGGTTGAACATGGTTTGGTTGTTGTACCTCGTAAGTTATATTACAATGCATTAACACGTAACATTACTTTCAGATAACTGATGATGATTATGTTTGCGAAGCATGTTGGGAACTGTCAATGGCTGCAGTAAATCAGAATTTTCTGCAAAATACTGACAGTGAAGCACTAGCTAAAACAAGTCAGCGCGGTCATACCAATGTTTGTATTTTGTGTGGCTGTTCACTTTTACGAAGGCAAAGTGACAAAATATTTAAAGATAATCCCACTGAAATACAACTGCAGATCATAGAGATAGTTAAACGCCGTAAAGAACCACAGCAGGTATCTATTTCATTTCGATTTAAATCTTATTTCATCCTGTTAGTCCTAGATGAAAGAATTTAAAACCTTATTCTATGCTAAAATTATAAACAGTTCTTAAACTTATTGCAGGTAACATCTTCAGACAAATTATGCCATGCCTGTTCGTTGCGAGCCAAGAGACAGGCTCAACGTATCAATCGCATTGATAAATTGAAATCAGATGGAGCCATTCAACAAGGAGATGATACTACCTTACACAGTATCCTACCCCATGATCCTAGTGATGCAGAGCAGATCTCTTTGCCTGAACCGGAAAGATCATTAGAAGATAGCCAATCACGTGGAGATCTATATGAGCAAGATATTGCCAGGCCGTCAGGTACTCAGAATACAAACTCTGGAACTTTGATATTACCAGATTACAGAAGAGCGGCCAATACTGGGAACCATTGCCTCTTTGTCAACTGCAGTAACATTGGTACTTTGCACAGTATCTCAGACAAATTAAGATCAATAATATTAACGAAACATAAATATTATGTGCCAAAACTTGCCCGAGTCTGTGAGATTCATTTATTGAGAAATTCATGGGATATTCTGTATGAATCAGATAACAGCATAAATGTATTTAATGCTGAGCACGTGCAACATATTTTTTCATTTGTAAACGCATTCAATCCCTCACTAGACTTTGAAAACTTTGACTTTGGCTGATCGTCAGTAAATATTTTCTGTTTCTAGTTTTTGAAATATGATCTAGGGGTGGATGATTCATTTCGAAATAAAGAGGACATTATCTCAGCGTCTGAGGTTATGGCTTTGTATGGACCAAAGCAATAGATAATATAGCCATCACAAGTTATAACCAAAAATAAAAACACACCGGCATATTTAGCGGAACATAAAATAAAGGTTTGATATCAGTATCATATAAGGTTGCTGGCTGGTTTATACGTCATTTAATTTAAAAAGAAATATTTTCAAATTAAGAAAACAACAGAACATCACATTGTATGCAATTGTTTTAATTTTATTCAAATACACCATATCTGGAGCGAACTTCGAGTATTTCTTCCTTCTGAGTTTGATTTAAAATTTCATTGAAATACTGTTTTTTGTTAGTTTTTTTTTAATCGCGTATCTTTTTGGAGTTGAGGACTGAATTATTCCTGACTTAGCCCTAACGGAGATTGCCAGGGCACTCGAAATGCGAAGAAATGGTCAAACCTACAAAGTGATATCCAGAGATCTTCGTCGACCAGTTTCAACGATCCATCGCAGTATCCAACGGTTCAGGGAGACCGGTATTTATGTGAGAAGAGCAGGACAAAGCAGAAAACGACGCACTTCAAGTAGGGATGATCGTTTCATTCGGCTTCGTGTAATCGTTAAGAAGACACATCGTTAAGAAATCGGGCCCTTACTGGCGTTCAAGTCCAACAAGAGCTCAGAGAAACGCGAGGAGTAGCTGTGAGTGGCTGGACAGTCAGAAGACGACTTAAGGCAGCTAGGCTTGAGCCAAAAAGGCCAGCTACTGGCCCCAAATTAACCCCAGACCACCGAGCAGCCCGCCTACGTTTTGCTAGAGAACATGTTGATTGGACTGACGAACAATGGAGCACCGTTCTCTTCTCAGACGAAAGTAGAGTGTGCTTGCATGGTGGTGATAGAAGCGGACGAGTCTACAGAAGACCTGGGGAAAGATTCGCGCAGTGCTGTATCAAAGAAAATGTTGCTTTTGGAGGAGGTTCCTGGATGGTGTGGGCCGGCATTTCAAGCGAGGCAAAAACCGAGTTGGTTTTTATTGAAACTGGCGGTCGAATGGGAGGATTGACGGCGATCCGATACACCGAAGAGATTTTAGAGGATCACGTCGTTCCCTACGCCGGTTTCATTGGCCCGTCCACATACTGCAAGTTCCGTCCGGCAGTATTTACAGGAGGTCGCAATTGCCGCTATGGACTGGCCAGCGCGTAGCCCGGACTTAAATCCTATCGAGCATTTGTGGGATGATCTTAAAAGAAAAGTTCGGGCTAGAAATCCTGCACCAGACACGATGGCGGACCTCAAAGCAGCGCTAATCGACGAATGGAATAGCATCGAACAAGATCGAGTAAGGAAACTTATTCGATCCATGAAAAAGCGATTGGAAGCTGTTATTAGGGCCAGGGGGGCAACACTAAATATTAAAAAAATAATTTTAATTAAATTATTGTTTTGACGAATTTTACGTGGTATTTTCTTTACCGTCAACCATCACTTTTTTTATTGCTTAAGACTCCATCCCATTCAATATGTTTCCTTTACCAGAAAACATTTTTTAATAACAACATAGACCACTCATTTTAAAGCTAAAACAAAGAACTTTGAGATGTTAAAATCAGAAATATAATAAAGGCTTCCGATTTTTTGCTAGAGCTTTTTAACCGCAAGCGTGCGTCCTGAGTCGATTTTTTTGCTCACGAGTGTAGTTTTAAAAAAGATATCGATTAAGATAATCAAATTTTGTAAGTCTACATTCCAATAAAAATTTCTTTACTATATTTTATGCTATTCATTTATGGGGCGTTGAAATCCTTGCCCGAAGAAACAAAAACTTAACCCAAAGAGAAACTTGCAACACCGCCCCAACTACCACAGCATTGCCAGCTAATACAATCTGTTCTACCTCGACAAAAACTGAAGAAACCAAAAGACCCATTCATCAACGCACCTACGCTGAAGTTACCGACGGGAAGAGTGCCCAATCAAAACAACATTCCCTCAACAAACTGGAAGATATTCTACTTAAACAAAGCGAGAAAATGGATCTCCTCATACAACAAATAGGCTCCTTAGTGAGTCTTATCACTACTCTCGTCTCTAAGCTTACACAATGACTTCATTACACATTGCTACTTGGAACATCAACGGCCTTGCCCCTAATAAAAACGAACTAGAGATGTTCATCAAATCCAACAAGCTTGATGCCTGCCTTATCTCTGAATCGCACACCACATCAAGAAGCAGAATATGTATTCCAGGATTTTCCGTGTACCTCACCTGTCATCCCGATGGTGGAGCCCATGCTGGCACCGCAATAATTATCAAGAATAGTGTAAAGCATTGTCTCTTGGAATCCATTACGGTTCCCTACCTCCAAGCGACAACTGTAAGGGTGGAGGACCGCTCCGGACCCCTTAATCTCTCCGCGATATACTGTCCACCGCGCCACATAATAACTGAGAAAATGTTTACTGACTTTTTTATGTCATTGGGCAACCGATTCATTGCTGGTGGCGATTGGAATGCCAAGCATTCATACTGGGGATCTAGACTAACAGTCACTAGAGGCCGCGAACTAAAAAAGAGTATTGACGCCAATCACCTATTAGCCATGTCAACTGGAGAGCCTACGTATTGGCCCACGGACAACAACAAAATACCTGACCTCCTAGACTTTTTTATCACAAAGGGTATCAGCGAACAGAATACTCTCATAAAGGCAAGCCTCGACGGTAGCTCTGACCACTCACCTGTCTTACTTACGGTTAGTCCAGTGGCCATACCCAGTGACACTCATACCGACTACCTCCACAATCACAAAACTGACTGGCGATATTTTCGGGAATTCCTCGAATCAAACATAAACCTTAACATCCCCCTCAAAACCAAAGAAGAAGTGGAAGACGCATGCCTCTATATCACTAATCTTATTCAAGTGGCGGCATGGTCTAGTACTCCCGAGCTAAAGGAACCATCGCGAGTGGCACCGGTCCCTCTTGTTGTTAAGGAAAAAATCGCTGGCAAACGTCGCCTTCGCAGAATTTGGCAGACAACCCACAATCGGACGGATAAAACCAGATTAAATCGAGCAATTAAAGAACTCAAAGACCTATTGGATTATGTTTCAAATGAATCTCTCACACAGAGATTGGCGAAAATGTCTCCAAATGCAAATGGGACACAACCTCTGGAAGGCAACAAAGTACATGCCACAGCCGCAACAGTGTTCTCCGCCTATTAGATCCGGTAATACATGGGCTCGAACGGACCAAGAAAAATCTCAGGCCTTTGCCACCTACCTAGCCGGGGTATTCAAACCCAACAATACGGAAAGTCCAGAAGATCCAGAAATAGATCAAGTCCTAAAACAAGACCTGCAACTTTGCCTGCCTTTGAGTCCAACTACACCTGGAGAGATGGCTAGAGAAATTTCCAAAATGGCTCCCAATAAAGCACCTGGATTTGACCTGATCACCCCCAGACTATTGAAAGAGCTCCCTAAGAAGTGCATTGTCTTTTTGACCATCCTTGTCAATGCTACACTGAGAACTTCGCATGTCCCTGCACTCTGGAAAACATCCCAAATTGTTATGATCCATAAGCCTGGTAAGCCGCCTACCGAAGTCTCATCTTATCGCCCTATTAGCTTGACGCCTGTATTGTCAAAATTGTGGGAAAGGATCATCCTTGCACGATTATCCCCTTGCCTAGATATGGGCCATGTAATACCTGACCATCAATTTGGTTTCCGGAAGCACCACTCGACCATTGAACAAGTCCACAGAGTATATTGTACAATAAGACAATGTCTGGAAAAGAAGGAATACTGCTCGGCTGCTTTCCTCGACGTACAACAAGCTTTCGACCGGGTTTGGCATAAAGGACTACTTTGCAAAATTAAAAAGTACCTTCCACACTCCTACTACCTACTGATGGACTCTTATCTCAGTGACAGAAAGTTTCAGGTCAAGCTCCGGGACGCAAGATCTTCCCTGTTTAGCTGCAGGGCCGGGGTACCCCAAGGCTCCGTTCTTGGTCCGGTCCTCTACAACATATTCACTAGTGACCTACCCCAGTTACCAAAAACAGCTGTAGCAACCTTTGCTGATGACGCGGCCTTCCTCAGTTGCAACAGTGATCCCAATGAAGCGACCAGACTCTTGCAAACTCAGCTCGATGCCACTAATGCTTGGCTGACCAAGTGGCGCATAAAAGCAAGTGCCCCGAAGTCTCACCATATCACATTTACCCTGAGACGCGAAACATGTCCTCCGGTCAATCTAGGCTCCGACACATTGCCGCAATCAACCTGCGTTAAATACCTTGGATTTCATCTGGACCGTAGGATGGTATGGAAAGATCACATAAAAACGAAGCGCGACGAAATCAACCTTAGATTTAAAAACCTACTCTGGCTTCTGGGTAGACAGTCTGCCTTATCCCTATCTAACAAACTAAGGGTATATTGCTCCATAATAAAACCTATCTGGACATATGGAATCCAACTGTGGTCGACAGCCAGCAAATCCAACATAATGTGCCTCCAGAGAGCTCAAAACAGTATACTAAGGGTACTTTCATCAGCGCCTTGGTATGCTCGTAACTCGGAAATACATGAGTACCTGGAAATTCCAACCATACTTGATGAAGTCAAACGATACTCAGCCAACTATAAGGACCGTTTAGTAACTCACCCAAACCCCTTATCCAGTATGCTCCTACAGCCAAATCCGACTAGAAGACTCAAGAGAGCTGATGTGCTGTCTAACTAAGGGGAGATGGAGCAGTGGCTCCACCTCGCCAAACTCCAACCTCTTGCAACTCACCTGATTATAGTCTTGACGACTGATCGCAGGTCTAAACATGGGAAAAAAAAAAAAAAAAAATTATGGGGCGCGCTTACGATATTTTTTTTATCTATACTAATATTATAAAAAGATTTGTTTGTTTGCCTGTACCGAATAGGCTCCGAAACTACTGAACCGATTTAGATGAAATTTGGTAAGAAGATACTATGAGACCTTAGGAAGGACATAGGATAGTTTTTATCCCGGAAATTATCGCTTAAAAGGATGAAAATGGGGATGAAAGTTTGTATGAGGGGGCAACCTAGGGACGAACCCGAGCGAAGCGCGGGTGAGTCACTAGTATTATAATAAAACAACCAATTTTATTTACAGATTATTTTAATATATACACCGTAATTCAATACATTAATATAACAAATATAAAATCAGCGGCCTTATTCTAGACAAATTTTTCGAACCAACTAAGCTGGAGAAAAAATAAAGAAGTCCACTATTAGTAAGATAAATAACATATTATGTGCAATTATTATTAATTAATTATTAAAGTAAAGAAGTAGGAACAAGAAACGTCTTTTCGAATTGCAATTTTATAAAAAAAAACTTAAGTCTGTGTATGATGGTGAGCAAATACATCGGCAAGTCTTAGAACTAACTTATACACACAAAAACACTAAGCGAGCGCCAAAAAGTCTACATTTTAAAATACTAAATGAAAAATGTATAAATGAGGTTAATTTCAATGACTTGGCTAGGCAAGTTATCAAACGATATTGAACCAAGCCATTTGCAGCTGTCAAATTAAATGTCGAGATGTCATTTCGCCGCTAACTAAACCCCTATTTAAAAACTCCAATAGGATCCCATCAAAAGCGACAAAAAATAGATACCAATAAATATTCATAGGTTTCTATCTGCCTTTTGTCGCTTTTGATGAGATCCTATTGGTTTTTCAATAGGGACCGCGCCGTTCAATGAAAAGGCTAGGTCGTTAATTAAATGGCTGGTTAAGTTAATTGGCTGCGATATTTACATGATTACTTTTGTTAACATTTTAATATATGTATGTATATGGGGAGAATTTTTATTGTATCTAATGTGCTGTAACTCATCACTAGATGGCGCTCAACAAAGCAATTTCTACATCGTGCAAGCAAACGCCGTGAAAATATTACGTGCAATAAATGGCTCACCAAACTTGGAAGGTACAGTTTTGTTTATTTATTTATAAATAAACGATTTACGAACAAACAATTATTTATGGCGAATAATCATGAACAAACGACAAACAAAAGATTTGTGAAAATAAAAATTCGAAAATTAAAAGAAAAAATATCCTGGGAGTCAAGTTTGGTGAGCCGAAATAAATAAACTTGTTTCTTTCATGTTGACAACCAACAAAAGATAAAAATATTATAACTAACGTTTCATGATCGGCAAATATCTAAAAAAAAAAATTGATAGTTGATTTTTAGCGCTCATATTAAAAAAATCACGGAAATCTATTATCATATCATTAGGTGTGAAAAATCACTCCAATTAAATGTACCAATAGATGGCATTAATGTGTCGGTTTGTTTGTGTAAAATTAATAAAACAAAAATTCAAAAGGAAACAAAAACCAAAATGGAGGTCACATTCTGGTTTTTAAAATACCCTATTTAGAGGAAAATAAAATAATGACATTCTTAAATTAATTATTTGCAATTTTACTAATTATTAGAAAAATCATAACTTAGATAATTTATAGATGGCGCTGTTTATATTGTGTGAGTTAGTCTCGATTAACAATAGTTAATGTCACTGAAAATACTTTTAATAAATACAAAGCGATTTATGATTGTTTGTTATATTTAAATACATTAGTATTAGTATTAATTCATATTATGGTATATAATATATAAGTATATATTAGTAAGGGGCAATTTAAGTATTACGTAAACAGAATTTTAGTAATTATTATATTAATCCCTCCCTCCCCCACGTCAGCAAAAGTAAGATAAGCTCTTGCCCCAACCCCCCACCCCCCGGTGCTTACGTAATTACATTGCATCTCAATTATTTCGGGGAATCCCTGAACATGCTTTTCACTTTTGAGCTTAGACAGGTAACCCTACTGTCATGTATATTCTGAACACATTGATTTGACAAAATTTACTAAATTTTAATTAATTATTTTAAATAAATAAATATTGCTGACGTAATCATAATCCAGATTCCCCCGTCCCCAATGTCATCGAAAGTAAGCAAAGCAAAGACACCCCCCCCCCCTCTACCCCCTTTGGTGCTGACGTAATACTTAAATGGCCCTTAAGTAAAACAGTTCGACGGTTGGCGGATCAGCGCCATCTATCATCTATTTAAAAAAAACCATCTATCCGTCTGTCAGAACTCAGATTGTAGTATTTTTTAATATCCATTGACCACGCAATTACGCATAGTTGGTTTAACAGTCACAAATAACATTTAAATAGCCTATGTATCGAGAAATCTTCCTTTGGATAATTCCATACCTGATCCACCCATTGTACCCGGACAGGTACACCCCTATATTTTTTAAGTCAAAAATATTTTTCACTTTGTTTTTTCATTTTCCTTTTATTTACTCCATAATAAAGCAATAAGTAGCATTATTATAATATATTATTTAAATGGGTTAATAATACAATTTCCTATCATCTTGTAGGTATTTCTTAAGACATTTGCCGTTCACTTCACATCAATATAAATATACGATATTAAAACATAAGTTTAATATTTTACTTACTTAAGACACTATTTAAATTAAAATATCAAATTATAAAAACTAGTAAAAATTATGCTTTAGTATAAATGTATTCAAGTATCCATTATTCATTATTTGCCGTTGACCCGTTTTAATTTTGAAGAAATCAATTAAAAATGGCCATTCGTCTATGAATGATGTAATTTATTCCTTCACATTTTTGTTCAAACAACAATTTAAATGTCAAATATTTAATTTTAAGGGTAATAATTCACAGCACACAACACGGAAAAATAATCTATACAAATAATAAAATTGTAACTGATCGCTGTCTGTACATGGAAGATATTTGAGAAAAACTATTATTGGGGATCTTTATTAATGCGATAGAACCCAAAACAATGATTCTTAGAATTTTTGTCTGTTTGTCTGTGCGTTTGTGCGCGCTAATCTCAGAAACGGCTTAACCGATTTGGATGCGGTTTTCACTAATGTATTGTGGTAAGCTTCACTTAATATTTAGTATTTGTTTTATTTCAGTCGGTTTCTAAATAAAAAAGTTATGTCAATTTAAAGAATCATCTAGGGATGAACACGAGCGAAGCGATGGTGAGCCGTTATCTGTCATATATTTTAAGGACCACTTAATATACCTTTAGGGCATACAAGGAACATGCCCTAAAAATAAAAATTGACCAATACAATAGTTTTGCTTATGTTTAGACCTGTTTCATTGTTCATCGCTAAAAAACAAATCAAATTTAATTCATCCAATATTGTATTCAGCCATTTTTAACGTTCCACTGCTGGACGCGGGCCTCCCTTCAAAACGAGGGAGATCAGGCCATAGTCCAACACGCTGGACAAGTACGGGTTGGTGGACTTCCAATATTATCGGAGGAATAATATATGTCAAATTGAGCATATGAAATAAATATGGCTAAATGTAAAACGACTTTATAAAATTTTATAGAGATGCTTAATCAAGCTATTTACTGACGTTATCTTAAAATTGGCATTTATTTTAGAGCTAATAAATTAGCTTTCATTTCAGTTTTAAAATTCAGTGAATCAAAAACTAAGGAAATATATAATTTTCGCTCAAACGCCAATTTTGGTATCACCATTTTCATCTGACAGACATCTACTAATAGGATAACCCCAAAAAGGACTTCGACAATCGCTTTTATACCATTAGCATTCTATACATTCCTGTCCTATGTTCCCTCGATCTACTTTCCCTATTGAAAAACTCCAATAACATCTCATCAAAAATGACAAAAGCCACATATAAAACTATAAATATTTATTGGTTTCTACGTGGCTTTTGTCGCTTTTGATGGGATCCTATTGGAGTTTTTAAATAGGGTTGAGGGAGGCCTACTCACACTTTTCTCATACGTAAGTGATCCCACGATGCCCTATTTAACAGCTTACTAACATCTCAATAATCTATCTATCTGTGGTATTTCTTATCTTATTATATAAAAGGCAAAAGTGATTGACTGACGTATCAACGCACAGGCCAAACCCTTAAGGCTAGAAAATTGAAATTTCGCATACGTATTTCTCATATGACGAAAGCATCCACTAAGGAAGGATTTTTCGAAATTCAACCCCCAAGGGCGTGAAATAGGGGATAAAAGTTTGTATGAAACTTTTTATTCCTTGAACATATTTATATTATTTGCATGAAATTTCATATTTTTCGTAGTTTGATCGTGAGCGAAGTCGCGGGTTCTGCTACTTAGAAATAAATTGTATAGGGGATTTTATTTATAGTTTGAATTTTTATTCACTCTTTGTTTATTCATAAGTGGCAATGAATGGCTTTATTGGCTGATGAAAAAAATAGTTTGTATTTACTTATATCTCTATTATAAAAGCTGTTTGTTTCCCAACTGATAATAAATAAATATTTAACGTATCTCTATACAAATGATGGAAAATTTCTACTCTTAGTAAGAAATACTAAAGATAAATAAGTTATAAAAATTCATCCAAAGACGAGGTTTTATTGGGTTTTATTGGATAGTGCTAGTACTAACTTTTATAGCTGGCGAGTCTCCACATAACCACCTGTATGTATACAGGTGTGCATAAATGCATTTCACACCGTTAATAGCAAGACCTTCCGGTACGCAGCCGTTTTTTTTTTTTAATATTTTTTAAACTATAAAGGTGTCTGCCCACTACACCGTCTCATACCATAACCGTGCTATGAAAGTATCAGGCACGGAAACAAGCATGGCACGGACTACTATGCCCACTAGAACGTATCAACAGCGTATCATACCCGTACATAACGGTTTTAGTACTGCGTATGCTCACCATTGCGCCGCATGCGCGCACCGGGCCCGCAACGTCGCGCCCCAGGCACGGAGCGTACCGGCACCGGCAAAATATTCTCACTGACAATTGTAACCGCTCCGTGCACGGCACGCGACGGTGCCGGTCGGTGACGGAACGGTCTAGTTGGCAGAGTCTCATACTTTTCAATACAAATATTTTTTGGCAGACACGGTCCTAGCACGGTCATGGCATGAGACGGTGTAGTGGGCAAACTCCTTAAACGACGTTCAAAAACCCTTCAACGTTTAAAAAGGATTAATATAATTATTATTTAAACAAAACATTCTTCATACTAAATATGAATTATCATAAAAAATGACCTAATCTTAAAATACTGTAGTAAACTGTTATGTACAAACATGGCCGTTTATAAAAAATTAAAATATGTATGAAAATGTCATATCAAAACTTGCCAAACTAAAGTCCGATAGAAATGAAATATATATTTAGTATAATACATATCAATTCTATTGTAAAAAGAAACTAGTACGAGGGAGCCCAGATTTATGTTTATATATCAAAAAGATATACAGGGTTATTTTTAATTTTTAATTTACTGAAGATCTTTTGGGAATATACTATTTAGATCAACAACATCTGTAAGAAAAAAAATCTTAATATTTTCATACAAAAATAAAAATACTTTTATTGCACCTTCTAAACGGTGATAGTCCTAGCATCTGGTCAAGTTTAAATGAGTAAGAGCGGCTTCTTTCACCCCCCCCCCCCCCCTCCGCCCCTTCCCGTCCCGCTCCATTCCACCGGCCACGCGCTTGCCTTGGTTAATGCTGGACTATTAACGTTTAGAAGGTGCAATAAAAATATTTTTATTTTTGTAAAATTTAAGAAATATTAATATCATTTCTTACAGATGTTATTGTTATGATGTAAATAGTATATTCCCAAAAGGTCTTCAGTAAATTAAAAACGACCCTGTATATCATTTGTTATTTGATAGAAAAACATACTATTAGATTTAAAAAAAAAACAAACTCATTCTAAAATCATTTTGAAGACTAAAAGGAGGCATCTCATTGTAAATATTTAAAAAAGGCTACTAGATAGAAGATCAAACCAAAATCGACTAGACAACGTTAGATTTAAAATTGAACATCATGTGGCTTAATAGAAAAAAAACGTAACTCAGGTGCCCTAAAATATGCCCTAAAGGCATCAACCAATTATAACCTTTTACTGGATGAAACAACCAACAACCATTACATTTTTATTATTAGTAAATAAACAAAGACAATTTATTTATTTATCTATACTAATATTATTTCGTTCGTTTCGTTTCGTTCGAATAAGAGTTCGTTTGTTTGTTTGTTTGAACGCGCTAATCTCAGGAACTACTAATCCGATTTGAAAAATTCTTTTTGCATTAGATAGCCCGTTAACTGAGGAAGGCTATAGGCTATATCTCATCCCGGAAAAATGTACGGTTCCCGTGGGATAGATTCTTGTCTAGGGACGAACCCAAAGCGAAGCGAGGGTGAGTCGTTAGTAAATTATATAATGTCACAGCATTGGTATTTAAGAAAAAAATCTGTCTTTTAGAGTATATTAATAATTTTATAATTTTGGCCCCCATAGAAGTTACGTTTGCAAAATTCAAAATTTGTCAAATTAAAAAACATATGCACAATTTAGTTCGTCCTTTATATTATCTAATACATGTAATGGGTGAAGTAAAAAAGATCAATAACATAACTTTCATATATTTTTAAGGGCCTTCCATCGATCACTAATAAAGAATGTAATTCTGACTTTAAGACATGCGTGTAAGGTTGAATTTGTTTTGATTTATTTTGATCAACGAGTCTCGGTAGTAAAAAATTATTGCCTTTTATGCATAGCTTTGTGAAAACGACTTTAAGCATTGCATTTAAGGTTGAATTTACATTATTGTATATGGTGACAGTTTTAAGAGAACTTTTGCATAGGATTATGTATCTAGTTCTTTATTAGTAATCGATGGTGCCCTCACCTTACTCAAATATCAAATTTTGCAGAATTTTTAGGTTTACACTTGCCAAATAGAATCAATTTGAAGATAATTTTTATGGAGTGTAGAGGGTAAGGAGAACCGTCTGTGTATGATAAAATGTCCATAGAAAGGCATTAACTTAGATTGGTGCTATTGTCCCCCGATGTATGTTCACCGTGTCGTAATTTGATTTTAAAGGGGGGGAGGGAGGGGGGGAGCTCATAAACCTCCGGTAATATCAACAAAACGTTTATATCAACAAAAATATCAAATTATTTATTTTGCTAAATTCATATCATATTCCTTTTAAATCTAGCGCCATTGTGCTTTTAACCTGTTATTAACTGTTTACAGTCGGACATTTTTTCAAATAGTTCTTCATATAAGATGATTCTCCTTCTCTCTATCCTCGATAAAATTTTTAAAAGCTACCACAGATTAAAAAACTCTTAAAAGGAATAAAGGAACATTAAAAAAAAGTATTTTAAAGGAAAAGACTGCTATTTTTAACATTTACAATATTTTTACTTTTAATTGTCAGTCGTAAACTCTTGACAAAGAAGTCGTGGTCATGTCTCGATAGAGTCTTGCGCCACCGCTTCTCTAGATTTTATGTTTTACTCTATTCACGGACTGAACCATGCCAAGCGCTTTCTCTGTCTCACATTTGCATACAAACTGATAAGGACAGAAAACTATCTAGCTCCGCCCACTGACGCTTGCGACTGGTTTGAAGTCATAGGGCTCGTTCATGTTGCTAATGCCTTAGTGAGGAATTATTAATAATTTGTAATAAAATAAAATCAACATTATTTATTAATTTCCACTTTCCGCCGTATCACTGTCATCTCTTACATGGATAATAAATCAGGTAACTACACGAGAGACGTGTGAACAGTACGGAATACAACGACGGACTAATTATGACTCGCATTGTGATCGCGGCCTAAGCGTGTTATCTGCGACGAATCATGTGCAAGCGCAAAATCTCAGTGCTTGGTTCATTCGGCAAATACAGTATAACATTAAAAATTCGTCTTTTTCATTACAATTTGTTTCACTTATAGAGTTATAGGGACATAAAATATTACTTTAAAAAAAACTTAATTTAAAATCTTATAATTTTTTATTCCATTAATTTATAATTAATATTGTTTTTTTTTTTATGTATTCTCATATTAATTTTAAAATTAAATTTTCAAAAAATACCCTAATACATACCCTTCTAGGGCTCTCAGGGAACATTCCCTTTAAAAAAATCCTTGCAAACAATAGATAAGATACAGTTTATTTAACAAAATTCACTTATGTAGTTCCGACATTACTATTTTAGTTAAATTTTTGATTTATAATATAAGTAGATAAAAAAATATATATAATACCAAAACTACATACGTTTAGAAAACTCCATTTACATTTAAACAATTTAAATAAAGAAAAAACATTTATGTATTTTGAAAAAAAAAACTCAAATTCCTTAATTATACATAAATTATAAAGCCGTAATATTTTCCTAAAATAAAAGAATAAAACGCATTTTTTAATCAAAATCATATTAAAATACTATTTTAGTCCGCTATAATTCTAAAATAGCTATACATACAAATAATAACTCATACGAATAAACCATGGCTATATGTGCGATTCATACAACTGGGAATCGAATCTACGACCCCAAAACAATTTCAATTCTTACATTTCTTATTAACACCGTCTTCAGATTTATCTTCAGATGCCCTTTTTGTTGGAACGTTGGTAACACTTTTTATTTTAGTTTTAGATAATATTATTGGTATCGACATACCTTTGTTGACAGTAAATTGAATTGGTCTTTTTAATATTATAGGTTTCATTTTGGTTTTTACAGGTACATTTGTTGCTTTAGATTCAAGAATTTTAGACGAAGACGCTTTAGATTCATTCTCATTTTTATTTTTTACTTTTTTAATATTAGGCACTTCTCGTACACTTTCTTCTTTATCAATCCTCAATTTCTCCACTTTCATGTCGCCATTTTCCGTTTTGAGTAGTATAAAATCAGCAAATGTCTTTTGTTCTGTCAAATCTATGCTATTTAAGGCAATGTACTCATTAGCGATGACCATAGACAAATCTTTTATATAATACTCTGATAATAGAGAATTGACGGTACTTCCGGCTAAATTCTCTATGGCCGGATGTGCGCCATTTTGAATTAACACTTTGACAGTCTCTATGAATTCCGGCGCCACTTTGGTTCTATTTTTCGAATCTGTGGTACAAAAAATAATATATTAACGTAATTATCTCTATGAATTACGCGAATATTTGATATATTTTCGAATGTTTACTAATAATTTTAATTGAACTCGATAAAAAATGGCCGTTGCGTTGCATTAACGAGGACTGCCTAAACTGTTTGAAATAAAGCAATAAAAGTTAAAACGTATGACAAAAACATCTATACTCCCGTAAAACGTAAAAAAAATGTAATACATTAAATGTCATTTTTCTTAATGATATTCCAAAAATAAATAAATAAAAAATAAAATACATACATAAATAAAAAAAATATAAAAATATTTTAAATATATAAATTATAAAAAAAAATAAACCTGTATTCCATCCACTTACCCCTGCATTGTATACACGCAGATGTGACCGCCAGATACAACGCCGTATCCCCACTGGTGGGCATCGTAATGTTCACCGTTTTGGGCCCAGCCTTTACTAGAAGACTCACATTTTCATACTTCCCTAGTTTACTTGCGATCATTAGTGGAGTGTATCCTGAGGGAAGGATATAGTTTAATTAATAAATTTAAAAAAAAAACACCTTTTTTTATAATACAGAGACAGAACCTCCACCATTTTATTTTTTACCCGACTACGAGGAAGCTCAAAGAAGGTTTTTGTTTGACCAATAAATAAATATGTTGGGACATTAACACACAGCACCATCTAGTTCCATGGTAAGCTATGAGGCTTGTGTTATGGATACCGGATAGTTGATACACTACAAATATATTAGTTTAAATACATACATAATATAAATATAAACACCCGTGACTGGAGTACATTCGTGATCGTCATACAAATGAACGCCCCCAGCGGGACTCGAACACACGACAGCTGACACAGCAAGTAGGGTCACTACAAACTGAGCCAAACATATCATCAAGTGTATATATGTGTGTGATCTGTATGTATATATGTAATTTTTTTTGCGGAGTCCGTCTGTACAATTAATACTTTAGCCTAAAATATACTAACCTTGAGTATCATATGAGCTCAATACAGCATTAAGTAGTTGACTCGCAAGTTCTTCATCAGATTTCTTCTCCATTTCAAATGAATAAGAATCATCTTCTCTGAGAATTTGTCTGAAAAGTATCAACAAAACTTTAATTGTTATAGTTGTAATTATTCAGCCCTTTTTAACGTCTCACTGCTGGGCTATATATTATAATAATATTATAATAATAGTTTAATGCCTCATCATCTAGAAGTCCTGGGTTCGAGTCTCAAAACAAAATAATTTTGGGTTAACCCCATAATGTCTTAAGCATTATTATTATTGACAAATTACAATAATCCATCATCAATGTGCAAAAAAAGTGCAGTAAGAGATATGATCATTATGTACGTATTGTAGTACAATTTTAATTATCAAGATGTATGTCTGTTTGTTGTTTATACTAATATTATAAATGACAAAGAAACTTTCAAGTTTATGAGTATGGATATTTGTTACACTTTAACGCCAGAACGGCCGAACGGATCTGGATGAAATTGGGCACAGAGATAGATTACAGTTTGGAATAACACAATTTATTCCGGAAAAACCTCTAATAGCTAAAATACACCGCTGCAAATCCAGAGGTCGTGGGTTCGAGTCCCAGCTCGGGCCAACTCTTGTCAAAAATGTCAATAATAGACCGGAATTAAGAAGTTGGCGGTGTTTCCTAGCCGCGATAGGGCACGTAAAACCGAAGAAGTAAATAGCACCGAAGTATTATTTCATCGGACTTTGAGAGGGAACGGGATAAAGAGTGCACGTTGTGTGTTGTCTCTCGCTCGCACACTGCACTACAATATCTTCTGCAGTTGGCTAGTCTCTGTGAGATAAGAAAACTTACCTAGCCTTCTTGGTACAATACTCGATCAATGCTTGAACATTTTCCGATGAAACTTCAGCAGCAAGATGGAAGCAGCTCCTCGCTTTCTCATCCACTACCATGGGATCAGCACCATGTTCTAGTAAAATCGATACACCATCATATCCTAAATTCATCTGAATTCCCATTTGAAGGGCAGTCTGAAAATTGTTGGTAAAATTATCATAGTACCAGAGACCGTACTTCATTAGGCTTATGCCGGGAAAGTTGTAAAAATGGCGGTTTTTTTTTTTCAGAAAATACGCCTAAAGCAAAACTTTATCTAAATAGAAAATTTGATCCAAATCGTTAGAGCCGTTTTCGAGAAACACGAAATTTTATATATACCTATACAAGTATTTCTTATTCAATATTACATATAGGATACGCGTTAGTTATTCAGACTGTAGACCAATATATTCTTATTCAATTCTTCAATGTGTTTTTTTTTTCAATTTTCCTCTCCACATTTTAAAGTTAAGTTTATTTTATGTAACTTAACATTAAATAAATAAATATCATTAATATAAAGTATGGTTATTACAATAAAAAAATATGGGGGACATGAAAATATAAAGCGTTAAAATAATGTGTTTTATTATAATTTAAAAAAATAATATTATCCAGGGAGGCTTAATACAAGAAAGTTTGAGAAACACTGCTCTATTGCTCTAAGATAGCAGATGGTTAGTCTCAATGAGAATGAAACGCCATGACTAATGAGGTTATGAGGACAATTTCGGAGTTTAAAATAGTTTTCCTTAAAATTTTCTATAGAAATATACCTAAATACATATATTATCACAACATAGTATAAAACAAAGTCGCTTCCCGCTGTCTGTCTGTACCTATGTATGCTTAGATCTTTAACACTACGCAACGGATTTTGATGCGGTTTTTTTAATAGATAGAGTGATTCAAGAGGAAGGGCTATATATACATACTATACCATATGCATAATATAGTAGAGAAACACTGATAATTTTAGAGGTTTCTTATGTGATGTCGTAAATAAACACATTTTTTGCGCTTACATTGCAAACGCTGGCTGAATCCTACGAGATAGATCAAAATAATGTACTACAGTATTGTACACCTTAAAAAGGTCTACAAAAAAGTCCGCGATGGCATATGTCTATCTCTTAAGTATAACATACTATATCCATTTTACTATATCCAAGCTAGGGGGACGACCCCCGAGCGAAGCAAGGGTGAGTCGCTAGTTAGTCAATAAAATACTAATTTACTATATATGTATGTATATCGACACTCGAGGGCTTCGATAAATAATTTTATAGGGATTTTACCTCGCGATGACACATGTACGGTGTAACCATACTCACATTTTTACAACATATGACTAGTTGGCCTATTATTATTGGGCTCTTTATAGATAAACGGATGCCGCTCGGACGCAGGTAGCTATATAGGACGACGCGGTTGTTGATGACTATAGACCACTCGCGTTAAGAAAATAGTGAGTCTTAATAGTGAATCTTGATTTGAGATGACAATGACTTTATTTTGATTTGGGATAATTAATCAACTTAATTATTATAAATGAAAATAAACTCATTATAAAATGATGTGATGTGACTGTGACTGCTACTCAGACGACGACACAGACATACATTAATATCCTACCTTATTTTCTTAACCTTTCCTTCAATACCTGCTATTGACTATCGACAATATTTTTTTTGTTACACACAACACTAGAAGTGCGAGCGAGAGTTCCGATATGCCTATAAGTGCGAGCGAGAGGCCTGATAAAAATGATTTATGACTCAATTCGCACGTTTGTAATAGTCCAACTATAATATTTATATTAATACTAGCAAAACCCGTGGCTTCGCTCGCGCTAAAACTACAAAAAAATAACCAAAAAGGTAGGTTTCATAAAAACTTTTATCCCCTATTCTACCCCCTTATGGGATGAATTTTGAAAAATACTAAAACACGTGTTTATTTAATTGTATTGAAGAGCATTAATACAAAGTTTCAAGTAATTTTGATCATAAATAATTTGAGTTGTATTATAACGTGTTTTCCCGTAGAAATGAGATGATAAAAAGTAGCCTATGTCACTCTCCAGCCTTCCAACTATCTCCACACAAAAAATCAAGCCAATCCGTCACTCCGGTACAACATGAAATAAGGACAAACAAACAAACAGACAGACATACAAATAATCTAAAAACTATAGATTCGGCCTCTGTATCGATAATAATGACTATTTCAATAAGACTTTCCAAAAAATATTTAATGTACACATTCGACTCAGTTAGAATTTTATTATAAGCTTTGTACACATTTTTAAGCATATTTCACGTCTCTTTAAACACCTCTGTATTTAAAGAGCTACGATTTTCGAAAAAGAGGCAAAAATTGTGTTTTTTCAGAAATGGCACATACATAGATAAAATTGAAAAACAAAACCTTATCTAAATACAAAATATATATTTAGATGCGTTGACACATTGGCCCCGTCCCATATCTGAAATGACTGAACTACTCAAGTTACGTAAAAACGCCTCCCTTAGTCAAAATTATGTTTCTACTAGGTTGCATACGCCGTACGCGGATTTTGTTCACAATTTCATGGGTTTTAATTTTTTTTCGCGGAACCCTGATTCTTATTCTAAAATAAAAGTAGCCTAAGTTACTCCTTATAACATCAGCTATCTGTCAGTGAAAGTCCCGTCAAAATCGGTCCAGCCGTTTCGGAGATTAGCCGGAACAAACAGACAGATAGACAGACAGACAGACAGACCGACAGACAGACAGACAAAAATTGTAAAAAATGTTGTTTTGGTATATGTACCATGTATACATCCATATGCATTTAGTACAAAGCGGTTATTTTAATATTACAAACAGACATTCCAATTTTATTTATCTGTATAGATATCATTTGCTGTAGAAACCCGTGGCTCATGGAGTCAAGCGCCCATGGAGTCAGAAAATGTCAGAGGAAAAGCCATTGTAAATATCGATATATTTAAACGAGCAATTCTTGTATATTTATATTCTTCTTTATATATTTATTTATACCGGCGATCTCGGAAACGGCTCTAACGATTTCGCTGAAATTTGGTGTGGGGGGGGCTTTCGGGGGTGAAAAATCGATCTAGATTAGTCTCATGTCTGGGAAAACGCGTGTTTTCGAGTTTTCATGCGGTTTTCTTTTGCATTATTCGACGCAGAATATGTTCGATATTTATGTTCGTATTTCTTACACTCAGGCATAAGCATCGTGGTCAAGCGACCAAGGTGCAAGATTAACATTATATGGATCATATTGGATATTGGATACAAAATTCTAAACAAAAAAGAACACCGAGCGAAGCTCGGTCGCCAGGTACTATCGATTAGATGAAAATATTATCACCTCTATTATCAAGAACATATGTTACTGATATGACGAAATTTACAATTTGATAACTTATCTTCATACATTAGGAAAACCCTACTAAAATTCGTTAGAACTGGTTATTTTACTACGGTAAAAACTTTCATGTATCCATATGTATGTCTGTATGTTCATATTTCTTAGCACAGTAAATCATCTCACTTTGGATATAAATAAATATGTTGGGACATTAACACACAGCACCATCTAGTTCCATAGTAAGCTACGAGGCTTGTGTTATGGATAACAGATAGTTGATACACTACACATATATAACTTTAAAATAATAATAATGTCCTCCTGACCGATTCCGGCCACGGCGGCCAATCTCATTGAGACTAGCCAACTGCGCAGGAGATATTATAGTGCAGCGCGTGTGAGAGAGAGCGCAGACACAACGTGCACTCTCTATCCCTGTCACTCTCATACTCCGGTGGGACGACACGAGACACGACCGGTGAGAGTTAAGGCGCAGGACCGACGGCTTTACGTGCTCTCCGAGGCACGGGGGTGACACACCGCCAACTTCCCAACTCCGAGCTGTTACTGAGGCTTACTATACAGAAAGACTCAATAACTAAACTTGGCCCGACCCGGGACTCGAACCCAGGACCTCAGGATGTGCAGCCGTACATGCTAGCCACTACACCACCGAGGCAGTTGACTTTAAAATATATACATATTATACATATAAACACCCATGACTGGAGTATAGACATTCGTGTTCATCACACAAATGCCCCCGGCGGGACTCGGACCCGCGACCGCTGGCACAGCAAGTAGGGTCACTACAAACTGAGCCAAACGTATCGTCAATCAATATAATAAAACAATATAGTCTCAAATTGTTCCCATATTTCACGTTATATAGGTGTTTACGAGTTTAAGAGAAATTGATCATATTTGTGTTGTCTGTTGGTTTATAATCGACAATCTATACGCACAATGAAACATAATATCGTCTGTACAAATAATAAAATTTTAACTGAGTCGAATCTGTACATTAAATATTTTTTGGAAAATCTTATTGAAATAGTCATTATTATCGATACAGATGCCGAATCCATAGTTTTTAGAATTTTTGTTTGTCTGTCTGTGAGCGCATCACGAGTAAACCAATTGATAGATATTGGTATGATGGTAGCTGGTTATCCAGGTCAACATATAGGATACTTTTTACTGCGGGAAAATATCTCATCTCTGAGAAATCTATACTAAACGTTAAAACGTACACGTTTCCATATACCTAATCTCAAATTATTACCATACCTATTTCCCATATCTCACGATATGTAGGTGTTTACTATTCAAAAGTGTTAAAAGATGCACGTATGAGAAATTGATAAGATTTGTATTGTTTGTTGGTAATCGACAAACTCTAAAACTGCTGAACCGATTTTAATAATACTTTCCACTAATAGAATCTCCATAAATAAAATACGGCTGACAATACAAAAATTTCATACCATCGAGATCATCTGATGATGGAGCCAGAATGTGGGTAGTGGAATCCCCCAGCGTCTTCTGTTTTAAATAGTCCCTAAAAGGGGAAACTTTGCCCGAAAAATTGGGCAATTCTTGAACAAACTGAAAGTCTTTTTTAATAAATGGACCCAAAAATACCAAAATTTTATTTAAATTAGGACAGTAGGTACGTCTGTCGTATCAACTAGTATGTAGTATACTAATATTATAAAGCCGAACAATTTGTTTGTTTAAACGCGCTAATCTCAGGAACTGCTAATCCAATTTGAAAAATTCTTTTTGCATTAGATAGCACGTTAACTGAGGAAGCTATAGGCTATATATCATCCCGGAAAAATATACGGTTCCCATGGGATACATTTGTTTTCGTCTAGGGACGAACCCGAAGCGAAGCGAGGGTGAGTCGCTAGTAGTATAGTGAAATTTAACTATATCAAATTCCATACCATATTCCCATCTGCGACGGCGTCGACACATTCGTTCCTGGTCTTTAGCATCGAACACTGCCTCTTCAATAACTCTATATCTTTATTTAAAACTGCCCGATGAAGTGGTCTGTGTGAAAAATAAAACATTTAATTTAATAGCTTTAAAAAAAACTATCTTTTCGGTTTTTTTCGTGGATTTATTTTGATTTTTGGTTTCAGACGTTTCGAATGCTTTACAGCAATCATAGTCACGGGAGAAAGTGTCTCATAAAATAAATCCGCGAAATAATCCAAAAAGATACGTTTTATCTAAAATACCAAATATTCGTGTAATTCTAAAAAAAGTATTACTATTATAGCTTTTAAAAGAAAGAGAGACAAACATTTAGAAAAATGTTCTATTATATTCAAAACATCACTAAGATATACTAGTATCTTATAGCTCTTATCAAATTATTATAAAAGAATATTACAAAAAAAAAACCCCGACTGCGAAAAAAAATATTTAAAAAAATGAAAACATGTTGACGAATAAATTAGAGATCTCATTGTGAAGCTAAGAGGCAGGAGGCGGTGGGTTGCTCCTGGTACTTCTCTGACAGCAGAGTGGACTGTTGGAGCAACCCTATGGTTGTTGTGGTCTACTTCGGCAGACCTGCCGTCGGGGCGTCGTGGTTGAGTGCGTAATCGATCCTGCGACGCCCCATTAAGACGGGAGGTTCCGTTGGGTTTTAGTGGGTATTAACTACTTCCTTTTCTACCCGGTAAGACATCACAACGTTAAAAATAACGTGAACACAAAATTTTCATCATCATTAGGTCATCCATTCTTGAATTTTAAACGACACATAAAAGTACCTACTACAGTATCTTACGTAATAACAATTTGGACCAAGTCACTGGGCAATATGACGCAATAAACACGTGTCTCAGCTGTTTACTAGAAATAAAGTCGCACGTTCCATCTCTGTTCAGTATTTGAATTGATCATACATTTGTGTTTATTGTTGACATTATTAATATTATTTTTAGGGTTCCGCAGTATAAAGGCAAAAACGAAATCCTTATTATTGTCATGTCCAATTGTCCTGTCCTGTCCTTATGTCACTCAAACACTCAAAAGTATCTACTATTAGCCGTTGAAGAGTTCCACCTATCCACCTTCTGACCTTACCATCAGATCAGGTCGACGATACCGAATCACTGCACTATCAACGGTAATAGAAACACTTGCAAAGATTCAAGTCAATATGACAATTAGAAGGTTATCATTGGCTATTTTTCTACCCTTAAAGGAGGGGTGGGGGGAGGGGGGGGGGGGGGTGTTTTCTTTTTCAAATTAAAATGGGACCAAATTGGAAGTACACACTTTTAAACAATAGAAAAATTGTCTAAATCGGTTACCTAATAAATGACGGAGTTCTGAGGTAAACAAGCAAAAAAAAAAGAAATACAGCCGAATTGAGATTCTTCTGTTTTTTGAAGTCGGTTGAAAACAAATAATACACAAAAATGCGAAATATATCTATACTAATATTATAAATGCAAAAGTTTGTGAAGATGTATGGATGTTTGTTACTCTTTCACGCAAAAACTACTGAATGGATTTTAATGAAACTTTACTATTACATAGCTCATACAGCAGAATAACACATAGGCTACTTTTTATCCCGGAAAAATGTACGGTTTCCGTGGGATAGTTCTGTTTTTTTTTTCTAGAGGCGAACCCGAGCGAAGCGAGGGTGAGCCGCTAGTATGAAATAAGAGATGTAACATAGGTGACCTTATCGATAAAAAGGGTCTCTTCCAAGCAAAATATGTATGATAAACACAAACAAAATGTGTATTTTCTTTAATTATAGGTAAGTATAACTATTTTTCCGGATATTTTGCGTGATCATGATCATGGGAGGCTCCTTATTCTGAGAGAGACGTTTGTTTTAAAGTATACGACACGTAAGGTAACGGAAACCAAAAAATGAAATAAAATCATGAAAAAATGTTTTACTTATACAAAATCTAATACCTTTAAACGAGCAATTGTTGTATATAATTTATTATTTTATATACATATACCGGCGATCTCCGAAACAGCTATAACGATTTCGCTGAAATTTGGTATGTGGAGGTTACCGGGGGGCGAAAAATCGATATAGATTAGTCTTACGTCTGAGAAAACGCGTGTTTTCGAGTTTTCATGCGGTTTTCTTTCGCATTATTCCACGCAAAATATCAAGGTCGCTAATTTCAAGTGGCCAAGGCGCAAGATTGACAATTACAGATGGTTCGGGTTCTAATCCCGGTCGGATACAAAGTTTTTACATTTGTTTTTTTTTTTTTAATTTATTCAAGTTTTTTGTTTTTAAGCCAAATTAAAAAGAAAATTGTACATTTAGCCAAAAACTCCGAGCGATGCTCGGCCGCCCAGGTACTGTCATTTATATGCGTAAATCTGAGAAAATATTACAAAATCGTGTTATTTGACAAAAAAAAATATGATCGTATCCTCGATACACATAGATACAAGTTAGAATAGCTTGATGACACTTCTATATGCATATCTATCCATTTCTATAGATCGACAAGGGGAATAACCTGAAGATCTAGCAGTACACGTAGTAACAACATACTAATAATGACTTGTGTATAATTTCAAACGCATTATTTTAATCTTTATATCTTGCTAATGTTTAAATAAACGTTCTATTTAACAATCATATGGGTAATTAATAGCGGCTTTTATTTTGCTCTTATCGCATATATAAATAATACATATCTATACATATAATAAAACTGTAGAGGTCGAATGTCTGTCTGTACATAGAAAAAAAAAGCTAAAAACTGAGTCAGGGGTATGTAAGAAGAGAAATAGAACAAATCCAGATTTTTCCAATTTTTTTGTTTCTCTGTCTGTTTGTACAGGCTAATTTCCGAAACTGTTGGACCGTTTTAAATGAAATTTTGCACGGCGGTACCTTATATCCCCGGTCAACATCAATACATAGTATAAAACAAAGTCGCTTCTCGCTGTCTGTCCCTATATATGCTTAAATCTTTGAAACTACGCAACGGATTTTGATGCGGTTTTTTTAATAGATAGAGTGATTTAAGAGGAAGGTTTATATGTATAATACATGCATATTATAGTACAGAAAAACCGCCGAGAAATTCAAAGATTTGTATTTCATACTAACCATTAAAAAGTACCTAGGGCCGAACCCGAGCGAAGCGAGGGTGAATCGCTACTTTTAGATATTTTTCATCCCGGAAAATTAAAGAGTTCCCGTGGGATAGTTAAAAAACTGTAGTAACTTATACAGCTTAGTACACAAAAACTACTGATTGGATTTTACAATAATTATAGTTCATACATCAGAATGTGTTGTACGTTTTTCCGGGATAAAAGTAGCCAATTTTTTATTCTGATGTATGAACTATATTCTTGTAAAGTTTCAAGTAGTTTTTGTGTACTAAGCTGTATAAGTTACTATAGTTTATTAACTATCTCACGGGAACTCTTTAATTTTCCGAGATGAAAAGTATCTAAAATGTTGACCGGAGATATAAATTACCACCATGCAAAGTTTCATTTAAATCGGTCCAACAGTTTCGAAGATTAGCCCGTACAAACAGAAAAACAGGTAGAAAAACAAAAAATCTGGATTTGTTTTATTTCTGTTCTTACATCTCCCTGACTCGGTTTTTAGCATTTTTTTTTTCTATGTACAGACATACGACCTCTACAGTTTTATTATATGTATAGATTTTAGTTTCAATATCAATTTATATAACTATGTAAGAGTATTTATTTTTAATTTACTTTGAAAATGAATGGACAATATATAGATTTTGTACATGAAGACAGTGAAACTCATTTATTGTACAGGTAATCAACGGAACTATAGAGATTTTATTTGTATTGCTCTATATTGTTAAATCAAAGCATTAAAACATGACCTCTTCTATATAGTTCCATTTGAAATAGGTTTATCTACACTGATATTATAAAGAGTTTGTTTGTTTGTTTGGTTGAATGCGCTAATCTCAGGAATTACTAATTCAATTTGCAATTCATTCAATTTGAAAAATTCTTTTGCATTAGATAGCCCGTTCAATGAGGAAGGCTATAGGCTATATATCATACGATATCTAGTGTATCTATTCCATACTACTATAGCGCATTCAAACAAACAAACAAACAGCCTCTTTATAATATTAGTATAGATTTAGATAAATAAAAACTAAATAGTTATGAAACAAAAAAAAATACAATAAATTCAAGATATGTTTTAGAAAAAATAAATATTATATTTTTAATAATAATAAATTAAATATGAGATAACATACTAAAACAATTTAAAGAACTTATAAACATATAACTTATATGTATACTTTTAAAACTTATTTTAAAATTTAAGCACGCAACACACTGGTGTCAAAAGGGAAAGTACCTGAAAGGCTGGCCTCTAATGGCAAACAAGAATTTATATATACATATAATAAAATTCTAACCGAGTCGAATCTGTACATTACATATTTCTTAGAAAATCTTATTGAAATATTCATTATTATAGATACAGAGGCCGAATCTATAGTTTTTAGATTTTTTTCTGTCAAATTTAAAACATATTACTATTTTTACATATTGTATCATAAAATTAATTATAATTTAAAAAATTATTAACATTTATTTTTTATTTCATTATAAAACTAATATGCCTAAATTGATTTTCTCATTTGGTCCCTAATAAGTATTCGATGTATAATTTTTAATTATTTGAAAGTTTGTGGCCCGTGGAATCAAAATCTAAACACTTCTTAAAAGACATAACACCTCATCGTCTTATCGCCTCTAATGGTGAAGAGAGCCAGCTCGTTTATAATAATAATTATAATTAAGTGTACATTTATTTAGTATACAAGTATAATAATTATTAAGTATGTTTGTTATAATGAATATACATATATAATGAATTTCCTTTATTGTAAATAAATAATAATTTGCACATTAACATTGGTTTGTGAACAAAAAAGGTTAATATCTAAAATATTAAGTATATGAAATACTAATAAATTATAATAAAAATATAGTACTCACAAGTATCCATCGTCATCTCTTTGAACACAGAATATCCAATCAATATAAGCTTGATGGCATATTATTTTTCTCCGCTCTTCAGGGGATAGATCTACTAAAATATCAGACGAAGCTATATGGAACATATCAGGATTCCCCTTAATATTAATAATAGTTCCGTCAAGCATTGTTATGCTTGTACTTTCATTTGATATGGTTCCTTCTGCATGTTCATTATTATTAGCTGGTTTGGGGTCGGTGAAAATATCAATGTTTAACTTACTAAATGAAATATTTGAAAGGGATCCAATAGAGAAGGTACCAAGACTTGCTTCTGATATATTACTATTATCATCTAATAGGTCACTTATATCCCGTAGCTGATCAATTGATTCATTAGAGACACATTCATTAATTTCTCTTTTAATATTTTCAGGTTCTATTAAATTCACATTTTTAGGATCTATCACAACCTTTTTTACTTCGTCCACGGCTGCTATACAGTCAGGGACAGGGTATGTGGTCACAGTTTTTCTTTTAATTTTACTTTTTAACGCTTTTTGCTTCTTAATTTGTGTACTATACGATAAATAAGATTGGGTTTCCACAGACACTTGGCTCATTGAAGTTAATAATGACAATATTGCTTCAACTCTTAATTCTGGATTTATGATGGAACATAAAGCAGTGAAGAGTGTGTCGTACTTCTTCTGTCCGATCAATCTAGTAACTGCGTCAGAAGTGAGCTCAACCTTAGAGTAACCATCATTATACGTCGCGACAGTTCGACTACTACATTTTAAAATATTTAATGTGTTTTTAATAACTAGGTTTGGGTATTTCCCCTTCAAAAAGTCATTTTCACTCGCCTCATATATAATATCCTCCTTAAACTCATTCTGTGGCACATTTTTAGGGAACACAAGCTTAATTTTTTTTAAACCTTTCCTTTTTATATCAAACGGTATTTTTATAAGTTTTGCTCTTATTTCCGATGCGTCTGCAGTAGACATAATTATAATTTGAACGTTACACCATTTTATCAGTTAATTATTATTAAACATATTGTTCAACGTTATTAAGCGTAGTTAAATAAATTTAAAACTAAATCTGAACACGAAAAACATAAATCTATCTGGGGCATTCCCCTTCGGTATAGGTTCTTTCAAAATACAGATAATATATTCCATGTGCTAATATAAAACCACAGATTATTAATTTGGGTTTGACAAGTTCTCAAGCAATCCACTTGGAGCGCCACTTTACTATGGCTATAATGTATTGATTTATTAATAATAATTCTAATTTTTATTCGATTTATTTTTGCGGATGTATTATTACATGTTATTTCATGTCAAAATATGTAGGCATTTTGAAGTTTGACTGATTATTAATTATTAAGTGTACACTTGTTTAGTATTATAAAATTAAATGTATTATAGAAAAAAAGTACTTACTCTAAGTAAGTACTTTTTTTCTATAAATATGTATGTTATATTTATCTATTATCATAAATAATAATATATATTTTATTATTAATTTTTTCATAAATAATATTTATTATTAATTGTTTTTTTGAAGTTATACTTCTTTTGGTACGTTTGGACAAAATATAAGATAAATTTTTTACGACGCGCGTGCAGATAGACAGTCGAAAACGACATGATGAAGTTAGCTGCATTCCTTTTACTAACAGAGAGTTGTGAACAGAGATTTTTGTTCTGTTACGCCAAAGAAGTATAACTTCTTACGTGCGTACATAAGTTTTTTTAACACACACGCTTTGTTTTCATAAAAATAATATAATTTGAGCTTATCTACTAAGTATCTACTAAGCTACCATCCTCTACACCGACTAACTGCGAGACGAAATTATAAATTCGGATGTATGTATGTTAAATCTGTCCTTCTTTCAGAAACGAAACAATTTTAATTTTTAACATGATGTGGAAATTAAGTCTAGTACAAACTAGAGTCGCACCTTACAACCTTCATTACATAACAGTCTGTCAGGAGTAGTGTAGAGTCTGTCAGTAGCGTAGTCTGTGTGTCAGTATGTTACATAATGAAGATTGTGGTTGTTTTCTGGGAGACGAACGCAACCGTAGATGTAATAGTGTAACTATCGTTGCGTGGTCTTAGAAAACTTTGCCTCTGGAGAGTTTAGAAGCAGTGTGTATGTTTTCTTTTGAGCGTGACACTCTCAATCTAACATTGTTAAAAGCTTGAACCGGAATAAACCGGTTCTACCAGCGGACACGTACGAGAGCTCATCAGAGTAGTGTATCTATCATACGTGGTTGTATGAAACTTTATCTATGTAGAAATACTTACTCATAAACTACGCTTTTCTTGGCATCGATTTATGTATGGTAATGTAATAGTGGGTCGAGAATTCGTCGAAATTAGAAGCTTAACATGATGTCATCCTGCAATCGTTAAATAGACATTTTATTTATTTATTTAGTAGAGCATATAGTAATTAATAAATATAGGCAATATTAGATTACACTAATCACTATTTTAACTTATAGAATTAACAACAGAGTACATTAAAAAGAGAAGCGAAAATTCAACTACATAATTTATCATGATAATAATTTCACATCAAATATAATGTGAATGTGTGTGTAATATGTATATATGTATGTGTGTGTGCGTTTCTAAATATATATCTATGGACGTCCGCATGTGTGTTGGCTCATGTAATCAAAGTGCTAAACACTTCTTAAAAGACGTAACCCCTCATCTTATCGTCTCTACCGGTGACAGGAGACGTAGCTCGTTTTCTCTGAATCGACATTGCCATTCAGCGGGGGAATGCAGCTAGCAGTCTTGCCACTATTCCACGCGGACATGACTTGTACAATAATAACTAAGTGTACATTTGTTTTGTATATTTTGTAAATAATTAAGTATATTTGTAATTTTCTTTACCTTAGTATATAAAAGGCAAAAGTGATTGACTGATCTGTCAACGCACAGGCCAAACCCTCAGGGCTAGAAACTTAAAATTTCGCACTCGTATTCCTCATATAACAAAGACATCCACTAAGGAAGGATTTTTCAAAATTCAACCCCCAAGGGGGTGAAATAGGGATAAATGTTTGTATGAAACTTTTTATTCCTTGGACATATTTGCATAAAATTTCGTATTTTTCGTAGTTTGATCGCGAGCGAAGCCGAGGGTTGTGCTAGTTGTAAATCAAAGTTAAATGACAATCGTTATATCATAGGATCAATAAAATATCATACTCAGATGCTTATTTTAATTTCTATTCTTCTACAATTATAGTATGACCTCTTATTAAATCCCTTACGTCCGAAAAAATCCTTATCCATTATTTCAGCGTGCTTTAGTTAAGAGTTACATTATAACCACAAAGCAATTTGAAAAAAAAAATGTTCTCAATTCCTATATAATAAAACAAAAATCTAATAATAATATAACCTTTTTAAACTGGGATGTTTTTATTTGTGGTACTAATTGTTTCTCGTTATGTATAGATTATTTTGTTTATTTAGAACTATAGCCTGATTCTCTTGTATTGAATGAAGGCTTGTGCCTAGCCGTGGAACATTAAAAAGGGCCGAATACAATTTATTGGCTTATTTAAATTGGTATAAATATATACGTAAAAGAGATATTGCATCGTAACAGGCAACTTATGATAGACACCATATGCATAATAAATAATAATAATAATATTATAAAGCTGAAGCGTGTTTGTTTGTTTGCTTGGTTGAACGCGCTAATCTCAGGAACTACTAATTCGATTTGAAAAATTCTTTTTGCATTAGATAGCCCGTTAACTGAGGAAGGCTATAGGCTATTTTGACTCCAAAATGTGAATAAATCCTTCATGGACCTGAGTATACGCATATGTAACAAGATTCCATAAACTTTCTTAGATATACCTTTTTAATTTAAAGATAAAATTATAAATATTTAATTGAGTAAAGCGTAATACTCTGTTCAAGAGTTTCTTGTTGATGGTAATGTGTGGAATTAAGATATATTGACTCATATGCTGGCTATGTATATATATATATATATATATATATATATATATATATATATATATGTATATATATATATATATATATATATATATATATATTAGACCTCTTCTGAACTTCTAAAACTTCGAAATTAAAAAAAACAACTCTTGAGTTTCTCGTTGGCTCTTCTCAGCAGAACTGTCTTAAGCATCGGTGGTAGCTTCCTCACGGACTGACTACACTGTTCTTTAAATTAAATTGACTATTCAAAAGTACCCATATTAAGTGTATTTGAATAAATTTTCATTTCATTTCAATAATTAAAATATTACAACGAACAAAAAAAAATTAGAGAGCAAACAGTACAAATATAAATAAGCAATATATACCTTTTGTAGCAAATATTTAATAACTTTTAGGACAGCTACAACATTAAGCTCTCCCGTGAGCATAATTGATTCAAAACGTCGAGAACCAAAAATCATAATATATCCGTAAAAAAATCCGAAAATATTTTTTTTTAAATTATCCAATTCTCTTACACATTTATTAAGTAATCGACTACTCTAAATGGAAATACAATCAATAAGGAATTTTTGTATTCATTCACTTAAACTAATTCAAAAACCGTCTTAAAAATAAATAGGTAGGTACTTTATAACACAGGACTTTACATTTAACGATAGCGCGAAGAATTTTTTTTTCTCACCCTCCAAATTTTGCCACCCCTGAAAATTGGCCGCCCTGGGTGCTAGCCCAGAGTGCCCCTACTGTAAATTCAGCACTAACCATGTTTTCCTTCACCGTAAGACAAGTGGTAATTATGTTGGAAATGAAATATGAAGACTGATACTTTGTAATATAATATTGTTATTACTTTGTAATATAATATTACAAAGTGTCAGTATGTTGGTGTTCTACTATTACAAAAAGAAAATTAAAACAATGCGTTTCTCTGGTGCAATTGTTTTAACTTAATATAATTTTAGTTCATAGCTTATTAGCAGATGACATTGCCCACGACCATCAAAAGAACACATAATAAATTTAAAACAAACTCTCTTCAAGTAGGCAAAGACGCAGATAGAAAGCAGTCCAATATATTTTTTTTTTATCATACATAATTATATATTAATTTATTATGAGAGTCTGACGATGGAATCTTATAATTCAAAGTTTTAAATTTTAATATAATTTATTATTTATCTTTTTTTTTAGTTTCCAAAAGTTCTGTACTTTTTTTTGTTACTAAACGAAAGATTTCAGAATATCTAAACATAACGAATGTCAAGTATCGGAATACTATAAAGAGATATCTTAAATATTTTGAGGCCGATGGAATCGAAATGTATTATTTTAATAAACGTATTTATATCTTGTAAAAAAGATTTAAATTGTAATTTTACTTTATTTTAATTTCTAATAAATACTTTTTTGTGCTGCCAACACTGACTCTATTGGCGGTAAATCCCCGAAAAATAACAAATCAAGTAAATTAGTACGAATAAACGAGACAAATATATTTCCACATATTTCGAAATTGCCGACTTAACATAAAGTTCAAATACCTCTGATGCGCATAAATATCTACAAAACACATCATATTTAATTTCATTTAGACGCTTTGATAATAAAATGTATGATAATAACTACATAAGTGAAACAAGATAACTCTGTCAATATTTGTTTTGTTGCCGTTACATGACTAGATCAATTTTGATAAATATTAAGCCTATCTAGGTATTAATTATTAGTATTTAAGTATGAAATGAATAAATCCCTAGAAGAGAAGTTTTCACGTCGCATCTTATACATAGTCTTTTTTATTGATGTACAATAAATAATATTTATTATTATAAAATATCTATACATATAATAAAATAGTAACTTGTAAATCGATGTGCGCGTTTCACAACAATAAGTACTGAACCGATTTTAACCAAATTTTTTGTAGAGATAACTTATTACTCGAATCAACATTTAGGACACCTTTAATATCTGGTTCTATCGAGTCGTTCTTAGAAATCTACACGTCTAAAGCTGGCTAAACCTTAAGAGATACATCAAAATAATGTACTAGAAAATTGTAAGGTTTAATATTAAATAAGGCCTATAGAAAAATCTGCAATAGCGTAAGTCTCTCTCCAAAGGTACAATCACAATAACTATTCCTATCCATTTAAAACGTAGGAACACATCCAAGCGAAGCGAGGGTAAGTCATTAGTTAAGAATATCAATATAAGAAATTCGTCGATAATCATTATTGAGAGTTTGAGGAAAATATATGTATATGAGTAGAATTTACTTATCTATATAAGCATATAAAAAAAACTGTTTCTATCATTCAAATTCATAAATAGCTACTATAATAAAAAAGATCGGTTTACAGACAGAAGGTAAAACGGTCCGGAACAGTATTGTCTTTACCTATTTATATGTATCTGTATTTATTTCACGGGATCAATTACGACTAGCTTTTTGGAAGGCTTGTGTAGGGAAGAGATTTAAATTTATTTAATGTTAAGCATCAGCAGATCATTTTTTTTGACGTCGGGAAATGTATTTAGGCACGAAGTGTGGGATTCACCGACAAATCCAATACTACCCCCTAAAACCCAACGGAACCTCCTCCGTCTTAATGGGGCGTCGTAGGATCGCTTACGCACTCAACCACGACGCCCCGACGGCAGGTTTGCTGAAGCAGACCACAAAAACCATGGGGTTGCTCCACAGTCCACTCTGCTATCAAAGAAGTATCAGGAGCAACCCACATAGCACACCATCCACCGAGGTGGGCCACCTCCCTTGTATAAATCCTAATATACCTACTACTGACTACTGAGCAGCAATTGGATATATGTACTTTATTTAGACTTAAATAAAGATATAATAAGCGATATGGATTCATCAACTTGATTTAAAGTGATAAAATACATAAAACTATAGTGAGGAAGCCATATTTGTTGTATATGGATTAAGATTCATTGTATTGGTTTTCTATTAAAAAAAGTTTTACTAGTAAAATCTATACAGATAAATAAAATTGGAGTGTCTGTTTGTAACATTAAAATAACCGCTTTTTAATAAATGCATATGGATGTATACACGATACATATACCAAAACAACATTTTTTACAATTTTTGTCTGTCTGGCTGTCTGTCTGTCTGTCTGTCTGTCTGTTTGTTCCGGCTAATCTCCGAAACGGCTGAACCGATTTTGACGGGTCTTTCACTAACAGATAGCTGATGTAATAAGGAGTAACTTAGGCTACTTTTATTTTAGAAAAAGAATCAGGATTCCGCGAAAAAAAAACCCATAAAATTGTGAACAAAATCCGCGTATGGCGTACGCACCCAAGCAAAGCGAGAGTAAATCGCTATATAATTTAAATGAATATCTTAGGAGTAGCAAGCTACTATTTATGTATAAACATAGCTAACCGTGAAAACGTACCTAGGGACGAACGCGAGCGAAGCGAGCGTGAGTCGCTAGTAACTTATAAAATAATAACAGCTAAAATTATATAAATAATATTTCATATGCAAGTATAAAAGTAATTAAAATCATAAAAATGTTCAAAATTAAAATTCACAAACATTGTAAGGTACTTTGGTGCCAATTTTCAAGTTTTTTGAATTTATTTTGTTATTTTGTGGGTAGGCTGTCTGTAACAACTGTATAATACCTTTGTGATGTCTAACGCCTTAGTCTCTCCCATGAGCATGAAATTGCTGTAAAGCATTCGAAACGTCGGGAACCAAAAATCAAAATAAATCCGCGAAAAAATCTGAAAAGATAGTTTTATTTAAAATAATAGAAATACATATAGATTGCGTAGCACATAAGTACATCTATACATATAATAAAATTCTAATTGAATCGAATCTGTACATGTAATATTTTTTGAAAAATGTTATTGTAATAGTCATTATTATCGATACACAGGCCGAATCTATAGTTTTTAGAATTTTTGTCTGTCTGTTTGTGAGCGCATCACGGAAAAACCACTGGAGGAATTTTGACGAAATTTGTTATGAATTATGATGATAGCTGGTTATCCGGGTCAACATATAGAATACTTTTTACTGCGGGAAAATATCTCATCTCTGAGAAATCTATACTAAACGTTAAAGCGTAAGTAAATATTAATAAAAATAATATAAATGATTTTTTTTTTATTTATAATATACGTCGTACAGGTAACCCAACCCAGCTTTCTATTTTTAACTTGGCAGCCCCGTCTAAGGGGCAGTCCCATTTCAAACTACCAACTTTAGTTAAGTTTGGAAAGATCTCAGATTGTTTTATTGACTAGCTGATTAGACAGGCTTTGTTTTCTAATTTTAATAAATAGCATTAGATATATTACAATACAGTTTCTAAATAAAAGTACCGATTTTTGACAGAGAGTTTTCTCGCGTGACCATGGTTGCTGTAAAGCATTCGAAACGTCGGAAACCAAAAATCAAAATAAATCTGCGAAAAAATCCGAAAAGATAGTTTTAATTAAAATACAGTTTCTGTACAAGTAAAAATTTTAGAAAATATTTCAGTTTTTGACAGACTGACTGACAGATAGACAGATAGACAAAAATTGTAAAAAATGTTGTTTCGGTATATGTACCGTGTATACGTACATATTATGAATTTAGTAAAAAGCGGTTATTTTAATATTACAAACAGACACTCCAATTTTATTTATATGTCGCAGGGAAATTGTAAGAAATTATAATTTCACGGTTTTTACAGTTTATCTGCGACATGTATAAAATTCTACATAAAGCCGGCTCGTTTTTCGCACTCAATAATTTCCATTGTTATAATCCGACGCGGACTTTTACCTACAAATAGTTATTAAATACATTTGTTTTATATGTGTTTGATTTCATTATATATTTCTTCTTCTTCTACACAAATGATAGCATTATGTAGTACTAATTTTTATCCAACAGGTGGAAAATATTTAAAAATATAAGATCACGATTGGGATTTTAAATAAAACTATCTTTTCGGATTTATTTTGATGTTTGATTCCCGACGTTTCGATTGCTTTACAGCAATCATGGTCACGAGAGAGACTCTCCCGTCAAACTCTCTATTAAAAGTATTATGTAAACCATGATTGGGCTTTGATTTGTTAATTTTTAAACAAAAAAAATATTCAATGTACATAATATATAATGTAAAAATATGTGTACTCGCAAATAATTTCATAATGTAGTCTTTCTAGCTCATTCTCATCAAGGTTAAAGTCTAGATCTAGATGTACCTATATAGCATAAGCCACGCCCTCCAACGCCTAAGTCCCACCCACACTTAATTGAAAGATGCTATTATAAATGTCCACTAATCTATACATATAATAAAATTGTAACTAAGCCGAATCTGTACATTAAATATTTTTTGGAAAATCTTATTGAAATAAACATTATTATCGATACAGAACGAATCTATAGTTTTTAGAATTTTCGTCTGTCTGTCTGTCTGTTACCGCATCACGGAAAAACCACAGGAGGGATATTGATGAAATTTGGTATGGTGATAACTGGCTATCCGGGTCAACATATAGAATAGTTTTTACTACGGGAAAATATCTTATCTCTAAGAAATCTATATCAAACGTTAAAACGTAAGCAGGGACGAACCCGAACGGAGCGAGGGTGAGTCGCTAGTATTATGATAAAGAGCTAAAGTTTATAAGTTTGTATGTAGCGGGTAATCTCTGCAACTACTGATACGATTCTGATAATTTTTTCACTAATAGTCTAGTCAACAAGTGCCTTTTTGGTCAACTTTTTTTCAGCAGTCTTGGAAAAATATGAACGAGGTGTCGTTCGATTTGGAATGGCAGTGGAACAAAGTAAAAATAACATTTTTTTATTTCCATCTCTTCAGAGACCTTTCAAAAATAGCTTCAAAAAAGAAAAATAATCTCAAATTTGTTATTTAACAATTATCGCACTTGCAATATTCATGTTCAAACAGAAAAAAAATATAGGTAAATAATTATTATAACTATTACATAAATAATTGAAATATTGTGATAAAAAAAACTTTTCCGGCGGATTTTTGTTAATTTATTTCTCCAGTAATCCCCTGAACTTTTCCATTTCTTAAATTTTATATTTAATATGTTAAAATATTTTTTATTAATAAAGTGTCCAAAGTAAGCGTGGCTTGTGCAAACCAGAGCACCCGTTTTCGGCCGTATTTTTATCCCTCTGAGAAAATTATGAATATTGGTCCTACAGTTCCAAGAGGCGGCTTGTTTAAGGAAATTTCCTCTTCTTTTTAAATTTAAAAAATCTTGATTAGGATTTGAGATATTTGCAAAAAACTAACCCCCCTTTTCTAGTTAATTGTTTATAACTTTTGCAATTTTCGCAAGCGGAGCTTGGATTTTTTCAAAAATCATCTACATGCCATTCCGAATCGAATGATACCTCGTTCATATTTTTCGGAGACTTTTTTTTTAATTTTGTTTCTTTTTTAAATTTTCTACATTTGGTTTGTCAAATGTCTAAAAATATGAACATATGGATGCTTTAGTTCTAAAAGTCACTAAATCCATTTTTATCGATATTGAGTTTACCAGTTCAAAAAATTTCTTTTTTTTTGTCTATGAGTTGGTCTAATCCTTTGTTCAAATATAAGTCGTTAAGTTGGTTTTTTCCAAATTCTAAAATCACTAAATCCTCTAAACTGAATTCAAAAAGTCACTAAATCCAAATTTAAGCAACAAGTACCCAAATCCACTGAAATAAATAATAATAATATCCAAATCTTATAGAAAACTCACGCAACACAAGTAAATTTCAAGTAGTCTTTTTAGAAAAGAATCTAAGGGACGAGGAAAATCTTGAAGATCGCGTCTCAAAAATTAAGAATTACAAGAACCTGTATGATGCTCATATAAAACCATCAATACCTGGAATAGCTGTTTGCCGCAAAGTACGCTTTCAAAGATTCCGACACCCTGAATGTAGTACCTCGAGGACAGGTCAAAATTTTAAGAAGATGACATTATATTGTATTGGCATGGATGGCAAGATCACTGCAAATCTCAATAACTGTTATCAAGGGATGGTACCATTAAAACCAGCTAAACTTAAAGATATCAAAAAACTTCTTGAGTATGTTCCTGTTCAAAAACGACCATTCTATGATGACAAACTTTTAGCAGCTGCTTCTTCAGGAAGAGAGCAGGATAATGAAAATAACGATACGCAGGAAGAAATATATGAATAAGCAGATAATATTAATTATAGTACTGTCTTCGTTATGATTAAACGTGATTTTAAACGAATTTGAATATTAGAAGTAAGATTTTCATAAGAAGTCCCTAGCTCCATTAATTTCGCAATAAGTCCTATTTGTTAATTATTTAATACTGATCATTATAATAACAAGTCACATACTTTAAGAATGTTATATTACAGCCTACCCAATAAACTATTGTATTATTTTTTTCCAAATTTATTTATACAGCCATTTTTGCTAAATATTTTTTTTTAACTTAGAATGATCATATCTCAAAATAAAGAAAATGGATTTAGTGACTTTTAGAACTAAAGCATCCATATATGTCAACCCTACTACTCAAAAGTGAAAAGCATGTTCAGGGATTCCCCAAAATAATTGATGCGTAATGTTTAAGTATAGGAGGAGGGACCAAGAGCTTTGCTTACTTTTGCTGATAAGGGAGTGGGAGGAGTCAAAAATAACTATAATTTTGTTTATGTAATAGTTGAATAGGCAGTGGTGGCCCAGTGGTAACGCGCTCGCTTGGGAAACCGACTGCAGCGGGTTTAAATCCCGGGTCCCGCACCTCTGATATTTTCATGTACGAATCATTTCCAACATGATTACCACTTGCCTTACGGTGAAGGAAAACATCGTGAGGAAACCTGCAAGTCTGAGAGACTCTCGCAAGTTTTCTAAAGACATGTGAAGTCCGCCCGCACTTGGCTAGCGTGGTGGACTATCGCCTGATCCCCCTCGTATTGAAGGGAGGTCCACCCCCAACAGTGGGATATAAAAAGGGCTAAATACAATAGTTGAATGGCCCAACATGTACGAGGGATAAATCCATAAGTAATGAGGTCATTAACCCCTCTCATTTTTGATACATCACTCATCTTACACACTGTATAGTGCAAAAAGAATTTATCTAACCAGAATTAGAACAAATTTTTTTAACTTTATATAAATTAAATTGACATACTTTTGCATTTATGAACCGATTGAAATAAAACACAGAAAAACAGACAAAAATTCTCAAAATCATTGTTTTGGTTTCTATTACGTTAACAAAGATCGCCAATAATAGCTAGAATTATTATGATTGTATATATATAAAATAGTATGGATTAAAAATAAAACCACAAATACAATTATAAATTTATTACTACGTTTTACAATATTCCAAAAAAAAGAGATCAAAACTCACATATTTCTTCATACTTGTAGATTTACAATTTTTATGTTCAATAAAAAAAAAATCTTAATCTATTTATATTAGGAAAAAAAAACTTTACTTGCGCAAATAAAACTGAATAGTTGTACATAATAAAAAAAAATAAAATAAACAGCACTTTTGAAAGTTTTTATTTTTTATTTTTTGTATTTTTTTTAAAGAAGATTAAAAAAAATAATAACATTATATGTACTTGTAAAAATATACGAAACGCATTTTTATTATAGCATAGCAGTAATATATAGGATACATCAAAACCCATCAAACGAACCAAAACTCGAAGGTGTAACTGGTAGCCATTGAAGAGTTCCACCATCCAACTCCTGGCTCCAGCATCAGCTCAGTGAGATGGCATCAAATTCTTATATTCATATAATATTATAAATGCGAAAGTAACTGTCTGTTACGTTTTCGCACTTAATCCGCTAGAGATAAGCCGGAACAAAGAGG
The DNA here is from genome assembly GCA_905404265.1 of Fabriciana adippe. Taxonomy (NCBI): domain Eukaryota; kingdom Metazoa; phylum Arthropoda; class Insecta; order Lepidoptera; family Nymphalidae; genus Fabriciana; species Fabriciana adippe. Next base: position 804,370 of record FR990010.1, read on the forward strand.
ACAGACAGACAAAAATGTTAAAAATCATGTTTTTCTTATAAGTACCGTATATAATTCCATATGCATTTAGTATAAAGCTGTTATTTTGACATTACACACAGACACTTCAATTTTATTTATCTGTATAGATAATGTTATCAAAATAAGAATATAAAATTATTTGTTAGTCTTATTTGAGTACATTTGTAATTTAAATGAAAAGTAAAAAAAAAAAATATTAATCATCAAGGCCTTGAGTAGGACGGATCAATAAATTTCAGATATTAATGTATTAAAAAAAAAAAACAAACAAAATTGTAAATCTACAAGTTTCATACAAACTGTCACTAAAACTATATTGTAAAGATTATTTATAAGCTGTGAACAAAAAACAAATTATATTCCTCTTACACACATATACATATTTAAAACCAAAAAAAAAAAAAAAAAATTAAAAAAGTTTTTTTTTATTGTGGTTTTCGATTGAAAAAATAAAAAAAAAAGAAACCAATTGAATACTATGTAAAACAGATAATATCCACAGCACATTTAAAAAAAAAACAAAAATTGACAAATTAAAGGGCTGTTAAATGTCAAAAATGAAAAAATATTGTACAATTCGTTCACAAAATATATATGTATCTATACATATATTACAAATAACTACAGAATCTAAGGCACTAAGTTACTACTACTAGTGTATAATACTTAATTTTAGAGATCCTTGGGAAAGGGAAAAAAATTGATTAGACGGTGGGAACCAATCAGAGATACAGTCTTAATTTTTTTTATATAATAATTACAGTATATTAATTATCAAAACAAACATTTTTGACTATATTTTTTTACTCAAAGTAGCGAAATTCGATTTAATTTTATAAAATAGCTTCAAATTGTTTACTTATTTTTCTTTTAAAATATTTCTAAAAAAATTATTGTTCCTAAATCTATTAAAAAAAATTAAATCAAATTCGTAGAAAGATAGAATCAGTCTAAAAGATTACCTAAAGTATAGCATTTTGATAAAAAAAAGTAATGTCACAATCAGTCTCTATATTTTATATTTAATCTACCAAAATGGTAGGTTTTAGTAGAAACTAGTAGTTTACAATGACAATATTATTAGAAAAAATATACATCTTATACTAAAAACTAAAGGTGGGTTAAACGGTTTTACACTAAAATTAAAAAAAAAATAGTAAGTAATTCTAATTCAGTCTAATTATTAAAAAACATGAGTCCGAAATTTTGGTGGTATTTCCTCTGAAATCTTTCTCCAAAATATTTCTAAACAATTTTTTAATTTAACACCTTTTACTATTCCGAAAAAAAAGATTTTTTTTTAAAAAAGCTATACTTACTATCTATATATCTTCATCTATAACTAGTTTTGAGTCTGTAGATTCGTTTAAGTCTTGATTATCACAGTTTAAATCGCCATCTTGGTTTTCATTTTCTATACCATTATCTGCGACAGTGTTGCCATTCATCATAATTGTTGATAAATTTCTTAAATAATTCTCCATATTAGCTGTCAATGCTGCCATAATTTGATTTTCGATACTTTTAATATTTTTCACATCGTTCCCTTCATTTTTTGGTTGAGTATCAGATCTTAATAGATTTGCTAATATTGGATTAGCTCTTAACATATCATCAGTGTTGCCATCATCAATATTTTCATTCTTTGTATGTGTTCTTTTGTGTAAGATAAAAACGTCCGGATCTTTAAAACACTTGGAACACTCCATACATTTGAATGTGTCATTATGAGTTTTATATGAGGGTATGTTCATTTCTTCTTCTTCACTATTGTCTGACTGTGTTTCTGTTTGTTTGTTTTCTGTCTGTGAGTCATTGTTTGTGTGTTCTAATAGTGTAAAATTGTTTGTATATGGTGATTGAACTTCTTCCGTAGGTGATGGTGGTTGTTGCTCTGTAAAACATACAAAATATAATATATACATATAAATAATTAAATGTTAATAAATAATATATGAAAAATAGTTCTATATTAGCAAATTTTTATTTGCAATTTTTTTTTATTAAAATTACAAATTTTGTTTAATTTATCCTTATTATAATTTTTACATAGGTACATTTTAATTTTTTTGAGCGAAATTCTAATTCTTTCTCTAAAATAAAAGTAGCCTAAGTTACTTCTTATAAAATCAGCTATTTGCCAGTAAAAGTCCTGTCAAAATTAGTCCAGCCGTTTCGGAGATTAGCCAAAACAAACAGACAGACAAAAATTTTAAAAATTGTGTATAAGTACTGTTTATAATTTATTATGCATTTAGTAAAAAGCTGTTAATTTGACATTACAAACAGACACTTCAATTTTATTTATCTGTATAGATAGATATAGTAGAAAAAAAAAAATACCTCCATTTAAAGCAGTTATTCCCGCAGCTTGCATTGCTAGCATAGTTTGAACATATATTGCTTGGGCCATTTGTTGGTGCATCTGTAAATAAACAGTATTATCCCTTAAATCTTCTATCTTACTAATATTATAAATGTGAAACTTTAGATGGATGTTTGGATGTTTGTTACTCAATCGTCCCAGAATGGCTGAATGGATTTGGATGAAATTTGGCACAGAGATAGATTATTCTGGAATAGCACAAAGGTTATTTTTTATCCCGGAAAATGTACAATTCCCGTGGGATAGAATTGTTTTTGTTTTTCTAGAAGCGAATCCAAGAGAAGCGAGGGTGAGTCGCTACTAATATTATAAATGTGAAAGTTTGTGAGGATGAATGGATGGATGTTTGGTATTCTTTCACACCAGAACGGCTGAACGGATCTGGATGAAAGGCACAGAGCTAGATTATAGTCTAGAATAATACTTTTATCCTGGAAAAATGTATGGTTTCCGTGGGATACATTTTTTTTGTTTTTCACTAGGAACGAACCCAAAGCTAAGCGAGGGTGGGTCACTAGTATTATAAATGGGAAAGCTTTTTGTGGATTTTCCTAATCATGTTATACATTTTGTAAAAATATTAAAAATATAATGAAATAATAATCACTTACTGTAGCATCTATAACATTAGAGGGTGGTGTCCATGTTGAGTTTCTCCTTTGGTATGGGGCTGGTGAATCAGTCGGTAAGTTTCTAGACGGTATGGCATCTTTCTTTAATGTCCTCCACTGACCTGAAATATATACAACAGTTAAATTATTAAGCAGTTTAGATTTCCTTTTTTTAGTTTTATTTAAGTCTTATGAACTTATGATATGTACATATTATATACTATGAAAGTGGAAGGGTTGCATTGAGATTATATAACATGATTTTCCATATTTCATATTTAACTAAATATTATGTACATATTTAGTTAATTATCATGCAAAACTTAATCATAATCAAGCTACATATAATTAAAAAACAATTTAAATTGCAACGTAACATGGTTGAAGTCTAAATTTTTGATTATTTTAAGAGTTATGTTTAGTGATCAGAAAAGTAACAATATTTTTATTGCTACTCAGACGTATTTTCTTTTTTTATATATTTAATATACCTATAAAATATTCTATTTATATCTGTAAGAATCACATCTCAAAAAAAGTAAATTCAACAAGCTTCCCTTCTTAATTAACACGAGTGTTTATTTACCTTTATTTTTCTGCCCGCTCGTCATCGTATAATCATCTGCTGTGAAATGTAAACTGCAAACTTTGGAATATTTCGTGTATGGCTTTCCTCGCTTAAGTATCTTATTCCATAATTTAGCTAATTCTTCATCTCTAGGAAATTGGTGGAACGATACGTTTTTCGCTTTGCCGGCCATCGATGTACACCGCGGTACAGTGCAGTAATATGGCATTTTGTTAAGTTATACCACTTTCATTAGGTCAATTACATAACTAAGTTATACTACTTTTGTTATTTAATGAATTTGTATTGATATTACAAAAACAAACAAAACTGTGAATAAACACCAAGCCGACATGATTGATGAAAATAAAACAAATATATTTAATGTTGTCTGTGGATTTGGTCCGAAGTGTTGCTAGGGTTACAATTTGTTTTTTTTTTCACGTTGTTTATATAGTCAACTTGGGTAACTTCGTATTTTATATAATTTAAAATAAATTACGACTGCAAGGCAGTTTGTCAGTAATTTAAAATTATTGGAAGAAATCGTTTCGGCAACCGCAAGTTTTGTGTGGCAGACTATCAGTAACATTTAATTGGAATAATAATTTAAATAGCTACAAACTGGATAATAAATAATATTTATTACAAAGTGCTAAGCTACGTTAAACCTAAAATACATTTTTGTTTTCTACTTTTTGGTTTTATTTTTACATAGAACCTACTTTTGGTTGATTACGAAAAATTTTGAACTAATTATGCTACACAGAAGACGAGTATTACGTCTTAAGCGGTAATAGTTCGTATATTATCTTATTATATATAATACTTTTACAGTAGACGTTATCGCAGACATCCATGTTATTGCGACTTTTGAATAGAGAATCTTCTCACCGTCAATATGGCAATATTAAATTAGTCATAATTTTAATATTTCTTTAAAATAATCTGTGGTTATTGTTTATTCCATTATCTATGGCCGCAAGTAGCCATTTTTCTGAAAAAGTGAGAAGTGGGGAAGGGAAAAAAGGTGAATACATGTCAAATATTTCAAGGCTGCGGTGTGATGATTTTAATTATTACAAACGTGATAACGATTGCAACAAATAATCGGTTTTGACACTTTACTGGACACTGTGTCCTTCCTGTTTTTTAATGATAACACACGGGTACACGGAGACCGCCGAAATTTCACAACAAAGGTCGGTCAGTGGTTACTAAGATGGGTTATTATTGTACCGTGCCACAATGCACCTCGCTTGCCGGCAAGACGAAGAACGTGAAGTTTCACCGCTTCCCGCGTGATGTGATCATGGCAGATAAATGGAATTTAATTTTGAAGCGAGGCAAGCCTTACACAAAATACTCCAAAGTTTGCAGTCTTCATTTCACCCAGGCCGACTACAACGTCACAACAATGGGTAAGAATAAAGGTATTTGGGTTTTTCCATGTCTGGTTAACGTTTCGTAGTGTTTTCAAAAGTTTTCACTCTCCATGAGTCATAGTTGTGATGCTATAAGTTTTTTGCGCTGGGGGAAAACATCGCACCGGAAACATTTCGAGACCGGAATTCTGCATGTAATCGTACAAAAACATCGCAAATGCCCTTTATCTCGAACGTTTGACATTCACAAGTCCTATTTTTTTATATTCCAATAAGAATTTTGTTACAACAAACTTTGTTTTTTTGCAATTCGCAAAGGTTTCATCATTGTTAGTTAATTTTCCTTCATGTTAATATTAAACTAAATTTTTTTTAAACTACAACATTTATCCTGCATTATCAGTTATTTTCCTTTACACTTAATGTATATTACTATTTTATTATTCATTTGCTTACACCATTTGCTTACTTTTTTGTTTTCAAGCTATATTGTGAATCAACTTAAAACACCAATAATATATACAGATAAATAAAATTGAAGTGTCTGTTTGTTATGTTAAAGTAACAGCTTTTACAAAATGCTTATGAAATTATATACAGTGCTTATAAGGAAAACACTATTTTTTAAATTTTTGTCTGTCTGCCTGTCTGTTTGTTCTGGCTACTCTCTGAAACGGCTGTACTGATTTTGACAGGACTTTCACTGGCAGATAACTGATGTTATAAGGAGTAACTCAGGCTATTTTTAGTGAAAAATTAGGATTCTGCTCAAAAAAATTAAAATATAAAGTGAGGATAAGCATGTATAATAATGTTTTTGCAGTACATGATACATATTTAATAAGTAATTACTTTTTACTAATATGCATGAACGAACATATAATTTTTGATTATTTTTATTGATGTTTTTCTAGATGTTTTTTGTTTTAATGTCGTATAGGTGGGATTTAGAACCTAACTGAACATTTGTGGTAACATGTAACACTGGGTCTTACTTAGCTTGCATAATATATGATAAAAGAAAATAAAATAATGAAGGTTGCTTATATAATTGATTGTTTATTATATAGTTTCGAAAAACTATCTGCAAAAATTAATATCATTCTTTTTTGTTTTGACTCTTATCCTTTGAGTTAATTAAAAAAAGAAAAATTAGGTTTTACATTTTGGGTAATTGCGGGTCGATATTAAGTTTGACCTTTAAGATTCTAAGGTGCTTCAAGGTATTTTATTCCGTTTTGTGCCTTAGAAATATAATTACTTTGTTTCGTACCAATTTAGTTTATTTTATAGTACTCGGATAAATTATATTCATAAGGACTTTACAATTTGACTAATTTTATAAAACTTAACTATGAACTTAATTTAAACTGTTAAATTAAATTATAGCAAATTAATCTGAATTAATCTATGGGCCTTCATACAATTTACATACTACATATACAAACAGACATACAGAAATTGTTGAAATTATTGATTTGTCTTCTAATACACAATTTAGAGTTTTGTAATTTTATTATATGTATTGCAATGTGTTAATTATTCAGCCCTTTTTAACGTCCCACTGTGGGGGGTGGGCCTACTTTTAATACGAGGAGGATCAGGCAATAGTCCACCACGTTGGCCAAGTGCGTGTTGACGGTGACATGTCTTTTGAAAACTTGTAAGGATTTCAAACATGCAGGTTCTCTGACGATGTTTTGTTTCACTATAAGACCATTTGTATTCATGTTGGACATGATTCGCACATGAAAATATCAAGAGGTACGAGACCCGGGATATGAACCGCTTCGTTCAGTTCCCCAAGCAAGTGCATTACCACTGGGCTACCATTGCCTTTCTGTTGTTTGATTCATATCAAATCAAAATATACTTTATCCAAATAGACTTTTCCAAGCACTTTAGTATCGTCATTTTTTACATTTAAATTAAATGTCAGTATGTATGTCCGTGAGGAATCTACCACCGGCTTGGGAGGCAGTTCTGATGAGAATAACCATATATGATACTAGTGACTCACCCTCGCTTCGCTCGGGTTCGTCCATAGGTCGCTTCTGAAAACAAAATTAATTAATTAATTTGGTTTTAATTTTTTCCTTAAATACCGCTAAATCTCCAACTCCGGGCTGTTACTGAGGCTTACTAAACAAAGACTCAATAACTAAACTTGGCCCGACCCGGGACTCGAACTCAGGACCTCTAGATATGCAGCCGTACATGCTAGCCACTACACTACCGAGGCAGTTATATAAAAAAATTGTGCAAATATAAACAGTAGTTAAATATTTCTATTTTATACCATATCTTATTTTGATATTTCATGATTCATGGGATTTTACTTGGAAGTACTATCAATTATTTGTTTAGATTAATATATATATATATATATATATATATATATATATATATATATATATAAAAGAAATGTAATTATATGTATACAAACCAGCGACTCACCCTCGCTCCGCTCGGGTTCGTCCCTACTTACGTTTTAATGTTATCGATACAGAGGCCGAATCTATAGTTTTTAGAATTTTTGTCTGTCTGTCTGGTAAAGCATTACGCAAAAACCACTAGACAGATTTTAATGGAATTTTGGTATGATGATAGCTGGTTATCCGGGTCAACATATAGGATACTTTTTACTGTAGGAAAATATCTCATCTGAGAAATTTATACTAAACGTTAAAACGTTCCTAGGGACGAAACCGAACGGAGCGAGGGCGAGTTGCTAGTATACAAAATAAAGTAACAGAATGTCGACAAAGGATAACTCTCTCTCTAAGAGATCTCTCTTTAAGAGATCTCTTCCAGAAACCCTTCAGAAGTGAGAAATTAAGTTAATTTAGTGCGGTGTAGGTACGTGTAAAAAAAAACGTGTGTGTGTACTTATGTACGCACGTAAGAAGTTATACTTCTTTACCGTAACAGAACAAAAATAGCTAAAGATTTCATCCCGTATGTCACAACGCTGTTTGTAAAAGGAATGCAGCTAACTTCATCTTGTCGCTTTCAGCTAACTTCATCCTGTCGCTTTTTGGCTGTCGGTGTGCGCGCGCATCGTAAAATTTTTACTCTCATATTTTTTCCAAAAGTGCCGAAAAAAGTATACTAGTAACTTCAAAAGTAACTGTTTCCAATTTTTTTTTGTAACATAGGTCACTAACAGAGCATACATTCTTACAATTGTATAATATGTCTTACAAAAGAAAGATCTATACTAAATCTTCGCTCGCGTTCGTCCCTAGGTACGTTTTAATTTTTTTGAGCGAAACCCTAATTTTTATAAAATAAAAGTAGCCTAAGTTACTCCTTATAACATCAGCTATCTGCCGGTGAAAGTCCCGTTAAAATTGGTCCAGCCGTTTCGGAGATTAGCCGGAACAAACACAGACAAACAGACAAAAAATTTAAAAATTGTGTTTTTCTTCTAAGTACCGTATATAATTCCATATGCACTTAGTATAAAGCTGTTATTTTGATATTACAAACAGACACTTCAATTTTATTTATCTGTATAGATGATGCCCTAATTATAAGCAACACTCCATTCTAATTAGACAACAACATAATAATTATATAATAATAGTTTACATTCGTGAGCAAAAATAGAAAAATATTGATAACTCAAGCCTGTTGATAAACAGAGGTAAAAAGGTACTCAACAGTGTTATCTTTCCCTATTTATATATAAACTAGCGACTCACCCTCGCTTCGCTTCGGGTTCGTCCCTAGACGAAAACAAATCTATCCCACGGGAACCCTACAATTTTCCGGGATAATATATAGCCTAAAGCCTTTCTCAATAAATGGACTATCCAACATAAAAAGAATTCATCAATTCCATCCAGTAGTTCCTGAGATTAGCGCGTTCAACCAAACAAACAAACAAACAAATAAACAAACTCTTCAGCTTTATAATATTAATATTAATTATAGATATGTTGAAGAGACACTTTATACATGAGAAAAATGCTTTCTTTATGCGGTTATGACTTGCAAGTACCACAGATATATAGACAGTACACTAGCACTGTCTATATATACTGTCTATAGCCACTAGGCTCACCCTCGCTCCGCTCGAGTTCGTCCCTTACGTTTTAACGTTTAGTGTAGATTTCTCAGAGATGAAATATTTTCCCGCAGTAAAAAGTATCCTATATGTTGACCCGAGTAACCAGCTATCATCATACCAAATTTCATTAAAATCCCTCCAGTGGTTTTTCCGTGATGCTGTAACAGACAGACAGGCAAAAATTCTAAAAACTATAAATTCAGCTTCTGTATTAAATATGTACAGATTCGGCTTAGTTACAATTTTATTATATATATATATATATATATATATATATATATATATAAATATATATATATCTATATATGCAAAAAAAAACAAAATACCAAATTTTTTTAAAGAAATAACTGACCTTGCATGGCTTTGTGTCAATTAAATTTTTTTATATATCTCTCTCCGTAAATGAAAAAAAAAACTCCAATTAGTTTTAAGTAAAATGTAAATTTCAAAAACTTAAGTCAAACTTAAGGTTTTGACATTTGCATCAAATGAAACAAATTTGTTTTCTTTTTTTTTTTATCGATTTCGGTCGGTTTTCAATGTAATATTACTTTAATTGTCTAAAGCAAATATTCATAATAGCCTAGATAGTAAAAAAACACAAATTTAAAGTTATTTCTAGCAACGCTTGGCGAAAAAAGAGATTTAAAAAAAAAAACAAGTGTTGATATCTCGAAAACCAGCGGACTTTTACTGGATCATGTCAGGTTGAAGTTATCTGTTAGACCTGAGGCCAATCTACCTCTAGTGTCACTTTGCGTGTTATTTCTGGAGCACCCTGTATAAATAAACAAAGAAAGGTAACAGTTTAGTTTCTTTTTTTCGTCTGTTTGTCCACCGATTTTCTTTTTTTGAAGTTATACTTCTTTTGGGACGTTTGGAAAAAATTATGAGAGTAAAATTTTTGACAGCCAAAAAGCGGCATTATCAAGTTAGCTGATAACTGTTTGTTGCCATGGTGACCGTTGTTATTGTCTGACAAAACTTCTTCTTCTTCAAGTGTCTCTCTGACTAGCGAAGGTTGGCAGTCAGCTTTGAATACTCTATCTTGTTCTTCGCGAGGCGAAAGAGCTCGGCAGCACTCGTTCGATTCCCGTCTGACAAATGATATATAATATTTTATTTTTCCCTTAAATGATATTCTATAAATATATGATTGTAATATGTCTAGTATGCGTTATTTAATTATTTTATATCATTTTTTTTACAAACAGAGTTGTGACATACGGGATGAAATCTTTAGCTATTTTTTTTTCTTACGCCAAAGAAGTATAACTTCTTAGGTGCGTACATAAGTACGCACACACGCTTTTTTTTTTGTTTAGTAGCTATTGACGTGGTAACAATGAAAAAATGTTTGAAAAAGTTTTTCATTATATAAATAGGGGTAAATACTTATTCATATTTTTTCCTAAAATGTTCAATAATGATACCATTCTATGAGCAGTAGTATAAATAAAGAAATAAGCGAACAAAGTTTAACGTAATTATTAGTTACTAGCGACTCACCCTCGCTTCGCTCGGGTTCGTGTCTAGATACGTTTTAACGGTTAGTGATTCCCATACAAAATAAACAGTTCAGAACTTTTTGATTTTCCAGCTGTTTTTTTTTGTTTTCGCTAAATTTTTTTTATATTTAAACCACCCCTGACACACCTCCCACAAAAAAAAAAAAAGAATTAATCAAATCGGTCCAGCCGTTTTTGAGTTTTAGCGAGACTAAAGAACAGCAATTGATTTTTATATATATATATATATATATATATATATATATATATATATATATATATATATATATATAGATTTTGTAAAAAAATATGAACAATCACTTAACTTGTAACAAGGAGTTACACATGAATCACTTAACCACATGTGGTTTGCTTTTGATATATTTAAACACGCTTTATTTTAGTTAAATAACCATTTGACTTTAAAAGTTGCACTAGTCATGTTGATAATATTTGTATGGATCATCTATGCATCTATACAAATAAATAAAATTGAAGTGTCTGTTTGTAATGTCAAAATAACAGCTTTATACTAAATGCATATCTTTACTTTATATATTATTAATATTATAAAGCTGAAGAATTTGATTGTTTGTTTGTTTGTTTGGTTGAACGCGCTAATCTCAGGAACTAGTAATCCGATTTGAAAAATTCTTTTTGCATTGGATAGCCCGATATATTATTCCGGAAAAATGTACGGTTCCCGTGGGATAGATTTGTTTTTGTCTAAGGAAGAACCCGAAGCGAAGCGAGGGTGAGTCGCTAGTGAAATTATATATGGTACTTATAAGAAAAAAATAATTTTTAACATTTTTTGTCTGTCTGTCTGTTTTTTCCGGCTAATCTCCGAAACGAATGGATAGCTAATGTTATAAGGAGTTTAGGCTGCTTTAATTTTAGAAAGACAATTAGGGTTCCGCTCAAAAAAAATAAAACATATCTATGAACGCACCCGAGCGAAACAAGGGTAAGTTGTTAGTACAGAATAAATTGGTTTAAACACAGTAGATTATACTCCGTACTATCTATATGCGGAGAGAGAAAATGGAGAGATGCTATAGGTTCTCCGTTTTGAAATTCAAATTTGTTCTTGAGGTATACCACATTCATTATTGTCGAAAACATCGCGTGTATTATACATTTACCTACATAAAAAAACATACATTCGAATTTTGTACCACCTTTCTTTCGAAGTCGGTCTAACAAAATGTCTTTCATTGTTCTACAGAAGCTCTGTCAAATGTATATCTCTAGTGTTCGATAAGATGATGTCGTAATCAGAATTAGAGTTTTTTTTTTCTTTCTTATTAGTGTTTTTTTTTTCTCTTTCGTATTAGTGTTTTTTTTCTCTTTCTTACCGGTCATTCTATATATAACGTGTCTTCTCCTGTCTCCATTCCACGCGATATTGGCGAAGCAAAATGGTGTCCAAATGGCACTCCTAGTGGCCACTGAACAATAAAAATGAATTGATTGTAGCGTAAATAAGCACCTTTGTAGACCGACGAGGTGAGGTTGATTGGTACCGCGATTTTGTCCCGGAATCCATCCATCGGGATTTCATTCTTGGTTTCTACTGTCGCTTAACATCAGGCGTCATGGAGTCATCTTGTCGAGAGTCAATAAAAAAAAAGTTGTTATTCGTATTGGCGGTTTCTATGCACACTGTTCTTATCGTCATTCCTCCGCTTTTAGATAAAAATTAAGAAAATCTTCTTCATTATGCCCCTTTACTTAGTAATTTCAGTGTATGACTAGCGACTGACCCTCGTTCCGCTTCGTTCGTCTCTAGTTACGTTTTAACATTTAGTATAGATTTCTCAGAGATGAGACATTTTCCCGCAGTAAAAAATCCTAATCCTAAATGTTGACCCAGATAACCAGCTATCACCATACTAAATTTCATCAAAATCCGTCCAGTGGTTTTCTCGTGATGCGTTCCCAGGCAGACAGACAGACAAAAATTGTAAAAACTATAGATTCGGACTCCATCGATAATAATGACAATTTCAATAAGATTTTCTAAAAAATATTTAATGTAGGACAAATTTGACTCAGAATTTTGTTATATGTATAGATAATTATATAACATCATCAATCAATCAGCCTATCGCCGTCCACTGCTGAACAAAGGCCTCCCCTAATGAGCGCCAACTATCCCGGTCCTGGCCAGCCCGCATCCATCCACTGCCAGCCACCTTTCTTAGGTCATCTGTCCTTTACATATCATCTTTATTATATAACAGTTAAGGGCTTATTCACATAACGTCTTTAAACGCACGTTTGACGCTCAGTGGGTGCGTGTTTAAAGCACGCGCCATGTGAATAGACCCTAAGAGATATTTTTTTACACTCGTTAAAAGCAGTTTGTTGTTGTTACATAGTGAATGGATTTTTCCTTAATTTTGCTGACATTAACATACTCGTCTTTGATATATAAAAAGGGTATGGGTAAATTTCTATCCGGACCTGATCTGGAACTTTGATTGAATCAATATTAAAAAAAAATTGAATGACGTTTGTACGTTAGGATATTGTATTCGTATTCAGCCCTTTTTGACGTCTCACTGCTGGGCACGGGCCTACCTTCAATACGAGGAGAATCAGGCCATAGTCCACCACGCTGGCCAAGTGCGGATTGGCGGACTTCACATATCTTTCGAAAACTTGCCAGGTTTTCTCAGACATGCAGGTTTCCTCATGATGGAGAGGTGCGAGATCCGGGATTTGAACCCGCTTCACTCGGTTTCCCAAGCGAGCGCGTTACCACTGGGCTACCACTGATGTTAGGATATGTTATACCATCAATGATTTTATAGAATGGCACGTCTTGGGAATGATGTGGTCGCCTCCAGCCTACTTCAATGCTGTAGAATAATTTTAATTTATAATATTACATACTTTATAATATTACATACAAAAGAAGATAAAAAAATAATTTTAGTCCGCTGAGTTTTTTTCGCCATTTTTTGTCATGACTTTGTGTGAGAATTTTTCTTTCCGACCTAGTGGTAGACTTGTGACGTTCAGTGTAAAAGTTGTTATAATTTAATACTTCACTAATATTATAAAGAGGAAAGATTTTTGTTTGTTTGTACCGAATAAGCTCCGAAACTACTGAACCTATTTAGATGAAATTTGGTAAGATAGTTTAAGACTCTGGGGAGGACATAAGATAGTTTCTATCTCGGAAATAATCTCTTAAAGGGGTGAAAATGGGGATGAAAGTTTGTATGGGGAAGCAACCTAGTGACGAACCCGAGCGAAGCGAGGCTGAATCGCTAGTGCTAAATAAAATTTTTGAATTTTAATTTAACTAACTGACCTTTACATAAATTGGGATGTAAAAGGATCAAAAATAAGTGTCCAGTAGGGTAAGAGCTCCAAAAATACGTGTTTCGTTTTCTATCCACGATTTTTAGAGTTGTTTTAAACAGGAATAGAACCTATGACGAGTGTAGATAATGATACAGAGTTAGATTGTCTGTGGCTTCGTGACTAATATGTACATTTGTATTGGTTTCGTCAATTTTTTTTCCTTATGGCGACTGATGACATATTGAATGCTTTGTCATACAGGGAAGTTATGTAAAAGTAAATAGCAAAAGTGTTTTGTGTTAGTTTTCGATAACTCTCTCTCTCTTTCTCTCTCTCTCGTATATTTCTTACGGAATAGAGAAAATGAGTGGAGAACAGAAAGTAAAATATAATTGAGAAGCATCGATCAAAAAAGTACTAGATTCATAATCCCATGTAAAAGTTCCCTTAAAAACTTTCATCAATCTAGTGCTTTTTTGATCAATGTTGAAAAGTTATAAATAACAATAATTTATAGGACCTACACATCCTCTTACTGGTTTTTAAATAGTAGCAACAGAAATAAAGCTATTTTGAAAAATTTTGGTTGATGAACGTCAGCAGTACCTACTATTTTTTTTTTATATTTTAACAAATAATAATTATCGTTCGTCAAGTGGTCGAAATTCGACCAATCATTATTGGAAATTTGAGGAAAATACATATGAATAGTGTTTATATGTATGTACGTTTTCCTCAAATTTTCAAACCTAAACCTTTTATTTATATAAAAAAAGAACTGTTTCTAAAAAAATTATCGATAACACTAAAGCTTGTCAAACAAAAAAAAAAAAAATAATTATAAAATAGAGGAGAAAAAGTGCCTTCTGTCTTTGCCTATTTATATGATACTAGCGACTCACCCTCGCTCCGCTCGGGTTCGTCTCTGGTTACTTTTTAACGTTTAGTATAGATTTCTCAGAGATGAGATATTTTCCCGCAGTTAAAAGTATCTTAAATGTTGACCCGGATGACCAGCTATCATTATACCAAATTTCATCAAAATCTGTCCAGTCGTTTTCTCTTGAAGCGTTTCCAGACAGATAGACAAAAATTCTAAGAATTATAGGTTCAGCCTCTATATCGATAATAATGAATCTTTCAATAAGATTTTCTAAAACATATTGTACCTAGACTCAGAATTTTATTATACGTATAGATATGTTGTTGTTACAGTTGACTTTCTTCAAACGATACAGCGATAGAATATAAAAAAAAGTTATGTAAATTCAAAATCGAGGTCCTCTTTAAAGTCGATCAAAAAATTAAGAATTTTTCGGATTTCTTCGCGAATTTATTTCGGTTTCGGTTCCCGATGTTTCGAATGCTTTGCAGCGATCATGGTCACAGGAGAGACTCAGAAAATATAGTTTTATTTTAAACTAGCGACTCACCCTAGCTTCGCTCGGGTTCGTCCCTAGGTTGATCCCCCTTCAAACTTTCATCTCAATTTTCACCATTAAGGGATGATTTCCGGAAAAAAAATATCCTATGTCCCAGAGTCTCAAACTATCTTCTTACCAAATTTCATCTAAATCGGTCCAGTAGTTTTTGAGTACATTTGTTACAAACATACATAAATACAAATTTTTCCTTTTTATAATATTAGTGTAGATGTAGATGTCAAATATTCGCGTAAATCTAAGAAAGTATTACCTATAAATTTTTTAATTATTTTTCTACGAGTATAAGCGATAGCGATTTTAAAAAGTGTATGGCCAATAATAATAATGTCCTCCTGACCGATTCCGGCCACGGCGGCCAAGCTCATTAAGACTAGCCATCTGCGCAGGAGATATTATAGTGCACAAATGTACGCGCAGACACAAGTGCACTCTCTATTCCTGTCACTCTCATACTCCGGTGGGACGACACGAGACACGACCGGTGAGAGTTAAGGCGCAGGACCGACGGCTTTACGTGCTCTCCGAGGCACGGGGGTGAAGCACCGCCAACTTCCCAACTCCGGGCTGTTACTGAAGCTTACTATACAGAAAGACTCAATAACTAAAACTTGGCCCGACCCGAGACTCGAACCCAGGACCTCCGGGTGTGCAGTCGTACATGCTAGCCACTGCACCACCGAGGCAGTATGGCCAATAACATTATTGTAAAACATGCCCTACTGTGATGTAACGCATCATGTTTTTTAAATCAGACTTTTTTTCAAACACAATTTATTGTTATGCGACCTTTGGCCACATTAGTCATATTATGAGTCTTTATGTTTTTAATTTATAACGTTCATGTAGTTCTGTTTCTTCGATTATCTTTTAGGAAACGTTTTAAAAATGTAATATTATTATGACATCACATTATCGTATCAGGTATTCAGTTATTCTATGAAAATCATAACTGAACACAGTGCGTTGGGGTATTTATATTTTATCAATTGTGTAAATTTTCATTTAATTGTGCATAGGTTTAGTGGTTTTTGCAGAACATCACAGATAATTTGAGAACACATTTTGCCAGCGGTCGCGGGTTCGAGTTCCGCTAGGGTTAATCATTTGTGTGATGAGCACGAAAGTTTGTACTCCAGTCATGGGTGTTTATATTTATAATATGTGTTTATTTAATGTTATATATGTGTTGTGTATCAAATATCTGGTGTCCATAACACAGGCCTCGTAGCTTACCATGGAACTAGATGGTGCTGGGTGCTAATGTCCCAACATATAAAAAAAACTTACTTTTATGTCATTCGGGAAACGGCTTTAGGGTAGTTGTGTGTAACTTTTACTTGCTACGAGATGTCACTACAGTGCTTTTACTCCGAAATCTATCGCCATGATAATTTGTATTGACAACCCTTGCATTTGACAGAATTTTTGTTAAAATCAATGGGCCATATTCTACATTATGGATTTTATATGGTGGTGACACTATTTCATTCGATTTCAACCCTATCGATACCTGAATTCTTAATGTACCAATTTTGGATTTGGTCTTTAGCTTTGTCCTTATTTACATTCAGCAATTCACATCTATCTTCTACATAAATAAAAATGAGCGTTCGTATGTTTATAAATAAATATAAATATGTTGGGACATTAACACACAGCACCATCTAGTTCCATGATAAGCTAAGAGGCGTGTGTTATGGATACCAGATAGTTGATACACTACACATATATATAACTTTAAATACATACATATTATAAATATAAACTCCCATGATTGGAGTACAAACTTTCGTGCTCATCACACAAATGATTGCCCCCGAGGGACTCGAACCCGCGACCGCTGGCCCAGTATCTAGGTCACTATAGGTACACTATAATAGCACAGTCTATAAAACAATACAGTCATCCAACGAAGCCGTCTAGACAGGGCAATCGTGCGGGGTGTGAGGGGTGAGACGCGGGTAGGCGAGCCCGAGCTGCATACATTTCTGCCGCCCGAATTAGTAAGCAGCTCGGGACACGACTTTAAGGGCTATCGCGCGTTTATTTTAATTTGTAAGCAATTAAAATGATTCATATTACCTGTGCTATATTATATATTTTTTGCTAAAATTATTTATTAGGATGAGGATTTTTTACATAATTAAGTTTAATATCAGAAATTTCAAATCCAGTAAATCTAGAAACCGAAAATTTTTGTCCCTTGCCCATTTATGATAGGTGATTTGGAAATCTATTAATTACATTATATCATATAAAACTAACTTTGCTAAAAAATTGAAAATAATGATAAATTTATATATAACTAAATTCAATTTGACTTATGTAATATAATTTGCTAGATTTAATTTATTTGTATTATAACTTAATTTATTTCATTCTAATTATCTAGTTATTCATTAAATTAATTATAATGTCGCTTAGAAATATCCATTTAATCAAATCAAATAATTGATAAACCAATTGTATATTATATTTTTTATTAAAGAAATAAAAGGCTTACTATTATATGAAATTTTGTAAAACTCTATTTGAATTTGCTACCGCGAAATGCCTTTTTGTATTCTTTGCTATGAAGAACTTCGATAAATAACTAAATAATAATATTACATTTTAATTAAATTACAAAAAAAAACTAACAACCCTGCGTAATGCGAAGTACGCTACGCGGTGTCGGCTTTTCCTCAAACATCAAAGGCGATAGCCCACTGTTATTTTTTAGTACACTGTGATAATAGGTAGGTAACATAGGTACACTATGTCTTATTTCGTTTGTCCTCTATGCGTTCCTAAACCATTTATCCGATTGTGATGAAACTAGTGGTTACTAGCCCGAAAAAAGTTATTTTGTTTTGGACATTTGTCTTTTATGTGTTCTTAAACCATTTAAGTTTAGGGATGCACCCGAGCGAAGCGAGCATAAGTCGCCTGTCTTCTATATATATATAAAAATAAAAATAGTTCAGTATAATTTTCTCGTCTGTTTGTCAACCGATTTTTTTTTGTATAGTAGCTATTGACAAGCTTTAGTGTTATCAATGAAAATTGGACAGTCATAATATATAGATAGGTAAAAACAGAACAGTATTATCTATACATATAAT
This sequence comes from Fabriciana adippe, assembly GCA_905404265.1. NCBI lineage: Eukaryota > Metazoa > Arthropoda > Insecta > Lepidoptera > Nymphalidae > Fabriciana > Fabriciana adippe. Next base: position 822,791 of record FR990010.1, read on the forward strand.
AAAACTATAGAGATCGAATGTCTGTGCATAGAAAAAATGCTAAAAACTGAGTCAGGGGGATATAAGAAGAGTAATGGAACAAATCCAGATTTTTTTCAAATTTTTCGTTTCTCTGTTTGTCTGTTTGTATGGGCTAATCTCCGAAACTGTTGGACCGATTTAAATGAAGTTTTGCATGGTGGTACCATATATCCCCGGTCAACATTTTAGATACTTTTCATCCCGGAAAATTAAAGAGTTCCCGTGGGATACTTAAAAAACTATAATAATTTATACAGCTTAGTACACAACAACTTATGTACCTAATTGAGTAAAATTTTGGCATGCTGATACCCTATACCGGAAAATTATACGTTTCCCGTGGGATAGATTTGTTATTGTTTTCCTAGAGGCGAACTCGAGCGAAGCGAGGGAGAGACGCTAGTTATTTATAAATTTTCAATAATGATTATGGACGGCTTTCGACCACTCGGCGAATACTAATAAGTAATAACATTAAAAGACGATAATCGATGTCGACCTCGTCAGAACTTTGTGAGGAAAAAGTTTGACAAACACAAGTTAGTCACTATCGGAATACCCAGATTTGGTCAGCTGCGGTGATTTATAGTATTTTAATGTATAACATTTAATTTGTGTCAGTGCTTCTCAAAGTATTATCTAATATATTTAAACGAGCAATTCTTGTATGTTTATATCTTTATATCTTTATTTATTTATACCAGCGATCTCGGAAACGGCTCTAACGATTTCCCTGAAATTTGGCATGTGGGGGCTTTCGGGGGCGAAAAATCGATGTAGATTAGCCTCATGTCTGGGAAAACGCGTGTTTTCGAGTTTTCATGCGGTTTTCTCGATCGGATAAGAAGTTTTACTTTTTTTTGTATTTATTCAAGTTTTTAGTTCTTTTGATCTAAAAAATATGATATAACAAAAAAGAACTCCGAGCGAAGCTCGGTCGCCAGGTACTATATAATAATCCCATAAATATTATAAATGCGAAAGTTTGGATGGATGGATGTTTGTTACTCAAAAACACCAGAACGTCTCGACGGATCTGGGTGAAATTTAGCACAGAGATAGATTATTGTCTGGCATAGTGCATAGGTTACTTTTTGTTCCGGAAAAATGTAAGGTTCCTGTGGGATAGGTTTATTTTTGTTTTTCTAGACGCAAATCTGAGCGAGGCGAGGGTGAACCGCTAGTTAATGTTAATAAATAAATATAGCTAACAGATTTTATTACAATAAAGAATAAAATTTACATAAACTAATTAAAGACAATAGTCTAGGTTTTTTTTAATGATTAATAATAAGCTAAAACTACACGAGTAGCTTCGTTTTGACGAGACGCCCAAGTTGTTTCTATGAAAATTTGATACAATAATTGTGACTTGATTCGGAATATGTCGAAATGGCGATTGTCTAAAATTTATTACTAACAGGTTGTTTTTTAATTTAATCTTGTAATAATACAATACCCTATGTGTTATTCCAGACTATAATCTATCTCTGTGCCAAATTTCATCCAGATCCGTTTAGCCGTTCTGGCGTGAAAGACAAACATCCAAACTCACAAACTTTCACATTTATAATCCTACTAATATTATAAACGCGAAAGTTTGTAAGAATGTATGTATGTATGTATGTATGTCTGTTACTCTTTCACACCAGAACGGCTGAACGGATTTGGATGAAATTTGGCACAGAGATAGATTGTAGTCCGGAATAGCACATAGGTTACTTTTTATCCCGGAAAAATTACGGTTCCCGTGGGATAGATTTGTTTTTGTCTTTCTAGAGGTGAACCCGAGCGAAGCGAGGGTGAGCCGCTAGTATTTATTATATAATACAGATTTACTTATCACTAAGCATACTAATTGTCATTTGTATACTATTTTAAAACGTTATATATTATGTTAAAATATTATAATTTAGCTTCATGTTTGTTCTATAACACTCTGTCTATACTTTATTTTTTAGTTTAAATAGTATATTTAAAAAGAGAAGAAATAATGTTATGTTTGTTTGTCTGTCTCTTTCTCTTTGTTTGAAGTCGTGTAATTTGAGAACGACTGCATTTTAAAGGCCACGTTTTATTGCACATGTAATGTAAGTCTGTGATAGAAATATTAGCTCAGACTAATGAGCTATTGTTTCTGGTGGCACCAATTGGCGCCACTGGCGAGTGAGGTCCTATCGCTGTGGTTAAAATGTATTTTTTTTAGTTAGGGACAATAGATTTAAGTAGTGATCGCCGCGTGGTTGAAAATCAACCATAATTCATTAAGTTATATATTTATTGTCTTGCGTATATTACAATATTAATCTATTCTCAATTTGACCACAGTCTTTAACAATAAACAAAAAAGTATATTATATGCGTGTGCGTGTGTCAAATACATGGTAGTGTGTGTAATGTTTTTTTTTTTTACTGATTTAATGTATTTTTTATGCATAATTTAAAAAAATATAAGCATTATGCACTCCTTCTCTATATAAACTATAAGTGTGGGAAATTTTATACTCCTCCGTTCGCGCAATTTTCGTAAAAAGGGTTACAAAAATTTTTGCTTCACGTATTAATATATAGATACAATAACTAGCGGAAACCGCGGCTTCGCTCGCGCTAAAACTACAAAAAAAATCACTAAAAAGATAGGTCTCGTACAAACTTTAATGTATTCATGAGTCAGACGGACGAATGATAGTGTAATCTTAGTGATAGGATTCACGTTTTTTATATACACACATTGCTGTGTCAGCGGTCGCGGGTTCGGGTCCTGCTGGGGGCATTCATTTGTGTGATTAGCACGAATGCTTGTACTCCAGTCATGGGTGTTTATATTTATAATATGTATGAATTGAAAGTTATATATGTGTAGTGTATCAACTATCTGGTATCCATAACACAAGCCTCTTAGCTTACCATGGAACTAGATGGTGCTGTGTGTTAACGTACCAACATATTTATTTTATTTATTTTTGCCTTAAAATTGCAATGGCTTAAATTAACAGCAATAATAACACGCGACATCGCGTCGTTCCGATCAACAGGTGTTTTTTATACAAATGCACTTTTAATCCGCGACTTTGTAACGCGGTACAAAGAAATAAGGTCATTGTAATTAATTAATCGAGTAATATTAAATATTTGAATTTTTATAATTGACTGTCCGTGTATTGATAGGGTTTATATAATAATTTAGTATTTTTCACGTCCCACTGCTGGGCACTGGCCTCCCTTCAGTATGAGGGGGACCAGGTTATCATCCACCACGCTAGCCAAGTCCTGGTTGGTGGACAACTAGATAGTTTTTCTCATCGGTCGTGTCTCGTGTCGTTCCACCGGAGTGTGAGAGTGACAGGAACAGAGAGTGCACGTTGTGTCTCCGCTCTCTCTCACACGCGCTGCACTATAATATCTCCTGCGCAGATGGCTAGTCTCAATGAGATGGGCCGCCGTAGCTGAAATCGATCGGGAGGACCCCAGCTTCTCTCACATACAGAAAGGTTATTTTATCCTGTGAGAAAAATCTTGCTTTTTTTTAATTACGAGGGTAGTCTCTACATTTTTGTTTATGTATTTCATTATAACAAACAAACACACAGTTTATAGTTTGTTATTTGTAATAATGATTTATTTTATTTATATTACTTAATTAATTATTTTTTTTTATAAATGGTTATTATTAATTAAAAATTAAATTTAATCAATAAAATAATTTTTCATCGTACCTCTTAAAAAAGATAAGAATGACAAGACCTGTTTTTTTATAGGGTTTTGTTACGTAGAAAACGTGTTTTAATGAATATTTTATGATTTTAATTTGAATTCGACTTTCAATTGATCCAACAAAAATATATTGGATATGTAACCAGTTTGTCAAATAATTTAATTTTGTAAGTAAATAGAAATAGGTCAAGTGCGAGAATTTGCGTTTGCATACTGAGGTTTTTATACTGTGACACAGTATGATAGAAACGCGATATTACTGTCTTTATGATACGGTAAAAACAAGGAAAAATATAATATTAATGTCTTATAAAGGTTCCTTCAGATTTTATTGATATTTTCTGTTTGATTTTTGCTTTTTTTTTTATACAAGTGGACCTAAGCAATTATGAATCGTTAATTTAATTTAAAGAGCGTTAGTGTTGTCAGTTCATGAGGAAGCTACCACCGGCTCGTAAGACATTTCTGCTGAGAAAAGCCCAAGAGAAACTCAACAGTTGCTCTTTAAAATGTCGAGTTACATTTTATTTATTTTGTTAACATAAAATTATAGATAGCCCGTATTTGTTTTAATTTTATTTTAAAATCGTATTTATAAGACATAGTAGAGGCTCGCCCTTGCTTCGCTCGGGTTCGCCTCTAGAAAAACGAAAACATAACTGTCCCACGGGAACCGTACATTTTTCCGGGACAAAAAGTACTAAAATACATCATATCATATACATCCATACATCCTCACAAATTTTCGCATTTATAATATTTGTAGGATTGACGACACGTTTGGCTCAGTTTGCAGTGACTCTACTTGCTGTGCCAGCTGTCGCGGGTTCGAGTCCCGCTGGGGGCATTCATTTGTTTGATGAGCACGAATGTTTGTACTCCAGTCTTGGGTGTTTATAATTATAATATGTATGTATTTAACGTTATATATGTGTAGTGTATCAGCTATCTGGTATCCATAACACAAACCTCGTAGCTTACCGTGGAACTAGATGGTATTGTGTGTTAATGTCCCAACATATTTATTTATTTATTTTGTGAAAAGTTTCAAAGTTAAGCAATAAACATGTTACGTTTCCATAGAAACAGCCCTTAAAAGCCATGGCTGACACTCGTTTGTACCTTTTATTTTCACCAGTTTGATTGTTTTTGAGGTGTTAGAAAAATCTAAAATAAAAACCTAGTTTTTTCTAAATTTTCCAGTTTTCTGGGAAAATTTGTCAACTTTTTCTCCTAAACGCCTTATTCGGGCTAAAATGATAGTTTAAAAAAAGATATGCTAAATCGGTCCAGATATTCTTAAATGTGCTGTAATTAATTGTGTATTAATGATGTTTTATCATTTTAATGAATCGTCATTTATAAATTATGAATCATTAACACGATAACACATCATTATATTACAATTCATTTAAATCCATTAAGAGAGATTTTATGCACTCCTAGAAGCCAAAAACTAAAGAATTGAAATGAACAAAAAAGTAATTGAAAGATTAAAAAAAAAGAATAAATCGAGATAAAAAAAAAGAATTGAGAGGTTTTATATTTTATTAAATGAGTGGCCAAATGCGTTGCTAAAAGCGTAAAACTCGAGAATAGCTGGACCAATTCGGCTTATTTTTTTTTCAAATATTCGGTGAAGTCCAAGGAAGGTTCTTGTGAAGAGAAAAAAAATCACGAAAAATCGTAATTCGGTATCGGTATCGTTAATTCGGTCTGCTACACACTTGATTTGACAGAACAGGGCCTGTCAGGTCAGCTAGTCTATACATATAATAAAATTGTAACTGAGTCGAATCTGTACATTAAATATTTTTTGGAAAATCTTATTGAAATAGTCATTATTACCGATAAAGAGATCGAATCTATAGTTTTTAAAATTATTGTCTTTCTGGGAATGCATCACAAAAAACCACTGGACAGATTTTGATCATGTTGATAGTTGATTATCCGGGTGAACATATAGGATACTTTTTATTGCGGGAAAATATCTCATCTCTGAGAAATCTATATATAAATAAAATTAATTACATATGATTAAATCGTTAAATCTTATAAGAAAATTACCCTTATATGTATGTTTTTATAAAAACTCAACTAATGGTTTATCCTTAGATTATCCAGTAAAAGTAAGCTTGTTGAGTATCAGTGGTATTAGTACAAATTCTTCTGGAACAATCGAAATATTACCAACTAGCGACTCACCCTCGCTTCGCTCGGGTTCGTCCCTAGGTTGTTTCCCAAAACAAAATTAATTAATTAATTTGGTTTTAATTTTTTTTCGTGGGACCCTATTTTTTTTCTAAAATAAAAGTAGCCTAAGTTACTCCTTATTATATCAGCTATTTGCCAGTGAAAGTCGCGTCAAAATCAGTCCAGCAATTTTAGAGATTAGCTGGAACAAACAGACAGACAGATAAAAATTGTAAAAAATGTTGTGTTGGTATATGTACCGTGTATACATCCATATGCATTTAGTAAAAAGCGTATTTTTTTATTTAATATTACAAACAGACACTCCAATTTTATTTATCTGTATAGATCATCTAGTAATTATTAGGTTTTAGTGTTAAAGTGGAAAAAATAAATAATGAAAAAAAAGATTTTTTTTCAAGCTGACAGACAAAAAAAACAATGTCTTCAGCATTACTTGTTATTTTTATATCGACATGTAAAATTAGTCCCATAGGATATGAGAAACATAAAAGAAGCTGAATAACGTTTGATGGTTGGGTTGTTGGTTTGGCGTTCGCTTGGAAAACTAAATATAGCAGGTTCAATGTCGGATCTCGCATTTCTAAGTTTTCATGTGTGAATCAATTTTTAACATGATTATCACTCGCCTTAAGATGAAGGTAACATCAGGGATAAACCTGCATGTCTGAAGAAAATTTAGCAAGTTGTCGGAAGACATGTGAAGTCTGCCATCTAGGATTTGGACAGCGTGTTGGACTATGGCCTGATCCTCCTCACTTTACAGGGAGGCAGTGTCCCCCAGCAGTGGGACGTTAAAAGGGCTGGATTATTGTTATTAAGCTATATAATGTTTTTTTTTTTTTTCAGGTCAGTGGAAAACATTGTCAAAAGATGCGGTACCTTCACAGAATCTGCCAAAATTGAACCCCGATGGTACAGTAATGGTTATAAGGAAAAGTCGCACCGTCAAATATAAGGAGAGCAAAAAAGATGACACATTCAGGTATATACTTATTACGTATAAGTCATCTATAATTTTCTAAAAATTCTATTGGATTTTGTTTAGACATTTTCAAGATTTTTTGAGAAAAAAATTGGTGTTGATACAAAGAGGATGTTTACGATGATTTGGGACGTTAGAGTTTATGCAATTTTAGTAATTTGTAAAATACTTCGTCTTTTAATGAGATCTAGAAATTCATCATTTTGATATACTTTTTAATGAGTAGTTTTTGCAACAATTGTAGAATGACATCTTATCTAAGCCCCCTGATTATCTAAAATTTAAGCTTGGATGTTTCAGTTTTAAGCCGAAAAGATATTTTATTTAAAACTAACGGTAGAAAAACGAAAAATAATCTATCCCACGTGAACCATACATTTTTTTCGGGATAAAAGTAGCCTATGTGCTATTCCAGACTATAATCTATCTCTGTGCCAAATTTCATCCAGATCCGTTCAGCCGTTCTGGCGTGATTGCATAACACATAGCCAAGCATCCATCTAAACTTTCACATTTATAATATTAGTAAGATGTCAAATATTAATTGCAGTGATAAGGCAGAGAAATGGACGAGTATCACACATTCATCATTACCATTACCTTCAGAAAGCCAAGAACATCAAGAAAACAATGTAAGTACTATAATTTTTTTTTTTGCTTGTTGTACAACTTAAATGGCTCCTTATATGATGTCCTCCTGACTGATTCCGGCCACGGCGGCCAATCTCATTGAGACTAGCCAACTGCGCAGGAGATATTATAGTGCACAAATGTACGCGCAGACACAAGTGCACTCTCTATTCCTGTCACTCTCATACTCCGGTGGGACGACTGCTCGACACGACCAGTGAGAGTTAAGGCCCAGGACCGACGGCTTTACGTGCTCTCCGAAGCACGGAGGTGAAACACCGTCAACTTCCCAACTCCGGGCTGCTACTGAGACTTACTAGACAGAAAGACTCAATAACTAAACTTGGCCTCCTTATATACTCGTAACATAAAGTTTAAATAAAATAGGTACTTCTATAAAAAGCTGTGCATACTTTTAAATTAAATTTATATAAAAATAGCGAAATATTATTATGTTGAATTAATGCTTTATGTAAAATTAGTTGGTAAGCCTTTATAATAAATAAATAAATATCACAGTCTAATCCTATACAGTCGTCTAACGAAGGAGTCTAGACAAGACATGGTGCGTGGAGAGACGCGGGGAGGTGCATCCGACTTTCATACACTTTATATGACAGTCCGTTTTAGGGTTAGGTTAGGGGTATAACTACTAGAGGCAGTGGTAGACAAGTAGTAACGCGCTCGCTTGGGAAAACGAGTGAAGCGGGTTCAAATCCCAGGTTTTGCATCTCTGATATTTTCATGTGCGAATCTTCCCAAAATGATGACCACTTGTCTTACGGTGAATGAAAACATCGTGAGGAAATCTGCATGTTTGAGAGAACCTAGCAAGTTTTCAAAAGACATATGAAGTCCGCCAAGCCGCACTTGGCCAGCGTGGTGGACTATGGCCTGATTCTCGTATTGAAGGAAAACCCGTGCCCAGCACTGGGACGTTAAAAAGGGCTGAATACATACATACGTAACTGTACTTAAAAGATTATCTTCGCTTGGTAGGATGGACTGACTGGATGGGTACCACCCCCTTATCTATTTCTCCTGCCAAACAACAATGATTGTATTATTGATAAGGTAGCCAGCGCAATTACAGGCAAGAGGCATAACATCTTAGTCCTCACAGTGACAACGCATCTGCGGTTCTCCATTTTTGTTACATAAAACCTAAGTGCATGAAACGTTGGTGTAATGGGCGACAGGTACCGCTTTCCATTGGGTGGGTTGTCTGTTATAGTTGGATTATTACCGACGTGCGAACTGTGTCATAAATCATTTTTATCAGGTCTCTCGCTCGCACTTGTGGGCATATCGGAACTCTCGCTCGCACTTCTAGTGTTGGGTTTAACAATAAACAAAATTGTCGATAGTCAATAGCAGGTAATGAAGGAAAGGTTAAGAAAATAAGGTAGGATATTAATCTATGTCTGTGTCATCGTCTGAGTAGCAGTCACAGTCACATCACATCATTTTATTATGAGTTTATTTTCATTTATAATAATTAAGTTGATTAATTATCCCAAATCAAAATAAAGTCATTATCATCTCAGATCAAGATTCACTATTAAGACTCACTATTTTCTTAACGCGAGTGGTCTATAATCATCAACGACCGCGTCGTCCTATATAGCTACCTGCGTCCGAGCGGCGTCCGTTTATCGATAAAGAGTCGCGCGACATTGTCACATTCCTTTGACTTAATGTTTTATGACTCAGTTCCCACGTTTGTAATAATCCAACTATAGTTTATCACTGAACACCATAAAAAAGGGTGCGGCCCTAAATACCTAATAATAGCCTATGTTGTTACTCCAGGTCTTAGTCTATGTGTGTATTTTTCATCTAAATCTGTTCAGCCGTTTCAACGTAACGGATTAACAAACATACATACATACGAACTTTTGCATTAATACTAGTCCAATTAACAATGTTTTTTTTTTAATTCACAGATGGCGTATCGTCTTCAAGCTTTAAATTCACTCGCGAATAACATAAGTCCGACCCAAGTTTTACCACAAAATCAATTAAATAAACCCAAAAAGCAAGATGCCATCATGCAAACAGATCCAATACAGTCTGAGGAAGAAGAAACTTATCAACACAGTTATACCGAATCAGAAAAATCGGTTCCCGATATTGATTATAATCAATACAATGAAGAGATGAAGAAATATGAAATCCCAAAGGACTTTTCAAAGCCAAACGATGATTACATACCACAGACAAACGAAGAGTACAATAAAGAAGCAGAAAAATATGCGCTGGAGCGAAAATCGCATAATAATTACGAGAAAATCGATTATCAGAAACCGATAATCGAGAACGGTTTCCCGAAAATTCCGGAGGTTTACGCTTTTGATAAGGATTATCAAAATCGGTCGGACTTTTTGTATCAGAATCAAAATCCTTATCAGGATAGTGTGGAACTGTTAAGAAACCAACAGCATAATCTTCAAATCTTGCAAGAACAGCATAGAGTTAATGAAAACCAAAATTTTTTCAATGAAAACCACATAAAGCAAGAAATCGATTTTGGTAATGACGAAGAAAAGTTTATCTATGAAGCGAATAAAGATCAGATTGGTAGGTTTTTTTTTTAATATGCTTCTATTGCAAGGCAGTGGTAGCCCAGTGGTAACGCGCTCGTTTGGGAAACCGAACGAATCGAGTTCAAATCCCGGGTCTCGCACCTCTGATATTTTCATGTGCGAATCATTTCCAACATGATTACCACTTGTCTTACGGTGAAGGAAAACATCATGAGGAAACCTGCATGTCTGAGAGAACCTAGCAAGTTGTCGAAAGACATGCTCAGCACTTGGCCGGCGTGGTGGACTATGACCTGATTCCCCTCGTATTGAAGGGAGGCCCACCCCTAGCAGTGAGACGTTAAAAAGGGCTGAATACATGCTTCTATTTGGCTTAGTAGTGACCCTACTTGCTGTGCTAGCGGTCGCGGGTTCGAGTCCCGCTGAGAGCATTCATTTGTGTGATGAGCACAAACGTTTGTACTCCAGTCATGGGTGTTTATATTTATAATATGTATATATATTGGGACCCTATTACTAAGCCTCCGCTGTCCATCCGTTTGTCTGTCAGCGGGCTGTATCGAGTCGTAGTCGAGAACCAAAAATCAAAATAAATCCGCAAAATAATCCGAAAAGATAGTTTAATTTAAAATGTCAAATATTCGCGTAAATCTAAGAAAGTATTTAAAGAATTTGTTAGGTTCTCTCAGATATGCAGGTTCCCTCATGATGTTTTCCTTCACCATACATTTTATAATTTATCAGTTATATTTGTCGAATAAAAATTTTGAATAGGGAATAAAAATTGTAAAATGAAAAGTGCAAAATTTGAGTCTAATAATAATTTTGTTTCCATCTTCTATTTCAGATCCGAACACTTTGTATGAGAATCAGAGTAACGTCGAACAACAAAGGTTGATAGAGATGCAACATCAAGTGAAGCAAGAGCCGGACACGTCAAATGGTATATCTTGCTCACTAACTACCTAACTCACTAACTACGTAACTCACTAACTACGTAACTCACTAACTACGTAACTCACTACCTAACTAACTACCTAACTAACTAGCTAATCAACGAACTCACTAAACAATTAACCAACTAACTAAGTAACTCATTAACAAACTAACTCATCCAATAATTAACTCTTAATTAACAATCTATACATATAAATAAAATTGAAGTGTCTGTATGTGATTGCAAAATAACAATGTTCTCTCAAATATTTAGCTATTTATATTATACCACTACGCAAACAACCCTTTTTTAAATTCTTGTTTGTCTGTCTGTCTTTCTGTTCGAAAGATTACTTCAATTATTATAAATGCGAAAGTGTATGTTTGTCTGTTTGTTACTCCTTCACATGGAAACGGCTGGATTGATTAGGATGAGATTTAGTACACAATATATATTTACTGTTAGCATTAAAATTTGCTAAAAGGTGGCTCTATCCGTATGACTTCATTATCCTGTCCCCATTAATATTAAAAAGGCGAAAGTTTGTATGGATGTTTGTTACTCAATATCGCCAGAACGGCTGAACGGATCTAGATGAAATATGGCACAGAGATAGATTATAGTCTGGAATAGCAGTCGGTTTGCTTTGATTTGTATTGGCTGGCACCGACTTCGAAAATATCTGATTAGGTATCTATTCTAAATGAAAACCCCTGTTTAGTTATTTTTTACTTTTCAGTGCCTGGAAGTCGTTTTTTTTTTAAGTTTTTTAATTTAAATTTATTGCAGGATGTGAAAACGTGATGCAGCCACAGAGCAGTCCGTACTACACGACGGGTGGATCCAATAACGTCACAGGTAATATAAAATCGTTTATTACCACAGTAATTTTTTTTTAGATCACTAGCGACTCACCCTTGCTTGGCTTCGGGTTCGTCCCTAGATAAAAATAAATCTATCCCACGGGAATCGTACATTTTTCGGGATTCCCTTCCTCAATAAATGGACTATCCAACAAAAAAAGAATTTTTCAATTCCATTCAGTAGTATCTGAGATTAGCGCGTTCAAACAAACAAACAAACAAACAAACAAACTCTTCAGCTTTATAATATTATAAGTATAGATAACATTATCATTTATTGTTTCCAGCCGGCGGTTATTACGAGCAAATAACTCGACCCGGACCAGAACTTCTAATCGCGAAGCAGAACGCTCTGGCGGCGCATCAACAGTTATGTGAGTCATTCGTTTCATTCAATTTCATTCATTCATTCATTCAAAAAATATTTTTTGAAAAATTGCGATTTTTCAGTAAATATACCTATATAGATGAACTTAAAAAGCAAAACCTTATCCAAATACAAAATTTGATCCAAATCGTTTGAGCCGTTTGCGAGATACACGAAATAAATTTATACGTTTGGCTCAGTTTGTAAAGACCCTACTTGCTGTGCCAGCGGTCGCGGGTTCGAGTCCCGCTGGAGGTATTCATTTGTGTGATGAGCACGAATGTTTGTACTCCAGTCATGGGTGTTTATATTTATTATATGTGTATATTTAAAGTTATATATGTGTAGTGTATCAGCTATCTGGTATCCATAACCCAAGCCTCGTTGCTTACCATGGAACTAGATGGTGCTGTGTGTTAATGTACCAACATATTTATTTATTTATATGTATATATAAGAATTGCTCATTTAATATTGTAATATATTTAATTTTCAGGGCAAAATTCAATGAAGCGGCCATTTTTCTACAGTGACAGTCAACACTACAACACGCCCCAGTTGTTACACACTAGATGTGAGGTGAGGCATTGTGTTATACATACATATGTACATTGTACATATATATCAGGGTAGATAAAAAAAAATGGGGGTAGAATTTGTAGCTTACAAAAAAACTAAATGATTGAAATAAAAAAAAAATACTCGACATTTTGAGATGGCCCCACTGATTTTTAAGATAAATAATTAATTAAATTTTTTGGTTTGAATTGATTTTTTTTTCGATCATCTTTGAAAACATTCAAGTATTGAGGACTATAGTCATTTTCTACTCAACCTTCACTGTTTTTTTTTTCAAAAAAAAATTCATTCAAAAAAAAAATTAAATTATTTTAAAAATCAGTAGGCCGCGCGATTTCACCCGCGTTAAATTTGTTTGATTATAAACATGAGTTTTACAACAATGTATGGAAGTCTGCCCGATTTGTTGACATTTATGATTACTGCCCCACTCCCTTGGGTAGTGGCATGATGGTATATAGCCTATAGCCTTACTCAATAAACGGGCTATCTAATGCAAAAAAAAATTAAATTGGATTAATAGTTCTTGAGATTAACGCGTTGAAACAAACAAACAAACTCTACCGGGTTTATAATATTAGTATAGACTTTTTTTAATTGAATTAATTTCTTTATTTCAGGACTTATCCAGGATCTTACAGTGATGAGAGACATTCCAAAGTAAAGGTTAATTAAAAAAAAAAAAAACAAAATAATTCTCTATGCGACGATAATCTCTCGGTGGTTTTTAACTTTATTTTATAGATTATTTTCCATATTTATATGTATATTGTAAATATTTTGTTTCGTATTTAAAAAAAAGAAAATCTTGTCTATGCTTTGACTTGTTTCGTTTTGGCGGCAATTTTGACTTTGACAGCTGACAGCACAGCGTTTTTGACTTTGTGAAATTTAATTTCTAAAAATGAATATTTATATAATTTAGTAGTAGGTGCGGGTTTGATTTTCGTTGTTTTCTTTTTTGGTTAATGGCAGCTTTTTCTGGGTGTTAATTTTTTTAATTTCGAAATTCTAGTTTGAAAATATTGATTTTCTAAAGTTGTTGTGATATAATATTAATATTATTATCAAATTGATATTTTAGCTGTGCTGTTAAAATTTATATTTGCATAAGAAAGATATATTTTTTTTGATCTGTGCATGAAATTATTTACGTCAATAAAAAAAAATATTTTATGAAACAACAAGAGTTTTTATATTTTTTTATTGCACAGACTATAAAAAAAATTGTTGCCAGTAATTTTTTTTAAATGTTATCATTTCATATATTTATTTATCAAATCTGATTTTTATATAGGTTATGTATAGTTTTGTTTTTTTTTCTCTTTAAAAAGTATATTTTAAAAAATTATTTATAATCTACAATATGGTTACCAATAATTGCGTTATCATTTTCGGTACAGCATTTTTCTATGGAAATATCGCTTTGCTGTACCAATTTTGATAGAAATGTTTAGAAACGTGATACTTTATCGAATTTACGTGGCAATTATTAATAAATGATGTACGTAGTGTAAGTTTTTTTTCGTCACAATTGGTTTTTTTTTCAGTAATTTTTTTAGATCTTGCCAAAGTTGTATTTTTTTTATTTCATTTTTTGCACAAATATTCACTGTCATAGACATGAGTGATTTTTTTTTATATTTGTAAAGCAAATATGAATTTTGATAAGGTTTACATAAATTATTATAAAAACGTATATTATTATTATTGTTTTCATCTATCAATAGATTTGATAATTGTTTTTTTTTTTTAATAAATTACGTACTTCTACATGTCTATGGCATATAATAAAAATCCCGGTTAAAAATATATAATTTATCTTTATTTCTTTTATAAATGAGAAAAATATATTTTATTTTACAGTTTTTGGTGCTCTTAAACTTACTTTTTTTCCGAATTTTTATGCATTTTATATAGAAATAGTAATATTGAGTACAATTTTTTTTTGGGTTAACGCACACTGTAGGCAAAACGCTAGTGTTTTTTTTTGTGGAAGAAATTTTTGTTAGTGTTTAAAAACACATTATTTACCATAGTTTGTAAGTTTAATAACGCGGGATGGTAGATTGAACGGAGCGTGCACATTTTTTTTGTTGATTTTTTTTTTATATTTTTGACAATTTTTTTTTTATTTTTTCTGATATCAAAATTGTGATTGTATATTGGATGAATATTTATAAAAGATATATAAAGAAAAAAAGATTATATTTTTTACCTGTGCGCTCTTTTTAGACCAAAGCTGTGAAATATAAGGAAGTTAGGGTGTTTTAAGGATAATTTACGAGAAAATAGTTTTACTCAATTTGCTGATATTGTGATAATCTCTAACCAAACTTAATTTAGTTAAAAAAAATAAAATAAATAAAAAACTACATTTTTTTTTCTTTGAATCGTTGCATCAGAGTAAAACTATATTATCGATGATAGGTTTTTTGTGGATATTCCAAAAAGTGTGATTTATTATGAATAGTACTTAATTGTACCGTTTTTTTAAACTTTTTTTGGAATTTTCGCAAAAAATCTTACTTTTTAGTATGTAAGGAAGAGATGTTAAGTGCTACAAACATTTTGTTTATATATTTTTTACAGCAGTGGCCATTCAAATAAAATAAGTGGAATTTTTTAGTGTTGTTTGTTTATTATAGCTTCTCCCAAATTATATGCTACCGAAAATATTGGATATAAAAAAAAACGTGTGTGTACTTATGTACGCACGTAAGAAGTTATACTTCTTTGGCGTAACAGCACAATAATAGCTAAAGATTTCATCCCGTATGTCACAACTCTCTGTGTGTAAAAGGAATGCAGCTAACTGCATCATGTCAGTTTTTGGCTGTCGGTGTGCGTGCGCATCGTTAAAATTTTACTCATATTTATTTCCAAACGTGCCAAAAAAAGTATAACTTCAAAAATAAAGTATCTTAATACCTTTCGACGATTTATAGTCTGTTTTGAATAGTGTCTGACTGAAAATGGACTTTTTGCCGAAAAGGATAAAGGAGCTTCGGCTTTAGTTTTTATTTTTGGCTGAAAACGAAGCCGAAAAATGTAGTGAAATCTTGTTTGTTTTTTTTTTATACCGAGAGAAAGAGACACATATAGGTTTTGAAAGAAATAAAACATGATAATTCCATTAGAAGATACAAAATTTCGTTTATTTGTGGTATTGATTTATTATATAGGTATATTTAGTTGCTCAATGGTAACGCGCTCGCTTGGGAATTCGAGTGAAGCGGGTTCAAATCCCGGGTCAGGCACCTCTGATATTTTCATGTGCAAATCATTTCCAATATGATTACCACTTATCTTACGGTGAAGGAAAACATTGCGAGGAAACCTGTGTGTCTGAGAGAAACTAGCAAGTGTTCGAAAGATATGCGTGGTGGACTATGGCCTGATACCCCTCGAATTGAAGGGAGGCCCACCCCCAGCAGTGGGACGTTTAAAAGGGCTGATTACGTATTACATAATAAAAAACTAATCAATTACAACTTAGGTCAGAATTGAGGTTATTAGGTCAAAATAATTACACAAAACGAATCATATAGCAGCCATAGTCCACCACGCTGGCCAAGTGCGGGTTGGCGGACTAAGTAATATTATTTGATTATGTAATATTATTTGAAAAATGCTAGCCTTCGATTTAATTAGAGAAATACAAAAAAAGGATCCTCGACGTAAATATAATTTGATAATACCTACTTTATGATGTGAAATATTCTTCTTCTATATAAGTGAATGTTGGTCTGTTTGTCCTCTATGCGCTCCTAAACCATTGAACCGATTGTGATGAAACTCTGATGGGTTATACTGTGTACGCCAGTGAAGGTTTCCAGCTCAAAATATAAATTTTTATATGAAAAGTTCGTCTTTTATACGTTTCTTAATCATTCAAACTTAGGCTGAGTCGCTAGTTTGAAACTAAAAATTGAAAACATTTTTCAGATTTAGCCGCGTTTGTATTTTTTGATCCCGACGCGACGTTTCGAATATTTTACAGCAAACATGATCCCGGTCATCGATCAAAAAACTACTAGATACACAATCCCATGCAAAAGTTCTCTTAAAACTGTAAACAATTGTGTTTAGGTAATTGTTCCAGTTGAATTGAACTTTAACCTGTCAACGACCGCCGAGCCACCGGTGGTCCAGTTAACAATTATTATAAAGCTAAAGATTTTGTTTCTTTGTTTGGTTGGTTGAACGCGCTAATCTCAGGAACTACTAAACCGATTTGAAAAATTCTTTTTGCATTAGAGAACCCGTTATAGAGGAAGGCTTATAGGCTATATATCATCTCGGAAACATGTACGACTCCCGTGGGATAGATTTGTTTCTCTCTAGGGACGAACCCGAAGCGAAGCGAGGGTGAGTCGCTATGAAAAATACATTAAAAGCGCGCTCAAATGTTCAAATGAGCGCTCATTCGGTGAAAACATTGTTTTATCACTGATTGTGCATCTAGTAAGTTGATCGATAATCTCTATAGAGATGAGAGATATTTGGTTTTTTCTAACTAGCTTTGCTTCGCTTGCCGATTATAGGCTTAATGAAAAATTACAGTTCACATCACACACATTTTACGACACGTTTTGAGTTTCGCGGGTTCGAGTCCCGCTGGAGGCATTTATTTGTGTGATGAGCACGAATGTTTGTACTCCAGTCATGGGTGTTACTGTTTATATTTATAATATGTATGTATTTAAAGTTATATAGGTATGTGTAGTGTATCAGCTATCTGGTATACATAACACAAGCCTCGTAGCTTAGCAGTTACCATGGAATTAGTTACTAGAACAGTACCAAAGAACTAGATGGTGCTGTGTGTTAATATCCCATAATTATTTATACCTACCGGTATGTTTTTGTTACAACTTATGTTTTATGATATATAGGCAGATTTTTTTTTATCACTTTATTTACCTACAATAAAAGAAATTACAAATACACTTAATTATATTTACAAAACAAATGTACACTTAGTTATTACTGTACAAGTCATGTCCGCGTGGAACAGTGGCAAGAATGCTAATAGGCAGATTAAAACTCCAAATCGGAAAATATCGATTTTATTAATGTACCTACTTCTAAAAGTACAATGGGAAAGGTAAAATTAGATAAAAGATTGTGTTTTGTAAACTATATTAATACTTGTAGGTACTTTTATGTATGAATAAGTAATTATTTAACTATGTAATTAATACACTATGTAAATTAAATACATTTCATTTACTCGTTCCATAAACAATGATCAAAATGTCAAAAAATACGTATTCAGCCTTTTCTAACGTCCCACTATTGTTCATTATGCTGTTGGTGGTTAGCGGACTTCATATGTCTTTCGAACACTTGCTGGGTTCTCTCAGACATGCAGGTTTCCTCACGATGTTTTCCTTCACCGTAAGACAAGTGGTAATCATGTTGGAAATGATTCGCGTATGAAAATATCAGAGGTGCGAGACCCGGGATCTGAACCCACTGTACTTGCTTTCCAAAGTGAGCGCATTACCGTGGAACTACCAGTGCCTTATATATATATATATATATATATATATATATATATATATATATATATGTATATATTCCATATTAATAGATATTAACTTGCGGGGATTTTCCACAAAAGAAAAAAAAATGATGAAACAGAAATTCGTAACAGCAACAACGTATACCATTTTAGTTTTAATATTTTATTAGTTCAATACATAAAATGACCGTACATTCCCTTGCATGCATTATAATTACCAGCCATTGTGTTCCAACGGTCAAATGTCATATTCACGATTCATATTCAGGAAAACATGTCTACTATTTTCTATTACAATATCTATACAGATAAATAAAATTGGAGTGTCTGTTTGTAATATTAAAATAACAGCTTTTTACTAAATGCATATGGATGTATACACGGTACATATACCAAAACAACATTTTTTACAATTTTTGTCTATCTGTCTGTCTGTTTGTTCCGGCTAATCTCTGAAACGGCTGGACCGATTTTGACAGGACTTTCACTGGCAGATAGCTGATGTTATAAGGAGTAACTTAGGCTACTTTTATTTTAGAAAAAAAAGGGTCCCACGAAAAAATTTAAAACTAAATTAATTAATTAATTTTATTTTGGGAATCAACCCAGGGACGAACCCGAGCGAAGCGAGGGTGAGACGCTAGTTATATAATATAAATTAAATATTAGTATAATAATAAAAATAAATATTGGAAATTGTGTTTTTAAAACATTTGTAGGTAACATTTGTGAATGTGAATGAAAAGATCATGTCAGTCTCTCTCGTGACCATGGTTTATGATTGCTGTAAATCATTCGAATTGTCGGAAACCAAAAATCAAAATAAATCCGCGAGAAAATCTGAAAAGATAGTCTTATTTAAAATGTCAAATATTCGCGTTAATTCAAAAAAAGTATTACTTGAGTAACAGTTTATTAGCTACTAGCGACTCACCCTCGTCCGCTCGGGTTCGTCCCTACTTACGTTTTAACTTTTAGTATAGATTTCTCAGAGATGAGATATTTTCCCGCAATAAAAAGTATCCTATATGTTGACCCGGATAACCAGCTATCATCATACCAAATTTCATCAAAATCCCTCCAGTGGTTTTTCCGTGATGCGGTAACAGACAGACAGACAGACAAAAATCCTAAAAACTATAGATTCGGCCTCTGTATCGATAATAATGACTATTTCAATAAGATTTTCCAAAAAATATGTAATGTACAGATTCGGCTTAGTTACAATTTAATTATAGGTATAGATAAGGACGCTGGCATCCTACACCAATAAGGTCATCATCATACAAAAAGAAGAACGCTTAGGCTGCAGGCGACTTGTCGATGAATTATAATCAATTCTTAAAGTCATGACTACTACAAAGGATTCGTCTAGTCTACAATAATATTTTATTAAAATTTTATTTTCTTATCTATACTTATATTATAACTAGCGACTCACCCTCGCTCCGCTCGTGTTCGTCCCTACTTACGTCTTAAAGTTTAGTATAGATTTCTCAGAGATGAGATATTTTCCCGCAGTAAAAAGTATTCTATATGTTGACCCGGATAACCAGCTATCATTATACCAACTTTCATCAAAATCCCTCCAGTGGTTTTTCCATGATGCGGTAACAAACAGACAGATAGACAGACAAAAATTCTAAAAACTATAGATTCGACCTCTGTATCGATAATAATGTCTATTTCAATAAGATTTTCCAAAAAATATTTAATGTACAGATTCGGCTAAGTTACAATTTTATTATATGTATAGATGTATAGATAAAATTGTAACAAAGCGTAAGTACGTTCAAAATTTTTTAATTACAATGATTGTAACGTATTGTGTACAGAATATAGACCCCAAAACAATAGTGTTGGAATTTTTGTCTGTTTGTCTGTGTGCTTTTCACGCAACAAATACTGAACTGATTTTATCCGAATTTTGTGTTGTGATAACTTATTAATCGAGTCAACGTTTAGGTACCTTTTTTTTACAGGAAAATCTTTCATTTCCACGGGAAAACATAATACCTGGTTTTCCGAGACTGTTTTCGTACAATTTCATGGCTAACTCTGGCTAAACCTTTAAAGATACATTGAAATAATCTACTTATACATATAATAAAATTCTAACTGAATCGAATCTGTACAGTAAATATTTTTTAGAAAATATTTTGAAATTGGCATTATTATTAATACAGAGGCCGAATCTATAGTTTTTAGAATTTTTGTCTGTCTGTCAGTCTGTCTGAGAATGCTTCACGAGAAAACCGTTTAAAAAAATTTGGTGAAATTTGGTATGATGATAGCTGGTTATCCGGGTCAACATATAGGATACTTTTTATTGCGGGAAAATATCTCATCTCTGAGAAATCTATACTAAAAGTTAAAACGTAGCTAGGGACGAATCCGAGCGTAACGAGTGCTAGGTGCTAGTCTATAATATAGTTTTTTTCAATAAGAATTTATAAAAAATATATCTTAAGACACGGTCTTTATGCTTTCAATATAAGATATAGGTAGATAACTATAATTATATGTGTATAGTGTATACCTATAAATAAATCTTGCGAATGTCACTCTATAAACGTGGGTAAATCCCCGTTAAAATTAATTGATTCGTAAAAACGTACAGACCGACAAAAACAGGAATAACTATTTAAGTAAATTATAGTTCAAATAAAAAACAGTTAATATTAATTTCATACGTAAGCAATCCTGTAATATATGGGATAGAAGTTTTATGACATTATTTTTTTAAAGTTATACTTCTTTCGACGACACGTTTGGCTCAGTTTGTAGTGACTCTACTTGCTGTGCCAGCGGTCGCGGGTTCGAGTCCCGCTGGGGGCATTCATTTGTGTGATGAGCACGAATGTTTGTACTCCAGTCATGGGTGTTTATATTTATAATATGTATGTATTCAAAGTTATATATGTGTAGTGTATCAAATATCTGGTATCCATAACACAGGCCTCGTAGCTTACCATGGAACTAAATGGTGGTGTGTCATAGTGTCCCAACATATTTATTATTTATATTTATTAATTTTGGCTCGTTAGGAAAAAAATGATAAGTGAATTTACAGATACAGATTTAGACTACAGTATGAAGTTATTCGTTATTGGCTACAGTGTGAAGTTAGACGTTAAATCTCCCTTTAGTATAGTGTGAAGTGATGCCAATATTCAAGATATTTATTCCGGTATTTTTATAAACACAACGTGTGTTTTATATCGAAAAAAAAAAATAAAAATTATTACAAGCTTTAATTTAATTTCACCTGTCCCGGTGTCTGTCTGTAATCAAATCTTGCAAGTTAAATTTGATCCACTTCCCAGTGTACGATTAAGTTCAAATTTGGCACACACGTTTGGTTCTCGTGACTGTAAGGTTACCTAAATGCCGCCATTTTAAATCAAATATGGCTGGCGTTCGAAAATGGTGATTCGAAAAGGGTTTTATGAGCAAAACCATAGAGTTATAAGAAGAGAGCGCGCAACTGCTATGCTTTCTTACAAGTGGCAGCGTGAGTGGATTAGAAAGAAAACGCATCCTAAGCCATCGTTCTATTTCACTCTAACCGAACTGTCATTAGTTATTCCCCTGTGTTGTCTACACAACAAAAAAATATACACTGTTCTTTCCTAACTAAAGTATTCGTATAAATCGTACGATTTATTTTATTATTTGTGGTTGAATATCGTACCTTACCACTAACTGACGCAATCTAAGCCACTAGAAAATCCACTAGCCACTAAAACCAATATTTAGCCGCTAAAGGGGAAGTCTAAACACCAGATCTAATGGAAAATCCACTGAGTTGGCAACACTAGTTATGCGGGTTAGACGAAGGTATAACCAATCGCGACTCGACTAGAGAGAAAAAGAAAGGTGGTTTGGAATCAGCGTTATCTCTCTAATGCGTTAACGCTATTTTAGGTACGTCGCGCACTCTATTCTTATAACTCTACTAGCGACTCACGCTCGCTTCGCTCGCGTTCGTCCCTACGTACGGTACGTTTTCACGGTTAGCTATGTTTATACATAAATAGTAGCTTGCTACTCCTAAGATATTCATTTAAATTATATATATTAATAGTACGTACGCCGTACGCGAAACTTGTTCACAATTTCATGGGTTTTAATTTTTTTTCGCGGAACCCTGATTCTAAAATAAAAGTAGCCTAAGTTACTCCTTATAACATCAGCTATCTGCCAGTGAAAGTCCCGTCAAAATCGGTCCAGCCGTTTCGGAGATTAGCCGGAACAAACAGACAGACAGACAGATAGACAAAAATTGTAAAAAATGTTGTATTGGTATATGTACCGTGTATACATCCATATGCATTTAGTAAAAAGCGGTTATTTTGATATTACAAACAGACACTCCAATTTTATTTATCCGTATGTATAGATGAGCAAAACACAATAAGCAAAGTGAAGTCATTGTAAATCCAATATGGCGGAGTCCCAAAAATAGCGGACTGTTTTTATGCATCCTCATGATATGGACATCAAATGAAAGCTGAGAAGAATACGAATAAAATAAAAACTACAAAAACAAAACTAAATAAAAAAAAAACAAACTTTTATTTAAATGCGCTAACAAACGAAAAAAGTATAACTGCTTTAACGTGCGTACATAAGATTTTTTGTTATAAATATCTATTTAAAAAAACAGAACACAGTGAAGATCCGTCGGAAATAGCAGTACCTATTATGTTATACAGCCTTGTATTAATTTAGACATATTTCTTTATTATTTTAATTTTTGCACAACATCTAACTGACCGTGACAATCAAAGTTTTTAATGGACGAAGGTTCTTCTTAAGGCCATGACCATATCATGTTATTCCTAATATTCGTTAAAAAAAAAGAAAAGAAAATTAAAACTATCTTTTAATTGATAAAAATTGATACAATAAATACAATATGTTATTTAAATTGAAATAAATAATAAATAACATTTGTTGAAAGTAATCCTTGTTTACGCTACCTTGGCATGATATGATGAAAAATAAAAAAAGGCGCGAACTGTCTGGTTTTACCGCTTTGTATTTAACCGTACTTTTTTTTTGTTTGTTACCTCAGAATTCCGACGTTAAAACAATTTGGAAAATTCCTTTTTTATTTTGCTATACTTCCTTTTTAGTTCTATTTGAATTTCAAGAAAATATTCCATCTACGAGTAATTGTAAGTGTGGAAAAATAGGAGATGAAATTTTTTATTGGATTTAATTATCTACTTCTAGTTCTAATATCGCCTTGAAACTTTGCAAATGTTTGTTTGACGGCACGTTTGGCCCAGTTTGTAGTGACACTACTTGTTGTGTCAGCGGTCGCGGGTTCGAGTCCCGCTGGGGGCGTTCATTTGTGTGATGTGCACGAATGTTTGTACTCCAGTCACGGGTGTTTATATTTATAATATGTATGTATTTAAAGTTATATATATGTAGTGTATCAACTATCTGGTATCCACAACACAGGCCTCGTAGCCTATCATGAAACTAGATGGTGCTGTGTGTTAATGTCCCTATGGTCGTAGCGACAATATATTATTATATTCCTATAATTTATTTGGAAATATCAATAAAATAATTATACGCCTTTTTATGTTCAATGTTTTACTCATAAGTCACGAAAATTATTTTTTAAAAAAGGTTAACAAAAAGGTCTTTATAAAAAATGTACATGTATAAAAAAGGATGTATATATATATATATATGTATGTACATTTATGTGTGCCTACATCCCCACGTATTTATTTATTTTATTTAGTTTTAGATAGTAAATACTTTATAGTTTTTTAATTGTTTTTATTAGTTTCACATGTACTCGTAACTATTTGCATGTTATAAAATAATCTATTTGTAATTATCGTATTGGTTGGTGACATTGTATGTAGCAATGGCAAGTCTGGGTGTTGATACAATAATTTCATGCCATCTCACTGACCTGATGCTGGAGCCAGGAGTTGGATGGGGGAACTCTTCAATGGCTACCAGTTACACCTTCGAGTTTGGGCTCATTTGATTTGTTTCGAATTAAATTTGATCCAAATTAGTTCAGCCGTTCCAGTGTGAAAGAGTAACAAATAAACATGCAAACAAACAATAACATTTATTTCATAGCCTGTTCGATTAATTCCTAGTGTTGTTTTAAATAAAACTATCTTTTCCGATTATTTCGCGGATTTATTTTGATTTTTGGTTCCTGACGTTTCGAATGCTTTACAGGTATCATGGTCACGGGAGAGACTAAGGTGTTAGACATCTCAAAAGCGTTATATATTTGTTACAGACAGTGCCTACCCATAATTTTACAAAAATGATTTTAAAAATACAAAATCAGCATCAGAGTCAGTCCTAGTGTTATCATAAGCAATCTGGTACATGTATGGTTCATACTAACTGTAATCTACGGAAATCGATCCCGCGACCTTCGCAAATCGAATCAGATAAATCATTGAGCATCTGTTGTTATAAGTGTAGAAAAATATAATTTATCTTGTTTAACCTGTTTTATAATAGAATGCGACTTTTAAATATCGACATTACAGGTTTGGGGCCATTCATGAAATAACATAACTTAGCGCAACCCTTATTTATATAAATAAATAAATAAATAAATATGTTGGGACATTAACACACAGCACCATCTAGTTCCATGGTAAGTTACGAGGCCGGTGTTATGGATACCAGATAGTTGATACACTACACATATATAACTTTAAATACATACATATTATAAATATAAACACCCATGACTAGAGTACAAACATTCGTGCTTATCACACAAATGAATGCCCCCAGCGGGACTCGAACCCGCGACCGCTGGCACAGCAAGTAGGGTCACTACAAACTGAGCCAAACGTGTCGTCGAGATCATGCAGAAGTATCTTTTTCTTGTCTTCCTTTGGATTGTTTAGGTAAAAAAGCTGTGACGATTTTAATTAAATTTGAAACTTACTGAACTGTAATTATTGACGACACGTTTGGCTCAGTTTGTAGTGACCCTACTTGCTGTGCCAGCGGTCGCGGGTTCGAGTCCCGCTGGTTCATTATATTTGTGTGATGAGCACGAATGTTTGTACTCTGGTCATGGGTGTTTATATTTATAATATGTATGTATTTAAAGTTATATATGTGTAGTATATCGATTACCTGGTATCCATAACACAAGCCTCGTAGCTTACCATGGAACTAGATGGTGCTGTGTGTTAATGTACCAACATATTTATTTATTATTTAAACAGTGATTAGATATAATAATTCTTAACAATGTGCGCAAACACGTGCATTCTTTGACTTTTCCTCCTCGTAGTTTTATGACGACAAAACGACAAAACCGGAAGACATCAGACGCAGGACTTTCCAAGCAAACATCAACTCCAGCCGATGAGAATTTTTCAACAAAAACCCAAAGGCCAATTTGCATCAACCAGGACTCGAACCTTGATATATAGCCACATAATATGTCAGTTAATAGAGGCTCTGAGACACCATCGGGACAGTCAACAGAAAAAATATGAGTAAATAAATATTGCCATATAAAGAATTTAGAAATGAACTATTTAGTTTAACTAGTGATCGCCGCGTGGTTAAAAATTAACCATAATTCATTAAGTTATATATTTATTGTCTTGCGTATATTACAATATTAATCTATTCTCAATTTGACCACAGACTTTAACAATAAACAAAAGAGTATATATGCGTGTGTGTCAAATACATGGTAGTGTGTGTAATGTTTTTTTTTATTGATTTAATGTATTTTTTATGCATATTTAAAAAAAAAATTAGCATTCTGCACTCCTTCTCTATATAAACCACAGATATAGATGTTCTATATCTGTGATATAAACTATAAGTGTGGGAAATTTAATACTCCTCCGTCCGCGCAATTTTCGTAAAAAGGGGTACAAAGTTTTTGCTTCACGTGTTAATATGTAGATTATTTATATTATATTAGTACGTTTTAATTTTTTTGAGCTAAATCTTAATTCTTTTTCTAAAGTAAAAGTAGCCTAAGTTATTCCTTATAACATCAGCTATCTGCCATTGAAAGCCATCCCTTTGAAATTGGTCCAGCCGTTTTGGAGATTAGCCGGAACGAACAGACAGACAGACAGAGAGAAATTTTAAAAATCGTGTTTTTCTTTTAAGTACCGTATATATAATTCCATATGCATTTAGTATAAAGCTGTTATTTTGACATTACAAAAACAGACACTTCAATTTTATTTATCTGTATAGATTTTTCAAGCATTAGTTGTTTTTCCCTTGAAAGTGAGAGCAAGTGTATGACCTATATGTATGTATGTCTGTACATATTACCTCGTCATACGTTAGATTCGTTTTGATAACGTGTTAAATATATCATGTATTCATATGTACATCTATATTTAATATTATAAAGCAGAAGAGTTTGTTTGTTTGTTTGGTTGAACGCATTAATCTCAGGTACTACTAATGCGATTTGAAAAATTCTTTTTGCATTGGATAGCCCGTTAACTGAGGAAGGCTATAGGCTATATATCATCCCGGGAAAAGCTACGGTTCCCGTGGGATAGATTTGTTTTTGTGTAGAGACGAATCCGAACCGAAGCGAGGGTGAGTCGCTAGTTTTTATAATAGGTGCGTGGATGTTCATTCGTCAACTTGTTCTTATCTTTTTAGTTGACTTACGCAGTCGGTTTTTTTTTAATTTTGTATTTTTTTTTTCTTTACTATACCAATATCCGTAATCTACATATTTTATTTACGAACATATATTTACTTATCACAGTAATGAGTGTTCTGTCAATATTTATATAATGTTTTATAAGCCTTTTATTTAAAAGCATTATTGTTTGCTTCAAGTTTAGTTTTATGATTACTCTATTTTTTTCCTGAGCCTATATCCTAATAAAATACACCGGTTAGAGGTTAGTATTGGAAATAATACGAATCTTTACTCCTCTCGGGTTCATCCCTACTTAAGTTTTGACGTTTAGTATAGATTTTTCAGAGATGAGATATTTTCCCGCAGTAAAAAGTATCCTATATGTTGACCCGGATAACCAGCTATCATTATACCCATCACAATTGTCCAGTAGTTTTCCCGTGATGCGTTTCCAGACAGACAGACAAAAATTCTATAAACCATAGATTCGGCCTCTGTATTGATAATAATGACTATTTCAATAAGATTTTCCAAAAAATATTTAATTTACAGATTCGACTCAGTTAGAATTTTATTATATGTATAGATAAATACAAAATGAAATTATAGTACACCCGAGTGAAGCTAGAGTAAGTTGGTAATCATAAATATAATCATCTTCATCATAATCATAACCATATATAATATACATAACTACGAAAAATTGGATGTTGTTACTCAATCACACCAGAACGGCTGGACGGATCTGGATGAAATTTGGCACAGAGATACACTATAGACGGGAATAGCACTTAGGTTACTTTTAATCCCGGAAAATTGTACGGTTCCCGTGGGATATTCATAGTAACAGTTAAAACGTACGGGATGAATACGAGCGAAGCAAGGGTGTGTAGCTAGTAATTAGAATATTTTTGAAATATTATTTCAATACATTATTTTTGTACGCACGTAATGGAAATTGGTACTGGCGGGACGGTCAGTGCTACAAGCAGTCCGCGCGGTGACGGACGCGTGCTTTTCCGTGAAACTTTTGCAAACTTATAGTTACATTGTGAGAAAAGAAATTTTAGGTGAGTTTAGTTTTTATATTTATTTCATAATATATAACCTTTTTTTTAATTTCTAATATATATTTTTTTTTCGAATTTTTTTCGAATCCATTTTGATTTTAGGTTTACGACGTTTTGGAAAAAAACCCCGAAAAGGTATTTTCATTTAAAATGTCGAATAGCGTAAATCTAAATATTCGTGTAAATCTGAGAAAGTATTATTTTCTAATTAGGGTTAATGCGACGAAATATTTTTAATTTTCTATGATACCAGTTATGTTTCTGTTTGTTTTTTTTTTAAATAGATATATCTTAAATAAAATATTGACAACTTGAACATTTTTAATTAATGTTTATTAAGTATCTGTGACATAAAATTATTATGATGACGAATGTCTTTTTTTTAATTGAAAACTAGTGATTTATTAAAAAAAATATATAAAATATTTTTATTTGTACTATAAAATATAATTTACGGATACTTAAATGTAATTGAATAGTTTTATAGTGTAACAATCATTTATATTTAAATTTTATTATCATACTTTTAATTGATGAATTAAATGTTTTTTATTACAAAGATACATTATGAATAATGTCTGTCAAATGTCAATCTGTTCAATATATATGCAGTAGGTACTTCACTTAAGTGCAAACGACTTTATATAAAACTAGCGACTCGTCCCTAGGTTGCTTCCCAAAACAAAATTAATTAATTAATTTGGTTTTAATTTTTTTCGTGGTACCCTATTTATTTTTCTAAAATAAAAGTAACCTAAGTTACTCCTTATAACATCAGCTATCTGCCAGTGAAAGTCCCGTCAAAATCGGTCCAGCCATTTCAGAGATTAACCGGAACGAAAAGACAGACAGACAGACAGACAAAAATTGTGAAAAAATGTTGTTTTGGTAAATGTACCGTGTATACATCCATATGCATTTAGTAAAAAGCGGTTATTTTAATATTACAAACAGACACTCCAATTTTATTTATCTGTATAGATCATCACCGTCAATATTCTCGTACAATAAATATAGTTAAATAATAAATAACATAATTTACACCATTGTCCTCGTAAAAACATTATTCTGCCATCACAAAAGGATATTTACAACTTCACATTTCATGGAATAGCTTACCCTTACCCCATAATTACTCCAGGCCATAGTCTATTTTTTTTTTTTAATTGTATTATTTTTTTTTATTTTTTTTCGTTCAGCCGTTTCAGCGTGAAAAAATAACAAACATACACACGTACGCACTTTCGCATTAAAAATAATATCGTGATTTATTAAGTACACATATCTATCTATACTATAATAAAGCAGTAACTTAGTGAAATCTGTACATGAAATATTTTTTAAAAACAATGACTGTAACGTATTATGTATACGATATAGACCCCAAAACAATAGTTATAAATTTTTTGTCTGTTTGTCTGTTTGTCTGTTTGTCTGTTTGTCTGTTTGTCTGTTTGTCTGTTTGTCTGTTTGTCTGTTTGTCTGTACGCGTTTCACGCAAAAAGTAATGAACCGATTTCAACGAAATTTTGTGAACTGATAACTTATTACTCGGGTCAACATTTAGGATACCTTTTACTTTAGAAAAATCTTTGTTTCCCGCGGGAAATCGCAATAACTGGTTTTATCGAGTCCTCCTTAGGAACCCTCCGCTGGCTAAACCTAAAGACATACATCAAAACAATTTACTTAAAAATTATAGATCTTGAAAAGGCCAACAGAAATATCTACAACAGTATATGTCTATCTCTTAAGGTACACTCGCAATACCTATTCTTATCTATACCTATAACAAAACTAACTTAGTTAAATCGATGTGCGCGTTTCACGCAAAAAGTACTGAACCGATTTCAATTAAATTTTGTATAGTGATAGCTTATCACTCGAGTCAACATTTAGGATACCTTTCACTACAGGCACATTTTTCGTTCCCGCGGGAAAACGCAATGACTGGTTCTATCGAGTCGTCCTTAGAAATTTCTATGGCTAACGGTGGCTGAACCTTAAGAGATACATCAAAACAATGTACTAGAAAATTGTAGGTCTTAAAAAGTTCTACAGAAAAGTTCTCAACAGTATATGTCTATCTCCTAAAGTACACTCGCTATAACTATTTTTATTAAATGATATTACTGTTTTCTTATACGAGTACGTTATCTATACTATAATAAAGCAGTAACTTAGCGAAATCTGTACATGAAATATTTTTTAAAAACAATGACTGTAACGTATTATGTATACGATATAGACCCCAAAACAATAGTTATAAATTTTTTTGTCTGTTTGTCTGTTTGTCTGTTTGTCTGTTTGTCTGTTTGTCTGTACGCGTTTCACGCAAAAAGTAATGAACCGATTTCAACGAAATTTTGTGAACTGATAACTTATTACTCGGGTCAACATTTAGGATACCTTTTACTTTAGAAAAATCTTTGTTTCCCGCGGGAAATCGCAATAACTGGTTTTATCGAGTCCTCCTTAGGAACCCTCCGCTGGCTAAACCTAAAGACATACATCAAAACAATTTACTTAAAAATTATAGATCTTGAAAAGGCCAACAGAAATATCTACAACAGTATATGTCTATCTCTTAAGGTACACTCGCAATACCTATTCTTATCTATACCTATAACAAAACTAACTTAGTTAAATCGATGTGCGCGTTTCACGCAAAAAGTACTGAACCGATTTCAATTAAATTTTGTATAGTGATAGCTTATCACTCGAGTCAACATTTAGGATACCTTTTACTACAGGCACATTTTTCGTTCCCGCGGGAAAACGCAATGACTGGTTCTATCGAGTCGTCCTTAGAAATTTCTATGGCTAACGGTGGCTGAACCTTAAGAGATACATCAAAACAATGTACTAGAAAATTGTAGGTCTTAAAAAGTTATACAGGGAAGTTCGCAATATTATACGTCTTTTACCTAAGGTACATTCGCAATTACTATTTTTATTCACTACTCGCGACTCACAGACTGACTTATCAACGTTTA
Organism: Fabriciana adippe; assembly: GCA_905404265.1. NCBI lineage: Eukaryota > Metazoa > Arthropoda > Insecta > Lepidoptera > Nymphalidae > Fabriciana > Fabriciana adippe. The sequence continues at coordinate 853,896 of FR990010.1, forward strand.
GCTCAGTTCAGCAGTAAAACGTAATTAGGGACGAACCCGAGCGAAGCGAGGGTGAGTCGTACATAATATAATATGTATTAAGTAGATGTTTAAATAAACATTTCACTTCTAAGGCTGGTATAATGATTTTAAAGTTAGAAATCTAATTAGCAACCCTCGCTTTACTTTGGTGCGTTGCTAGGTGCTTATTGTATTTATAATAATCTATACTAATATTATAAAGAGGAAAGATTTTTTTGTTTGTTTGTTTGTACCGAATAAGCTCCGAAATTACTGGACCGATTTAGATGAAATTTGGTAAGAATACAGTTTGAGACTCTGGAAAGGAGATAGGATAGTTTTTATTCCAGAAATCAACCCTTAAGGGGGTGAAAATGGGGATGCAGGTTTGTATGGGGAATCAACCTAGAGACGAACCCGAGCGAAGCGAGGGTGAGTCGCTAGTACTATATATAATATTATAAAAATGAAGAGTTTGTTTGTTTGTTTGTTTGTTTGGTTGAACGCGCTAATCTCAGGAACTACTAATCCGATTTGAAAATTTCTTTTTGCATTGGATAGCCCGTTCACTGAGGTAGGCTATAGGCTATATATCATCCCGGAAAAATGTACGGTTCCCATGGGATAGATTTGTTTTTGTCTAGGGACGAACCCGAAGCGCAGCGAAGGTGAGTCGCTAGTTTAATATAAATGCAAATGTCTAAATTCGCTACTGGCTATGAAACTTCATGCGATCTAAATTTCTGACAAATTGACGATTTAAATAATTTTATTTAAAACTAGCGACTACCATCGCTTCGCTCGGGTGCGTCCCTAGGTAATTTTTTTTAACGGAACCCTAATTCTTTTTCTAAAATAAAAGTGGCCTAAGTTACTCCATTTACGTCAGCTATCTGCCAGCGAAAGTCCCGTCAAAATCGGTCCAGCCGTTTCAGACATAAAAATTGTGTTTTTCTTATAAGCACTGTTATTTTGACATTACATCCAGACACTTCAATTTTATATATCTGTATAGATACTTATATGGCACATACAAATATTAATCGCTCTTGGAATTCGAACCCGCGGTCTGCATATTAGATATAGTGACACACCCTCGCTTCGCCCGGGTTCGTCCCTAGGTTGCTTCCCAAAGCAAAATTAATTAATTAATTTGGTTTTAATTTTTTTTCGTGGGACCCTTTTTTTATAAAATAAAAGTAGCCTAAGTCACTCCTTATAACATCAGCTATCTGCCAGTGAAAGTCCCGTTAAAATCAGTCCAGCCGTTTCAGAGATTAGCCGGAACAAACAGACAGACAAACAGACAAACAGAAAAGCAGACAGACAGACAAAAATTGTAAAAAAAATGTTGTTTTGGTATATGTACCGTGTAGGTATACATCCATATGCATTTAATAAAAAGCGTTATTTTAATATTACAAACAGACACTCAAATTTTATTTATCTTTATAGATAAATATAGATATAGATTATTTAGACCACGACGTTTAATCAGTTTTAGCTAAAACATAATTAGCATATTTTTATGTAATAATACGAATACGAAACCTTGATTTCAGCCTTTTTACTTCCGTAGTGAAGTACGTGAGATTTCTTCGATACATTATTTTATTGTAAACAAAAGTCTAACAAACTAAATATGAAGGTCGCGGGTTCGATTCGGGTGAATGTTTTTATTATTGGTTTAGCCCTTTTTAAAGTCCCACTGCTGATGTGGGCCTCCCTCAATGCGAAGGGGATCAGGCCATAGCCCACTATGACCAAATGCGGGGGGGATTTCACATGTCTTTCGAAAACGGATCTCTTAGATATGCAGGTTTCCTTACTGTATTTTCCTTCACTGTAACACAAGTGGTCTTGTTTAAAATGATTCACATATGAAAATATCAAAGTTGCGAGTTTCGAGTTTGAACCCATTTCAGTAGGTTTCCCAAGCGAGCGCGTTTCCACTGAGCTACCGGTTACAACGGTCTCATTGTATTAGTAAGTGACTATAATGTTAACCGACTTCAAAGAAGCTTATTTACTTATTTTTTTATGTTTTTTTTAAATAGGTTATATAAATAACCTCAAGCTTGGTTCAGTATTTAAAAAAAAATATAATAAGACTTGTTACTCAAAATTAGCATAATACTTTCTTAGATTTACGCGAATATTTGACATTTCAATTAAAACTATCTTTTCGGACTATTTAGCGGATTTATTTTGATTTTTGATTCCCGACGTTTCGATTGCTTTACAGCAATCATGGCCACGGGAGAAACTAAGGTTTTAGACGTTTCAAAGGCATTATATACTTGTTAGAGACAAGACAGACAGAGAACGTCGGGAACCAAAAATCAAAATAAATCGGCGAAATGATCCGAAAAGATAGTTTTATTTAAAACTAGTGACTCACCCTCGATTCGCTCGGGTTCGCCCCGGGGTAAATGATTCTTTAAATTGACATAACTTTTTTATTTAGGAACCGATTGGAATAAAACAAATACTAAATATTAAGTGAAGCTTACCACAATACATTAGTGAAAACCGCACCCAAATCGGTTAAGCCGTTTCTAAGATAAGCGCTCACAAACGCACAGACAAACAGACAAACCGAGGAACAGACAAAAAAACTAAAAATCATTGTTTTGGGTTCTATTGCGTTAATAAAGATCCCCAATAATAGTTTTTCTGAAATACCTTCCATGTACAGACAGCGATCAGTTACAATTTTATTATATGTATAGATCAGCATGATATTTTAAACCAATTTACATACAGTTGTAAGTAGGGTTCATACAAAAACAATATTACAGAAACCTTCGTCATATAATGCCTATTGTGTATGGGAAATTATGAAATGATTAATAATCGACAAGTCTCCACATCCGCAGTACATTTCGCTTGGACTTCCCATAAAATAATGTAATTACTCAGTAATTAAATAGATACTTGTTTTGCAAAAGAAGTTATAATTGTCCTTCTGAGTATTTCACAATTTGATGTACTGGCTTTTGAATTATTATTGATACTCTACATTAAAGTACTCTATTAAAGCGATTCCTAAATGGTAGTCCGCAGAACCCTTGGGTTCCGTGGGGAGAACAGGGGTTCCGAGTTCACTGGCCAAGTGCAGGCGGACTGAGCATGTCTTTCGAAAACTTGTTAAGTTCTCTCAGACATGCTGGTTTCCTCACGATGTTTTCCTTCACCGTAAGACAAGTGGTAATTTTGTTGGAAGTAAACAAGTCTAGTAATGATTTCGCACATGAGAATATCAGAGGTGCGAGACCCGGGATTTGAACCCGCTTCACTCGGTTTTCCAACTCCACAACCACTGGGCTACCACTGTCTCTACTAGATATAACGAGAACCAAATATAGACAAGAAAAGACAAAGGCTAATGCGAGTTTTTAAATAAACTTTAAAATATATTCAATGCATATGTTAATATTTAAATTTATAAAATACCAAAAGGTGTTTGTTTCAACGGGGTCTAGAGTCAAATAATTTAAAATTTTAAACTTGACTCTATATCCTGCCTATTTATGTTACTGTTGAAGTTGTGGATACGGTTAGTGTTAATAATTACCATAAAATATGTTTTAAGCGTAACAATTGGTAAAAGTTAAAAATGTCATTTAATAGAGATGTAAATGATTATTTATTTTAAAGGGACAATGAAATTTGGTAGTGTAGTAGTGTAGTTTTACAATTTCACGGGTTTCAATTTATTTGATCGGAATCCTAATCCTTTTTCTAAGATAAAACTAGCCTAAGTTACTCCTTATAATATTAGCTATCTGCCAGTGAAAATCCCGTAAAAATCAGTCCAGCCGTTTCGGAGATTAGCCGGAACAAACAGACAGACAGACAGATAAAAATTTTAAAAATGGGTTTTTTTCGTATAAGTACCGTATATAATTCTTTTATTTTATTTATTTTATTTATTTATCTGTATAGATATGGGTGGTATGTATCTAGAATTGTACGTCCTGTTGGTCCTAACAAATATATTTGAGACTCAAAATATTACCTCTGTAATCAATAACAGCGATTATGATTCAAATTGTTTAATATTAATTTTCATTAAAAATGTATTAAAAATATATTATAAAATAAATACATGGTTTTTTCTTTATCTTTTTATAATGATTATAATTAATAAAGTGTTGTGTCTTTATTACGTTCTTATCTATATATATATATATATATATATATATATATATATATATATATATATATATATATTTATTTATTTATTTATTTATTTATTTACACCTAATTAGAACGGCAGTGCCACTTACACTAACTAGATTATATATATATTATAAATTAATTACAAACATTAAATGAAAGACAGAAAAAAAAAACATTAGAAACAAAATTAAATACTGCTTTGGTTCTGAGAATATTAGTAACAGGGTTATTCAACATTCTCAGCATAACTTAGCAACTCAAGAACCAAAGTTGGCCATTTGTCATTGAATGGGTCCCATTGAGCATTATTGTCCAAGAGCGCGTTGAATGATGCCAATGAACGCGGTATAGGTGCCATGGTTCGGGCAATAGTGCGACAATATGGGACAACGAAAAGCTTATTTTTGCGAGGGCGAAGGTTATTTGTAATCGGGGCGTGGATACTACACAATTGAGTATGGAGATCCGGAGCATCAATGTCTCCTCGTAAAATTCGGCACATAATTTTTAATTGGTCACAAGTCCGTCTGACTTCCAAGGAATTGAAACCTAAGCGACCTAAAAGAAATTTGGTTGGGTATAGAAAAGGGTAATATCCATAACAACGTTTGAATAGATATCTCAGGAAGGCCTTTTGTACCTTTTCTAATATAAGTCCATACTTCTTCTCATACGGATGCCAGACGCAGGCGCTTGTTTCCAGTTTGCTTCGCACTAGAGCATAATATAGTAACCGTATTACTACAGGACTACTGAACTCCCGAGAGTTGCGCAATACGAACCCTAATCTTCGAAATGAATCGGCTGCTATTGAATTAATATGGTCTCGAAAAGTTAATTTGGCGTCAAAATTTACGCCCAGATCTCTGACCTTTTTCACTCTGGGGACAGAAATGCGATCCATTTTGTACTCATGTATCAAAGGATACCGAACTCTACCAAAGGTCATCACTGAACATTTTTCATGATTGAGCTCCATTCTATTGACCTCACTCCAGTTACATACAGCTGTTAGATCGCGTTGTAGTTTGAGGCAGTCTTCGACTGAAGTAATTTCAAGTATGAGTTTGAGATCATCAGCATATAATAGGCATTTTGCATGTTTTATACATTTCGGAAGATCGTTTATCATAATTAAGAAGAATAAGGGTCCCAATATAGAGCCTTGACTTACACCCGATCTCGTATGATATGGTTTTGACTCATACATACCATACCGAACGAATTGCTGACGATCACGGAGATAGTCAGAGATTAAGTAAAGAAGCTGGGGAGACAAACCAATAGCACTGAGCTTGCTGAGAAGTATATCGTTATTCACCCTGTCAAAAGCTTTGCGGTAATCAAAAATATATATAAAAGGCAAAAGTAATTGACTGATGTATCAACGCACAGACCAAACATTAAAGGCTAGAAAATTGAAATTTTGCACATGCATTTCTCATATAACGAAAGCATCCACTAAGGAAGGATTTTTTAAAATTCAACCCCCAAGGGAGTGAAATGGGGGATAAAAATTTGTATGAATTTTTTTATTCCTTGGATATATTTGCAAGAAATTTCGTATTTTTCGTAGTTTGATCGCGAGCGAAGCCGCGGGTTCTACTAGTTCTTTGATATATTTAGTGCGCGTCGAGTTTAATTTTTTTTCGAAATGTTGCACCAATTTATTTCAAACGATTTTTTTTATGAGTATTAGTGTATATCAAATACTATAACATATATTTTTTCTGTGATTATAAGTTTTATGAAACACCGAAATATTCATAATTTTATTTTTATTTATTTTTTTAAAAAGGGTTGTAATTATTTAAAAATCTAAAAAAAATGTATAATATGCTCTCAAAGGTTACCCAAAACCTCGCGTTAGTTTTAAGTCTTTAGCTTTAAAGGTATCCGAGATATGCCCTTTTGAACGAAACTCATAGTTACGTTCATTTTTCTTCATACCTCAAGGTCAAAGCGGAGTACGACAGTGAAACTGATATGAATCGCTTTTCTACATCAAGTCCTTGTTGACATATAAGTTTTGATATAGGTTGCCATTAAGGGGCCGGTTCGCTATACTTATCCGGCTAAACCCTTTAGTACACAAATAGGCAATGCGAAGGTAAGTCGCTATATCTATACAGATAAATAAAATTGAAGTGTCTGTTTGTAATGTCAAAATAACAGCTTTATACTAAATGCACATGGAATTATATTTTTAAAAAATTTTTGTCTGTATGTCTGTTTGTTCCGGCTAATCTCCGAAACGGCGGGACCAATTTTAACGGGACTTTCACGGGTAGATAGCTGATATTATAAGGAGTAACTTAGGCTACTTTTATTTTAGAAAAAGTATTAGGGTTTCGCTCAAAAAAATTAAAACGTACCTAGGGACGAGCCCAAGCGAAGCGAGGGTGAGTCGCTGGTATGTAATATTAATTTGATTTGCCCCTTTCAATATTTTTTTCTTTATAAGAGATTCATCTTTTGCGTTGCAATTCGTGAACCATTGAAATATTTATCTATACATTAACACGCTTTTATTAGCTTCACTTATTACTTAGTAAGAATGTAAACAAATGTGGAAAAATCGATTTAAACTACTTTGTACAGACATCGATATGCAATTGCGATGACAATTCAATATTTTTATACCATCGTGTTCATGACTTGTAGTTGAATATTTTATTAGTAAAAATAAAAGTTTCATATATACAGATAAATAAAATTGAAGTGTCTGTTTGTAATGTCGAAATAACAGCTTTATACTAAATGCATATGGAATTATATATGGTACGTAGTACAACAAAAACACAATTTTTAAAATTTTTGTCTGTCTGTCTGTATGTTCCGGCTAATCTCCGAAACGGCTGGACTGATGACTGATTTTGATGGGGCTTTTACTGACAGATAGCTGATGTTATAAGGAGTAACTTAGGCTACTTTTATTTTGGAAAAATCATTAGGGTGCCGCTAAAAAAAATTAAAAAGTACCCAGGGACGCACCCGAGCGAAACGAGAGTAAGTCGCTAGTATATCCTAAGCGGGAGGTTGTCTGGAAGAAATCGTTAATTAGCGATACGGCCGGCTATTGTACATTTGGTACACACACAATTCTGGCTTCATCCGTTTTCGCACTTTAGTTTAAATACAAAGTTTTTAAATCGATACAACAATCAGATAAAATAAAATCGATTTTAATATTCGATTAGATTACAAATGAAGCTAATAAGAGCAAATTAAAAACGCAAATAGGAAATAGGTGCAACACTACCTTATCTATTTCTGCAATAGAAAGATCGAGAAGTTGTTTAAATATTAATATCATCGCAGTAAACCACCTTGGGTTGCAATCACAAGCAAAATTTAACTTACTTCCTAGAAAACCGATCAAAGGTCAATGACGTCGGTATCTAATTAAGGCTTAAATGTAAATACATCTATGCCGTAATTTATTGAGTTATGTATAGTTTAAAAGTGATTGACTGATGTATCAACGCACAGGCCAAACCCTTAAGGCTAGCAAATTGAAATTTCCCACACGTATTCCTCATATGACGAAGGCTTCCACTAAGGGAGGATTTTTTAAAATTCAACCCCCAAGGAGGTGAAATAGGGGATAAAACTTTGTATGAAACTTTTCATTCCTTGAGCATATTTGCATGAAATTTCGTATTTTTTATAGTTTGATCGCGAGCGAAGCCGCGGGTTCTGCCAGTCAATATATAAATTACTAACGACGGTTTGTCCCTAGGTGAGTTTTTAAATTCATATAATTTATTTATTTATGAAACGATTGAAAGAAAACAAATACTTAATGTTAAGAGAAGTTTACTTCAATACATCAATAAAAACCGCACCCAAATCGATTAGACCGTTTCTGAGCTTAGCGTGCACAAACGCACAGACAAATTGACAAACAGACAAAAAATCTAAAAATTGTTGTTTTGGGTTCTATTGTATTAATAAATACATCTCGATATTTAGTTTTTCTCAAATAACTTCGATGTACAGACAGCGATCAGTTAAACTTTTATTATATGTATAGATTAGCGTAAAAAATCTTTTTGATCCAAAAGGAAGTTATGTTTTTTACCCTACTGCAGCGATGACCTTTTATTACTACTTCGGTTAAACCAATTTTGATGAGTCATTATAAATAATTTCGTCTTAATAACACGCGTGTTATAGGTATAATATATGAATGTTAATAAAAATCAAAATGGCGGATTTAGACGTCAATTTGTGTTTTTATAAAAAAAAAACCAAAATCGCGCGCATGAAAATGATATTTTCCCAACTTTACACTTTTTTTTAAGTTTACTAAATTTATCGAACTAATTAAAAATGTATTAAATTATTTCAAATTTTTACTTAATACTTTCTTAGATTTACGCGAATATTTGACATTTTAAATAAAACTATCTTTTCGGATTATTTCGAGGATTTATTTTGATTTTTGGTTCCCGTGACCATGATTGCTGTAAAGCAGCGGTCGGCAACCCGCGGCCCGCGAGGTGCCTCCATGCGGCCCGCGGCCCGTGACTGTTTTATAAAGAAAACTTTTTATGCTTTTTAAGTATTTTGAATTTGTAATTACCGAAAAAATGAATATGTTTCTCGTCTCATAGATAAGCATGTAAGAGTCTGTTTAGGAATTGTTACATTGAATGTTGTAGTTGACATATTTTGTGGTCTATGCTGTTTTTTTTTGCTCTCACAAGTGCGGCCCGCCTTTACTAGGTATAGCCACCCCTTGTGGCCCCTGCCTGCTGAAAGGTTGCCGACCGCTGCTGTAAAGCATTCGAAACGTTGGCAACCAAAAATCAAAATAAATCCGCGAAAAAATCCGAAAATATAGTTTTATTTTTATTTAAATTAATTAGGATATTTATTATAATTAACTCAATGTAAAATATAAAAATGAATGAATTAATTAATAATTTCATACACTAATATAGTATTTAAGGCTAAATTGTTTTTAACTAACAGATATGGATGTAATATCTTGAATTAAAAATTATTATTATTATTATTATTTACAATTAATTTTTGAAGTGAAAACTTTAGCTACGTTGAGCGATTTTTGGTAGGAGTAAAACTTATGGGTTCGCGTCACCGACATGCTTCGTGTGACATGTGACGTGTCGACAACTTCATGTTTTGATTCATAAATAAACTATATATTAAAATGTAAATAATTATTGCTCGCAGTGCCAATGGATGTGAAAACCAGATTAGTAATTTAAAATAACAACTTATGAAATTTTAATTATTCATACTAAAATTAATTAAAAATAAAAAAAAACACAGTTCTTCCAAAGTTACAAGTTTTCACTATTGTCGGCAGTCTATATCTGGCTATTTATTAATTTTTTTTTTATAATATGACATGTTTTTTTTAATTATAAGTCAATCTTAAGCTATTCTAAAAAAGTAAATACAATTTTATTTAAAATGAGCGGGGTGGGAGGAGGGCGGGGGGGGGGGGGGGGTTGGGTAAAGTTTTCATTACTTTTGGAAAGATGGATGGATTTACTGGAGCAAAACCGCACGTCACAGTTAGTTCTAAATAAAAACCTTATGTAATTACTTCAAAACACGTCAAAAGTATTTTTTGCTAATATTAAAAGAGATATAGCAAAAAATCACGTATAATCAAACTACTGTATACAATTTATTATAACATTGGTAACAAAACATAGTAATATATGCATATTATAGGGTACCTACTTACTTGTAAGGCCAAAGGTCGTGGGTTCGAATTCCATATTAATAAATTAGTATTACTGGTATCGACCATAGTAGTAGGTAACAGTAAAGAAAAATTGTGTTTAAAAAATACTTTTGTATGAGGATACTTACCTCAGTTAAAATTTATTTCTATATTAAACCAAAACATAGATTATGGAATACTTTCTGAGATTTACGCATATATTTGAAAATTTAAAAAGAAGCGTTTTTTTTTTCGCGGTTTTATTTTGATTATCAGATCAGATCGCATGAAGTTTCATAGCCAGTAGCGAATTTAGACATTTGCATTTATATTAATATAGCGACTCACCGCTTCGCTTTGGGTTCGTCCCTAGACAAAAACAAATGTATCCCACGGGAACCGTATATTTTTCCGGGATGATATATAGCCTATAGCCTTCCTTAGTTAACGAGCTATCTAATGCAAAAAGAATTTTTCAAATCGGATTCTACTTCCTGAGATTAGTGCGTTCAACCAAACAAACAAACAAACACTTCAGCTTTATAATATTAGTATAGACAAGCGACTCACCCTCGCTCCGCTCTCAGTTACGTTTTAACATTTAGTATAGATTTCTCAGAGATGAGATATTTTCCCGCAGTAAAAAGTATCCTATATGTTGACCCGGATAATCAGCTATCATCATATCAAATTTCATCAAAATCTGTCCAATGGTTTTCTCGTGATGCGTTCCCAGACACACAGACAGACAAAAATTCTAAAAACTATAGATTCAGCCTCTGTATCGATAATAACGACTCTTCCAATAAGATTTTCCAAAAAATATTTAATATACAGATTCGGCTTAGTTACAATTTTATTACATGTATAGATATTTGCCGCCCTTACCTCTATAATTGTCAGTTCCTAGGTTACTTTTACAATCCTACAACTTGGTTAAAATTGCGTAAGTAATAATTTTCAAGTATATTTCTAAGCTAATTAAAGCTAAAAAAAAATCCGCCCTAGCTTAAAGCTATTCCGCCTGTTGATAAATCCACCACTGCTCATAACAATTCTATAGTATTTTCCGAAAATATATAAATATGTTGGTACATTAACACACAGCACCATCTAGTTCCATGGTAAGCTACGAGGCTTGTGTTATGGATACCAGATATTTGATACACTACACATATATAACTTTTAAATACATACATATTATAAATATAAACACCCATGACTGGAGTACAAACATTCGCGCTCATCACACAGATGAATACCCAGCGGGACTCGAACCCGTAACCGCTGGCACAGCAAGTAGGGTCACTACAATTGAGCCAAACGTGTCGTCATTAAATTTATCTTTTTATCTTTTCGAGTGTACAGAGATTATATCTAAATCTCTTTATACTTTGCTATACTTTTTACTGCGGGAAAATATCTCATCTGTGAGAAATCTATACTAAACGTTAAAACGTAACCAGAGACGACCTCGAGCGGAGCGAGGGGGAGTCGCTAGTAATGTATACAATCGTCATATAATAGGAACTTGATTCATCTGGCGCTTGTATTGCCAATGATATAATCTCAAAGCGAAATATTATTTTGACAAAACATTGCGTCAGAGGTATAAAACTATGGAATTTTACTGAACATCCAGTTTAAAACTCGATCGTAAGTAAAAAAATTCCATATGTAATTTTAATATATCCGTTAGAAATAAACAACGCTACGCATAATGTATTAAAGGCTTTTGTTTTTGTAAGAAATGGGTTATATATGGATCGAAATGTAAGTTTTTTTGCTAGTTATGAATGACTAGCGACTCACCCTCGTTTCGGGTTCGTCCCTAGATAAAAACAAATCTGTCCCACGGGAACCGTATATTTTTATCCGGATTGATATATAGCTTATAGCCTTCCCTAATAAACGAGCTATCTAATGCAAAAAGATTTTGTCAAATCGGATTAGTAGTTCCTGAGATTAGCCATTAGCGCGTTCAAACAAACAAACAAACTCTGCCTCTTTATAAATATAGATTCTAGTGTAATGAAGTAATATGTACATACACAGTACACACACTAAACCCAATTTTCCAGGCTATTTTCTTTTCTACCATTCATTTTATTAAAACCTCATTCAAACTTTAGTTAAAAAAATATGCACAATTAAAAAAGAAGCCAAGTCAATCCAGTCGTTCTCAAATGATGCGCTTACCAACAAACAGCAATTCATTTTTATTTATGTACATATATGTATATTAATCTAATAAAATTCTGAGTCGAATCTGTACACAAAAAAATTTTTTATGGAAAATCTTATTGAAATTGTCATTATTATCGATACAGAGGCCGAATCTATAGTTTTTAGAATTCCTGTCTGTCTGGAAACACATCACAAGAAAACCATTGGACAGATTTTGATAAGATTTGGTACGATAATAGCTAGTTATCCGGGTTAACATATAGGATACTTTTTAATGCGGGAAAGTATCTCATCTCTGAGAAATCTATACTAACCCTTAAAACATAACTAGGGACGAACTCGAGTGGAACGAGCGTGAGTCGCTAGTTTATATATAAAAAAATTATACTCGTACGTATAATAATATTCTAACTAAGCCGAATCTGTACATTAAATGTTTTTTTGGAAAATCTTATTGAAATAGTCATTATTACCGATACAGATGCCGAATCTATAGTTTTTAGAATTTTTGTCTGTCTGTCTGTTACCGCATCGCGAGAAAACTACTGGACAGATTATGATGAAATTTGGTATGATGATAGCTATTCGGGTCAACATATAGGATACTTTTTACCGCGGGAAAATTATCTCATTTCTGAGAAAAAATAAAAAACTGAAATGTAAGAGTATACTAATATGTAAAACCTAAGAATTTGGTTTTGGTCATCTAAACGCGGACGGAGCCGCGGACAATGCTAGTATTAAATACATCTCTCTAAAGTAAGACGATTTGAGAATATTAACAGTGCACGTGTTCATCTACATTTCATTTGCATACAAGTCTCAATGGCACTGTTTACGGCACTCGGTCCTATGCGTTCATAGAACCAAGGATCAAGGATATTATAACATATATCTCGGTCTAAAGTATGTATACAGACGTAGTCTGCCAAAATAATTCACAAACTCAAAAATAGTAGCGTGATTTACTGTTTATGCTACTATTCACGATTTTGCCATACAAATCGTTTACTTTCGATGCACGATGCTTATTTTGCGTGGAAAAATGCGAAAGAAAACCGTATGAAAATTCGAAAACACGCGTTTTCCCAAACATATGACTAATCTAGATCGATTTTTCGCCCCCGAAAATCCCCGCACACTAAATTTTAGCGAAATCGTTAGAGCCGTTTCCGAGATCGCCGGTATAAATAAATAAATAAATATACAAAAATTGCTCGTTTAAATATATTAGATATTAGCTTATTTAATTTTTTTTCTTTATTATAATAACATTTGTTAGTTATTTTTATTTATTAATATTTATTTACTTATCTCTTAGTCAATAAATTGTATAATATTTTAAGACATTATTGTTTGGCTTCATGTTTAGTTATATATTATACCTTAGTCAGGTAATTAATATGATAATTTTTTGATTAAAAACATAAATCGAATTGAAAAGTAAAAAATGAAAAGGAGTGGAGTATTTTTTAATATCACTAAAAGTAACTAACTACCACTAAGTACCTAATAGCACTAAAAATGAAAAAAATATACTGTAGATTTAAAATTTATAATCAAACATATTTTTTAAATACTAGCGACTCACCCTCGCTTCGCTTCAGGTTCGTCCCTAGACAAAAACAAATCTATCCCACGGGAACCGTACATTTTTCCGGGATGATATATAGCCTAAAGCCTTCCTCAGTTAACGGGCTATCTAATGCAAAACGGATTTTTCAAATCGGATTAGCAGTTCCTGAGATTAGTGCGTTCAACCAAACAAACAAACAAACAAACAAACTCTTCTGCTTTAAAATATTAATAGTATACTCGTAGATTAGTATCAAAAATACATTAGGTATTAGTCAAATACCAACAAAGACAAATGTCAAACGATCAGCGTAAAATTTTGGCATATTTTATTACTCTGCTGGATAATAAAAATTTTATTATTTTATTAAGAAACTAGCGACTCACCCTAACTTCGCTCGAGTTCGTCCCTAAGTTACTTCCCCATATAAATTTTCACCCTCACTTTCACACCTTTAAGGGATGAGTTCCGGGATAAAAACTATCCTATATCCTTCCCAGGGTCTCAAACTATCTTCTTACCAAATTTCATTTAAATCCGTTCAGTAGTTTCGGAGCCTATTCGATACAAACAAATAAACAAACAAAAAAACATTTTTTTTCTCTTTATAATATTAGATCAACAAATATACCCACATACAAACTTCCATAATTATAATTAGTTTGATTTTTGTATTTAGCTAGCCACGAATCAGTTGATGGACCTCAAAGACCAGCTCGTAACATTGGCTGAGTGGTCTATATATTTTTGACAGTGTACTGCCGTAAAGACAATTTTTGTTTTAATATATATTATTAATGTTATATTTTTATGAAAAACAAAACATTTATTAATATATATCTATACTAATATGATATAATATTATAAAGCTGAAGAGTTTGTTTGTTTGTTAGTTTGTTTGTTTGGTTGAACGCGCTAATCTCAGGAACTACTGGATGGAATTGAAAAATTCTTTTTGTGTTGGATAGTCCTTTTATCGAGGAAGGCTTTAGACTATACATCATCCCGGAAAAATTTACGGTACCCGTGGGATAGTGTTGTTTTTGTATAGAGACGAATCCGAAGCGAAGCGAGGGTGAGTCGCTAGTGAGAAATAAAATTCATTTTTAATGTTCCATACCTCGAAAGGAAAAAGGAACCTATATAGGATCACTTCACTGTACGTCTGTCTGTCTATCTGTCAATCTATCTGTCTGTCTATCCTTTTTTCTCAGGAACGCGTGAAGGTATCAAGTTGAAATTAATATCAAATATTCAGGTCTTTAATCTCTTAGAGCTGTGAAAAATCAAACTTGTAAGTCATCGCAATCAAAAGATACGTCCGTGTATGTCGCATAGTTTGACACTCGCGAGGGAATCTAAACCTATAGGGTACTTCCCGTTGACATAGAATCATGTTTGGCAAGAAGCAATATCTTATATAAGGCAGTGGTAGCCCAATGGTAACGCGCTCGCTTGGGAAACCGAGTGAAGCGAGTTCAAATCCCGGGTCTTGCACCTCTGATATTGTCATGTGCGAATCATTTTCAACATGATCGCCACTTGGCCACTTGTCTTAACGTTGAAGGAAAACATCGTCAGGAAACTTGTATGTCTGAGAGAATTAATGTTTAATATTTCATACGGAACCCTCGGTCTATGAGTTAGACTCGCACTTGTTAGATTTTAAATTACCCTAACACTGACAACGTTTTCCTCTGGAAATATCAAATCGTTCTACTTCGAAGTCGGTTTTAAATGAGTAATATTTTATGTGTAATAATGTCCATATGTCATAAATAAAGGTTTTTATTGCATAACTCAATGTATTTAAAATACTTACATTGTTTCATCGCTCACTTTACCTACTATAATTATGTTAGACGACATTTTCTCTATACTTTAACTTGACAATATATTATTTAAATAATTGAAGTAAAACGTCTTTGGCAAATAACGCAATTAAATAAATAATTAAATTATATTCTACAAATGTATGATTATAAAATTGATATTCTATAAATATATAATTGAAATATACCTAATATGCCTTATATTAGGCATATTACAATCATATATTTATAGAATATCATATACGGAAAGAATATAATCTACACAGATAAATAAAATTGGAGTGTCTGTTTGTAATATTAAAATAACCGCTTTTTACTAAATGCATATAAATGTATACACGGTACATATACCAAAACAACATTTTTTACAATTTTTGTCTGTCTGTCTGTCTGTCTGTCTGTTTGTTCCGGCTAATCTCCGAAACGGCTGAACCGATTTTGACGGGACTTTCATTGGCAGATAGTTGATGTTATAAGGAGTAACTTAGGCTACTTTTATTTTAGAAAAAGAATCAGGGTTCCGCGAAAAAAACCCCATGAAATTGTGAAAAAAATCCGCGTACGGCGTACGCACCCGAGTGAAGCGAGGGTAAATCGCTATATAATTTAAATGAATATCTTAGGAGTAGCAAGCTACTATTTATGTATAAACATAGCTAACCGTGAAAACGTAGGTACCTAGGGACGAACGCGAGCGAAGCGAGCGTGAGTCGCAAGTATTATATATTTGTCAGAAAACAATGGTTACCATGGCAACAATTAGTCATAATAGCTTTTATTTAATTTATACACATTCATCCCACTGTAATAAATAATATTCATTTTTATAAGTTATAATTATTATAAAATTATCAATAATAAATAAATAAATATATATTTTAAAACATAATGATTATATTAAAAAAAACGTACTTATGTATGTACGCAAGTAAGAAGTTATACTTCTTTGCCGTAACAGAACAAAAATAGCTAAAGATTTCATCCCGTATGTCACAACTCTCTGTTTGTAAAAGGGATGCAGCTAACTTCATCGTGTCGCTTTTTGGCTGTCGGTGTGTGCTCGCATCGTAAAAATTTAACTCTCATATTTTTTTCCAAACGCGACAAAAGAAGTATAACTTCAAAAAAACCCGTTTAATTATTTTTTAGTTTTCAGTGCCTGGAAGTCGGTTTTTTTTTAAGTTTTTATTTTTCCATTTTTAGTGTAGACATAATAAGCAGGTAATTTGTAAGAAGAAAGATTTTTAAAAACATATTCGATTAAGCCATTTATTCAGACCCCTAATGACACTCACAACCCATCTAGGTGTAAAGTTCTCATCAATACAAATTAATCGAACCCAAACACCAGGCTGTAAGTCGTTGAGGAGTTCCCTCGACTGTCTTTTGGCTCCATCATCAGATCGACTCCCGATCTTCATTTAATAATAGTGCTTTAAAATACATAATGAAAAAAAATTAACAAACGCACTCGTCGCCACTACGATTTTCGAAGGTTCCCCTCGATTTCTCTGGGATGCCATCATCAGATCCTGGTTTCGTTATTAAGGTACCACCCTTGGGATATCTCATTTCAAAAAAAAATAATTAAAATCGGTTCACGAACGACCAAGTAATCCGCGAACACACATAAAATTACATCCACGTAAACAAAAATGTTCATAATTTTTTTTCATAAAATGAAAACTACTGGGCCAAACTGTGTTAAATTTTTATGGGACCAAATGGCAACTATTTCGCATCAAACCAAAGAAGAATCACGTAAATCGGATCATAAATCTCAGCGTAATCGATGTACGTACATAAAAAAAAATCCAATCGAATTGATAACCTCCTCCTTTTGGAAGTCGGTTTAAAATAGCTTTTATGATCATTTTAAGATTTTAATCTTCTATTGTATAAAATGTAAATTTCGAACTTTAGGTGCAATAAAAAATGATTTTTAAACGATTTGATTGAATATTGATGACTTCTCATATTCAAGACTAAGACTATATCTCACCCGTGGTTTCGCTTGCGTCATTCTGTAAAATATTTTCAAATAATATTTACTTAGTATTTTTACTTAATAATATTTTTGAGATTTATGTAGGATCGCTCTTGAAGTAATCATTAAAAAACCTGCCAAGTGCGAGTTGGACTCGTGCACGAAGGGTTCCGTACCATTATCTATAAAAACGACAAAAAAATCATGTCTGTTGTATGGGAGCCCCACTTAAATATTTGGTTTATTTTAATTTAATTATTTATTTTTAAAGTAAATATGTAACTAAATATTCTGTAAATATTTTAAGTGTGTACCTGTTGCCGTTATCAATGTTGAGCAAAAACGAGAAAAAAAATCACGTTTGTTGTATGGGAGCCCCCTTAAATATTTATTTTATTCTGTTTTTTAGTATTTGTTCTTATAGTGGCAACAGAAATACATCTTCTGTGAAAATTATAACTGTCTATCACGGTTCATGAGATACATCCTTTTGACAGACAGACGGACAGCGAAGTCTTAGTAATATGGTCCCGTTTTATCCTTTGGGTACGGAACCCTAAAAAAGAATTATTAAAATCAGTTCACAATTAACGTACGTATCATAATAGACCTTCAAATTCCATTAGATTAGGATAGATTTGTTTTTGTTTGTGCTAGGGACGAACCCGAGCGAAGCAAGGGTGTCTCACTAGTTTTAAATAAAACTGCTTATTCGATTTTTTCGCGGATTTATTTTGATTTTTGATTCCCAACGTTCCGAATGCTTTACAGCAATCATGGTCACGGGAGAGACTGAGGTTTTAGACGTCTCAAAGGTCAATATAAAACTTATTAAAATCATAATAAATGTTTAAAATTAATAAATATTGTAAGGTACTTTGGTGCCATTTTTCTATTTGTTGAGATCATTTTGTAATTTTGTGGGTAGGTGTTTTTTGTAACAACTACCTATATATTGACCTTTGGGACGTATAAAATCTGTCTCTCCCGTGACCATGTGCGCTGTAAAGCATTCGAAACGTCGGGAACCAAAAATCAAAATAAATCCGCGAAATAATCCGAAAAGATAGTTTTATTTAAAACTAGCGACTCACCCTCGCTCAGCTCGGATTCGTCCCTACTTACGCTTTAAAGTTTAGTATAGATTTCTCAGAGATGAGATATTTTTCCGCAGTAAAAAGTATCCTATATGTTGACCCGGATAACCAGCTATCATCATACCAAATTCTATCAAAATCCCTCCAGTGGTTTTTCCGTGATGCGGTAACAGACAGACAGACAAAAAATCTAAAAACTATAGATTCAGCCTCTGTATCGATAATAAATAATAATGTCTATTTCAATAAGATTTTCCAAAAAATATTTAATGTACAGATTCGGCTTAGTTACATTTTATTATATGTATAGATAAAAAATATTCGCGTAAATCTAAGAAAATATTTGATGTAAATGATTATGGTAATTAATTCCTAAAATAAATTCTAATATTAGATATAAAAAAAAAATAAGGAACTTCCGTGTTTCTAACTAGATTACGTTTTTAGTGGTAAAGTATATTATAGAATAAATGATTTAAAATGAAGACGGCACGTTTGGCTCAGTTTGTAATGACCATACTTGCTGTGCCAGCGGTCGCGGGTTCGTGTCCCGCTGGGGGCATTTATTTGTGTTTGGGCATTTGTTTGTACTCCAGTCAAGGGTGTTTATATTTATAATATGTATGTATGTGTTTAAAATATATATGTGTAGTGTATCAACTATCTGGTATCCATAACATAAACCTCGTAGCTTACCATGGAACTAGATGGTGCTGTGTCCCCAAAAAAAAATGAAATAATCAACTTACGAATGATGAGATCGCATTCAGGTTATTTAACAGTTACATATTATATTATCTTTGTATAAATAAACATTTTGAATTGACACTGATTTGTGGCATTACGTGTTTGCGACACACACTTACTTATATACCTACATATGTACATATATTGTATACATATATATACATATGCTATTACAGTGAAGGAAAACATCGCTAGGAAATTATCATGTGCGAGAGAACCTAGCAAGTTTTCGAAAGACTTGCTTACATGGTGAATATGCCTGACCCCCCCCCCCCCCCAACCCTACCCTCCCCCTCCCTCCCCCGCATTGAAGGTAGGCCCACCCCCAGCAGTGGGACGTTAAAGGCTTATCCTACATAACAGATACTATGTTACATTTAATCGTAAGATTTTTTCTTATATAGCTAACAAGATTTATACATGATGATTATTAACCTAGATCCGGGTGTACTACGTTGAGGTTATGGTTTGCGAAGAGTATAGTGGCATCCCATATACATCAATATCTATGGGGATTAGAATACCATAGGTTTTACGGCTTTTTAAACTGATAAGTTCTGTATATTATGAACCCTATAACAGAGGAAGTAGGAGAAACGTGTCATTTTGCGAAAATAAACTAACAGTTTTATGATATTTGGGAATTAAGTCAAAAAAATCGTCCCTTCCGAGAGTTTTTTTTTAATATGTACAAAGGCAATCTAGGAACGGGTATTATCTTAGTAAAACTAAAAGTTACATTGATAGATGACATATTTTACACGAAAATATCAGAATAAACCATAATTCAAGCTTTAGCTGTAACATATATACATATAAATGAAACCGAGATCTGTCCGTCCATGCTCTAAGGCTAAGGTCAGCGCGATCGTTTCATATCAGATCGCACAGGACGCTTACAAATGACATATAATAATAATATTTTACTATAGTTTATGCCCGCTGGTTTACTCGCGTGCATTTCTATTTATAACAGTTATAGTCCATACTCTCAAAACTTATTTCTCATGTTAGTGCGTATATATCGCTAGCTGTCTTATTAATCTAGCAGTAGATGTATGACTTAAATAATAATAAATATAATAAATATGTTGGAACATTAATACACAGCACCACCTAGTTCCATGGTAAGCTACGAGGCTTGTGTTATGGGTACCAGACAGTTGATACACTACACATATATAACTTTAAATACATACATATTATAAATATAAACACCCATGACTGGAATACAATCATTCGTGTCACACAAATGAATGCCCTAGCGGGACTCGAACCCGCGACCGCTGACACAGCAAGTAGGGTCACTACAAACTGAGCCAAATGTGTCGTCGAATTAATTCGGGAAAATTGCACGCGACACCTGCTTTCCGAGGCACGGGGGTGAAACACCGCCAACTTCCCAACTCAGGGTTACTACTGAGAAGATCTTAACAGAAAAACACATTCATTGAACTTGGCCCGGCCCGGGACTCGAACCCGGGACCTCCGGATCTGCCGTACATGCTAGCCACTAAACCACCGAGGCAGTTGGTAGAATTATAATTTTATACTAGCGGCTCACCCTGGCTTTACTCGGGTTCGTCTCTAAGTATATTATATATATGTAGTTTATAATTTAAGTAGAAGAAATATAGAAAAAATATAATGTATGTATACAACTTCCCTATTTGATTCGGATATTATTCAATTTTTCATTGATTTTTTTTTTCGTGGGACCCTATTTTTTCTAAAATAAATGTAGCCTAAGCTACTCCTTATTACATCGCCTATCTGCTAGTGAAAGTCCCGTCAAAATCGGTTCAGCCATTTCATAGATTAGCCGGAACAAACAGACAGGCAGACAGACAAAAAATTGTAAAAAATGTTGTTTTGGTATATGCACCGTGTATACATCCATATGCATTTAGTAAAAAGCGGTCATTTTAATATTACACAACAAACAGACACTCCAATTTTATTTATCTGTATAGATTAGATATTCATGCAGTTTCTGGTTTAATACTCACAGCGTCAAGTAACGTGACCGTGTACGTTTGATCATCACGTAAAAGTTATGGTCATTGAGACTCTTAACGAGTACTTGCAATGCAATCTAAAACGGTTTACGTAAAGCAATTAAAAATAAGAATCTATACAGATAAATAAAATTGAAGTGTCCGTTTGTAATGTCAAAATAACAGCTTTATACTAAATGCATATGGAATTATATACGGTACTTATAAGAAAAACACAATTTTTAAAAATTTTGTCTGTGTGTTTGTTCTGGCTTACCTTCGAAACGGCTGGACTGATTTTGATGGGACTTTCACTGGCAGATAGCTGATATTATAAGGCTACTTTTTTTTAGAAAAAGAATTAGGGTTTCGCTCAAAAAAATTAAAACGTACCTAGGGACGATGTATATTATTACGTTAAAGTAATAGCTTTTCATGGCGGATAATTTTGCAATGTAAGTCGAAAGTAAGGGCCCTAGTAGCTAAATTATTTATTATATGCCTCGGTGGTCTAGTGGTTAGTATGTACGGCCGTACATTCGAAGGTTCTAGGTTTGAGTCCCGGGTCGTCGATTTTTCTATCAAGACATTTTCAGTAACAGCCCAGAATTGGGAGGTTTGTGGTGTTTTACCCCCGTCGGAGAGCACGTAAAGCCGTCGGTCCTGCGCCTTAACTCTCACCGGTCGTGTCTCGTGTCGTCCCACCGGAGTATGAGAGTGACAGGAATAGAGAGTGCACTTGTGTCAGCGCTCTCTCTCACACGCGCTGCACTATAATATCTCCTGTGCATAAATGGCTAATCTCAATGAGATTGGCCGCCGTGGCCAAAATCTGACAGGACGTTTATCTCACTTTCCAATTCACAAACTAAATGAAAAAAAAGATTTATATGGGTCGACTTCTTTTCTTGCGACAATGAATTAGTGTTTCTTAGTTTTTCGAGTTTTTCAAGTAACAATATTTTGATTTCAGTGTTAGATATTTTTTTGCAAATTCATTTAATTTTCATTTGGATCATTTAATCTTTATTTTCATGCCCGTAATGTTGTTTGTTTTGTAGCGATTTTCGAGAAAACACTGTGACAGAGTAGTTCATTTTCGGTAGGACATCATTATGAATTACTACCTACTCTGTCACGGTATTTAATGAAAAATAAACACATGCAAAAAAACTATTGGTTACAGAAAGTTAAAGATTATTTAGTATAAAAAGGTATAAAGCGATGAGGATGTAAATTCGAACAATGAATACATAATAATCTATACTCGAATATGACACAAAATGAGGTGAGGGCAGATCATTGTCGCTAGAAAAGAAGAACGACCCATATATCATTGCGATGTTCCATCTCTTATGTAAGGAGGAAATAATTAACATTAGATTAGCTAAGTCAATAAAAACCTTCATTTTTCAATGTCGGTAGACCTGACCTTACTAACAAATTGCTTTATTTATTATATATTACGGAATGTTTCTAAGGTTCTGCACAAAAAAAAAATATGTTAATTATGTATCGAATGACGTATGTACATAGCTTTTTTTATATAATAAATTACATAAAGTTTGTAGTGACCCTACTTGCTGTGCCAGCGGTCGCGGGTTCGAGTCCCGCTGGGGGCATTTATTTGTGTGATGAGTACGAGTGTTTGTACTCTAGTCATAGGTATTTATATTTATAATACGTATGTATTTAAAGTTACTAGTGATCGTCGCGTGGTTCAACATCAACCATAATTCATTAAGTTATATATTTATTGTCTTGCGTATATTACAATATTAATCTATTCTCAATTTGACCACAGACTAACAATAAACAAAAGAGTAAGTATATGCGTATGTGTGTCAAATACATAGTAGTTATTATATGTATAGTTATTACTAACTGTATCTACCCACAAAATTCCAAAATTATATTAAAAAACACAAGTAGGGGGAATACGCAATGAAACGGACGGGTTATGAAACGGACACTATCGATATCTCAAAATTCTTGAATAACAATATTCATGTTATTTGGTCTTTGGCAGCACTGATGACCATAGACACACCCACAATAATGACAGCTTCTGGTAGCCAATATTTTTGTTTCCTTTTTGCACGTTCTTAAATCACTTGATTTTTGTAAAAAAATATCGTATATTTGCGAACTGGTTTAAAATTCGATTATAACTTGGGCTACAATTGTTATGGTCGTGTTTGTTGTAACGTATTCTCAAAAATACATGGAACGGTGAGTTATAATTATATCAATACTTATTATTTGGAATTTGCTTAGTAATGTTGTTGGGGTTAGGTGTGCAATGAAACGGACAGGCACTGACGCATTGAAACGGACATTCATTACTCCTGTATTAAGTATACAATATATACCTAGTCTCTTAAATAAAACTATCTTTTCGGATTATCGGTTACAGATAATGGTGTTACAGACAGTGCCTACCCACAATTTTACAAAAAAATATATAAAGATTTTAAAAATTCAAAAATGGTACCAAAGTACCTTACAATATTTGTTGATTTTAATTCTAAACATTTAAAACTAATAATAAGTATTATAATTAAATACAGCAATATTATTTATTTAATTTTAGCTATTATTTTTATAAATATTACAATTTTTTAAAATACTTTATTAATAATTATTTAGTGTTTCTATTACTATAATATGTATAACTACAAAGAAAATTAAAAAATAAAAATATTAATATTATTTAAAGTTAAAATATTAATTGCTGTAAAGCATTCGAAACGTCGGAAACCAAAAATCAAAATTAACCAAAGTTAAGTTTTTAATTATTTTGTTGTTTTTTCTTTTTTTTTGTAATTGCTTCATTTTTTGATATCAGTTCGTTTTGTACCAAAGTGTTTGACTTGTTTAAGTAAGAGTTATTGTGTAAAAGCCAAGAATTTCTGAAACCTTGCGTATTTATGTGGCACAATGTATTGCATTGGTTCCTGTCCGTTTCATGACACTCACTGTCCGATTCAATGCGCCCGGTGTCATGAAACGGACAATAGTGAGTTGAAAAAAAATTCATTATATTTCGTTAAATAAATTTCTTTCTCTTAAAATATTGTGTATTACTGATAGTATATTACCTATGAATTTCTTAAG
Organism: Fabriciana adippe; assembly: GCA_905404265.1. Taxonomy (NCBI): domain Eukaryota; kingdom Metazoa; phylum Arthropoda; class Insecta; order Lepidoptera; family Nymphalidae; genus Fabriciana; species Fabriciana adippe. Next base: position 878,325 of record FR990010.1, read on the forward strand.
GATAGTTAACAAGTTTCTAAGTTTTTAAGAACACAATGAAATAATACTCCAAAGTTAAGTGTCCGTTTCATAGCGGATCTCCCCTATGCCTTTTTTGAAGTAGATATAGGTGAGACAAAGATCGATTTTTCTTACGATCGATCTTGAGATATCTCATATACGGTTGTCGCTTAAAAAATAGATAAACGTTTTGATACAACGTGCAGCGAACAACAGCTTGCTTGGCCTTATACGGTAGTAATGACCTACTAACGTAGTGTAGGTTGTTTTCAAATGGTTTAAAGTTATACTAGAATATATTATTGAAGCTAATAAAAAATCCCCGCTTTAATACTTTCTTAGATTTACGCGAATATTTGACATTTTAAATAAAACTATCTTTTCGGATTTTTTCGCGAATTTATTTTGATTTTTGGTTTGCGACGTTTCGAATGCTTTACAGCAATCATGGTCGCGGGAGATACTAAGGTGTTAGATGTCTCAAAGGTATTATATAGTTGTTACAGACAGCCTACGCACAAAATAACAAAATAAACTCAAAAAACTTGAAACTTTCAAGTTCGTCGGGAAAGAAAAATCAAAATAAATCCGCGAAATAATCCGAAAATATAGTTTTATTTAAAAAAAACTCCCGCTTTACTCCTCGTCTCATGGCATTCATCGCACTTACTACTTATGACAAAGTTCTACTTTTAGCAAAATAAATATCTGTCAAGCAAAGTCGAGCTAAAAAAACCGTCAAATGTGAGTCGGACTCGAATACGAAGAGTTCCGTATCGTAATCGTTTTTTTTAATTTGCATGGCAACCTTGTTGAAATTCGCCATCTTGGTTTTTTATTATTTGTTGTTATAGCGGCAATAGAAATACACACTCTGTGAAAATTTCAACTCTCTACCTATTACGGTTAATGAGATACAGCCCTCTGACAGACGGACGGACGAACGGACAGGGATGCTTAGTAATAGAGTACCGTTGGCACACTTCGGGTACGAAACCCGATATCACAATAAATCAATTAATCAATCAAAATATACTTTACTCAAATAGACTTTTACAAGCACTTTTTAATCTTTACTTTTTACATTTTCAAAATTAAAATTAAATGTCAGTATGTAAGTCCCAATGGTAGCCCAGTGGTAACGCGCTCGCTTGGGAAACCGAGTGAAGCGGGTTCAAATCCCGGGTCTCGCACCTCTGATATTTTCATGTGCGAATCTTTTCTAACATGATTACCACTTGCCTTACGGTGAAGGAAAACATCGTGAGGAAACTTGCATGTCTGAGAAAATCTAGCAGGTCTTCGAAAGACATGTGAATTCCACCAGCATGGTGGACTATGGCCTGATCCCCCTCGTATTAAAGGGAGGCCCGTGCCCAGCAGTGGGACATTAAAAAGGGGCTGAATACATACGAATACATATTACAAGCTGTCCAAAAGAACCATCAAATGATTTTTTTATATATATATATATAAAGATAGTTATATAGATAAGATCTTAATAATTGTCTGTAGATAATAGTATAATACGTTTTTGCAAGTTATTTTGTTTCAAGGTAAATTAACTGTTGCGCGTCGAATTATTATAACTTACTAGCGATTCACCCTTGCTTTGTTTCGGGTTCGTTCTAAGACAAAAACAAACCTATCCCATGGAAACCGTACATTTTTTCCAGGGTAAAAAGTAACCTAAGTGTTATTCCAGACTATAATCTATCTCTGTGCCAAATTTCAACCAGATTCGTTCAGCCGTTCTGGCGTGATTGTGTAACAAACATCCATCCATCTTCACAAACTTTCACATCTATATCTATACACATAATAAAATTGTAACTAAGCCAAATCTGTACATTATATATTTTTTGGAAAATCTTATTGAAATAGACTTTATTATCGATACAGAAGCCAAATGTATAGTTTTTAGAATTTTTGTCTGTCTGTCTGTCTGTCTGTCTGTCTGTCTGTCTGTTACCGCATCACGAGAAAACCACTGGACAGATTTTGATGAAATTTGGTATGATAATAACTGGTTATCCGGGTCAACATATAGGATACTTTTTACTGCGGGAAAATATCTCATCTCTGAGCTAAACGATAAAACGTAACTGGGGACGAACCCGAGCGGAGCGAGGGTGAGTTGCTAGTTTATAATATTAGTATGGATATATATTTTACAGGGTTACTTTGAATATCAAGTTACGTTTTTAGTGTATTCGAGTTAATGTTAGACGAGATGAATTTCATGTTAGAATACAGAATACGCTATCGCCATTCTTGTTGAAAAAAAAAACAAAAATATATATATATTCGTGAATAAAAAAATACGATACAAAGAACAACTATTTATTATTTTCTTTATTATAAAATAATAGACCAGATTCGATATTGTCCTGCCACGGAAAATTTGATTGGACAATTAAATATATAAATATACATACATATAATCTAATAATCATCATATAATAATCACTAGCGACTCAACCTTGCTCCGCTCGTATTCGTCCCTAGTTACGTTTTAACGGTTAGTATAGATTTCTCAGAGATGAGATATTTTCCCGCAATAAAAAGTCATGTAAGTCAAGTACTAGTCATACAAAATTTCATCAAAATCTGTCCAGTGGTTTTTCTTGTGATGCTTTCCCAGACAGACAGACAGACAAAAATTCTAAAAACTATTCGGCCACTGTATCGATAATAATGACTATTTCAATAAGATTTTCCAAAAGATATTTAATGTACAGATTCCACTCAGAATTTTATTATATGTATATATTAAGTAAAAATAGTAAGTTATATACTCCAAATTATAATATACTAGCGACTCACCCCCGCTTCGCTTCGGGTCCGTCCCTAGACAAAAACAAATCTATCCCAAGGGAACCGTACATTTTTCCGGGATGATATATAGCCTATAGCCTTCCTCAGTTAACGGGCTATCTAATGCAAAAAGAATTTTTCAAATCGGATTAGTAGTTCCTGAGATTAACGCGTTCAACCAAACAAACAAACAAACAAAACTCTTCAGCTTTATAATAATAGTATAGATTAAATATAGTCGTAATTGAAACGTAGGCATTTATAAAATGTGCAAAATAAACACTCTCTATTCAACATTGAGACACGTACGTTATAAAGGTATGAGGAAAAAAATATTTTTAAACATATTTTTTTCTGCATGTTTACATTTTTTTCAAATGAACGCGAATGTTTCATATTTTTATTATATTATATTATATCACTACATAGTATAAACAAAGTCGCTTCCCGCTGTCTGTCCGTATGTATGCTTAGAACTTTAAAACTACGGAACGGATTTTGATGCGGTTTTTTTAATAGATAGAGTGATTCAAGAGGAAGGTTTATATGTATAATACATGCATAACATAGTAGAGAAACACTGATAATTTTAGAGGTTTCTAATGTGATGTCGTAAATAAACACTTTTTTTGCGCTTACATTGCAAACGCTGGCTGAATCCTACGAGATAGATCAAAATAATGTACTACAGTATTGCACACCTTAAAAAGTCCGCGATGGCATATGTCTATCCCTTAAGGATAACATACTATATCCATTTTACTATATCCAAGCTAAGGACGAACCTGAGCGAAGCGAGGGTGAGTCGCTAGTTTATATTATAAATGTAAAAGTAGCTCTGGCTTAACTTTTTCACCGTAAAATCTTGGCAAGGACATATGTATGAGATCGGCCATAGGTTACATTTGATCCCCGCTCCACTTAAACCGCGGGCAAAAACTAATTTTGAATAAAAATAAAATTGTTATATCTAATACTTTCTTAGATTTACGCGAATATTAATAATTAATAAAGTTATTAAAAATTATAATATTTATAATAATAATGGCTAAAATTAAATAAATAATATTGCTATATTTAATTATAATACTTATTAATTTTTTTTTAAATGTTTAGAATTAAAATCAACAAAAATATTATAAGGTACTTTTTTGGATTTTTTGAAATCATTTTTGTAAAATAGTGGGTAGGTACTGTCTGTAACAAGTATATAACGCCTTTGAGACGTCTAACACCTCAGTCTCTCCCGTGACCATGTGCGCTGTAAAGCATTCGAAACGTCGGGAACCAAAAATCAAAATAAATCCGCGAAATAATCCGAAAAGATAGTTTTATTTAAATTGTTATATCTAATTATGTTCACATTTTAGTGTCTCACGTTTTTGTTACATATTTTTTCAAAACGTTATAATATGTATACTTAATGGCTAAAAAAATATAAAAATAAACCTGACTGCGTAAAATAGAAACTAAAAAGATGAGAATGAGTTGAAAAAAGAATATAGAGACACGTAACCAGACTCGCAGCTTTTCACATTTTAAATGAAAGTATTTTTTCACGAGAGACAGTCCCTACCATATTTGACGATGTCACAACCATAGTGATCCAAGCGACATTTTTGTCAAAAGGAACTTTTTGTCATTAACATCCCAAACAAACATATATTTTTCATGCCACACTGATCCAAGTGCTTAAGATGAAAATGTGACTTGGACCACTATGGTTCTAACGTCGTCATTTGTAGTAAAGCATTTGAAACTTTGGGAACAAAAACTTGAAATAAAAAAGTGACGAATTCTGAATATTGCATTGACATTAAGATTTTTCCTTCATATTCGGTTTTTTTATGGAGAACGGTTTTTGTTATAACTTACCACTAGATGCCGCTTTAGTGTATCAACCTCTACACCGATTGCCATAAAAATGGTATACATATTAATAGTATTGGTATTTAAATTTTAAATATATAAAAATTATTTTTGTTTTCCACCGGGGGTGAAGCAGCAGGCAAAACGTAGCTTGGAATAAATATAAAAAAAAAAAACAAAGCAGATGTGAAACATCGAAGCTATTTTGTACAGAAAACATGTATGACAGGATGGTTTTTAAAGGCAATAAATATGGAGTATGTAATTAAAAACAAAATATTTAAATTTTTTTAAGAGATTTTTTTATTTAAAAAATACATCTTAATTTAATACCAAAGTTAAAAATTAAAATACGATCTCAACGCAGTGAGAAAGCAGAGAAACACTATATAATGACTTCCATCTCATTCTCGCGCACGTTAAATCCTATAGATGTATATGTTTTATCTCTTTTTAAAGTCGCTTTTTTGTTTCATCGAGATTCATAAAGAAGTTTTGACTACAATAATAACTATAGACGTAAAGAATAGACTGAGCAATACTCTCATGAAATTAACCACTCTCTAGAAAGAGAGAAAGGTAACGTGCGGCCAATACCTGTCTTCTATTCCAATTTGAATATATATTTTATTATTATTATTTAATTTATATAATAAAAATATTATATTATAATGGAATGTAAAATGGTTATAAATATCTATCTCCATTAATCGTATTTCAATGATTACAGAAGACTTCTGGCCGCACATTCTTTTTGTCTCTGTCGCTCCTGCCCGCCATGTTTAGCTGACGGCTGACAAAGAAACGGTCCACTCTCTATATCTATGATAATTATATACATATTTTGTTCGCAGAAAAATGAATTATTCTATGGAAGAGTCGCCTCTCACGCGCACAGATCTGACCAGAGACAAAATGACCAAATGGCTGGAAGCTCAGCGGAAAGGAGAAAAACTGGATATAGATGTGTACGGAAAACCTTCGGAGAAACAACTGAAAGAACTCGAAAACGTCCGCAAATTGAGTAAAGAGCTACAAGAAAATTTACAAGTAAGTAAATTTATATCTTTATATATTTATTTGTATATTTATATCTTTATATATTTATTTATACCGGCGATCTCGGAAACGGTTCTAACGATTTCGCTGAAATTTGGTATGTGGAGGTTTTCGAGGGCGAAAAATCGATCTAGATTAGTGTCATGTATTGGAAAACGCGTGTTTTCGAGTTTTTATGCAGTTTTCTTTTGCATTATTCTACGCAGAATATGCTCGATAATTTCTTACACTCAGATATAATCGTGGTCAAGCGACCAAGGTGCAAAATTGACAAATCAATAGGTGTGTCTGAGATCGAATCTCGATCGGATACAAATTTTTTTTGTATTTATTCAAGTTTTTAGTTCTTTTTATCTAAAAAAATACGATATAACAAAAAAGAACACCGAGCGAAGTTCGGTCGCCATGTACTGATAATAAACTATTTATTGTACACCAAGAACAAAAGAAAATAAAAAAATACAGATAGATAATGTACAAAAGGCGGCCTTATCGCTAAAACAGCGATCTCTTCCAGGCAACCTTTAGGTGTAGGGAATAGCAAACTTTGAGAGGGAAGGGGTGCAAATAATTGAGTTAAATTTATCACCATATATAAAAAGTAGACTATAAACTTACTACATAAAGTTATATGGTTAAACTAATACATATACATATACTTACATACATACACACACACACATATATATATATATATATATATATATATATATATATATATATATATACAATATATACTTGTACAATAATACAAAACAAAAAGCAAGACAGATCTTGTTTTCATTTCATATTTATTACACAAAACATTTTTCATAGCTTACTTTCCTAGCGACTTACATCTCTAGGTTCCAATAAGTAGCCTACGTTTTACTCCAGCTCATAGTCTATCTGTGTACTAAATTTCATCCAAATCGGTCCAGCTGTTTAAGCGTGAAGGAGTAACAAACGTACATACATACAAATTTTAGTTAAGTGTATGAAACCTTGATGTACCTAATAAGGTATAATCTACGTATATTAAAAAACTACCGACTTAAGTATCTTTACATAAGTATCTTTTTTATTTATAAACCGATTGAAATAAAACAAATACTAAATGTTAAGTGAAGCTTACCACTAAATAAATAAATATGTTGGGACATTAACACACAGCACCATCTAGTTCCATGGTAAGCTACGAGGCCTGTGTTATGGATAACAGATAGTTGATACGCTACATTATTAATATAAACACCCATGACTAGAGTACAAACATTCGTGCTCATCACACAAATGAATGCCCCCAGCGGGACTCGAACCCGTGACCGCTGGCACAGGAAATAGGTTCACTACAAGCAGCCAAATGTGTCGTCATTACATTAGTGAAAACCGCACCCAAATCAGCTAAGCCGTTTTTCAGATTACGCGCACAAACGCACAGACAAACAGACAAAAAATCTAAAAATTATTGTTTTGGGTTCTATCGCGTCAATAAAGACCCCCCAGTAATAGTTTTTCTCAAATATATTCCATGTACAGACAGCGATCAGTTATAATAATTTTATTATATGTATAGATGTTTCCCTTTCGGTAAAACTTTCATCAAAAGCAGTTAACCATTCAACAAGTGGCTAACACAAATATATAGATAGACTAGCGACTCACCCTCTTTGATATATGTACCGTGTATACATCCATATACATTTAGTAAAAAGCGATTATTTTAATATTACAAACAGACACTCCAATTTTATTTATCTGTATAGATAAAATATTAATAATAGAAAAAATCAATTTCTACACGCCAATGTCGTATAAGCAGTAGAATTTATAAAATAAATAAAGAAACGATATTTGGTAATCACTTTAAAGATGGCGACATCAATTTTAATAATAAGCCTTTTGAAGGATTTGTTTGAACATATTTTATCTTATTAGTTATTACATACTTCTTTAGATATACACGCATATTTGACATCTATACAGATAAATAAAATTGGAGTGTCTGTTTGTAATATTAAAATAACCGTTTTTTACTAAATGCATATGGATGTATAGGTACATGTTACATATACGAAAACAACATTTTTTACAATTTTTGTCTGTCCGTCTGTCTGTCTGTCTGTTTGTTCCGGCTAGTCTCTGTAATGGCTGGACCGATTTTGACGGGACTTTCACTGGCAGATAGCTGATGTAATAAGGAGTAACTTAGGCTACTTTTATTTTAGAAAAAAATAGGGTCCCACGAAAAAAAAAACCAAATTAATTAATTAATTTTGTTTTGGGAAGCAACTTAGGGACGAACCCGGGCGAAGCGACGGTGAGTCGCTAGTTTTAAATAAAACTATTTTTTCGGATTATTTCGCGGGTTTATTTTGTTGTTTGGTTCCCGACGTTTCGAATGCTTTATAGCAATCATGATCACGGGAGAGACTTAGGTTTTAGACATCTCAAAGGTTTGTCTAATTATGCAGTTGTTACAGAAATGTTACAAAATGTAACAAAATTTTACAAAAATGATTTTATCTAAAAAAATATATCCTTATTATCTATGCATTATAACTAGTGATTGCAATCCGGCGTCATTTTCAGTCCGGCCGGATCCGACCGGATTTCCATCGATCCGGCCGGATCCGACCGGATCCGGCCGGATTGATTAAATCAGGATGATTTTCGCTTTTCGGTTCAAAATGAACTGTTAGTAAGTTAATCAAGTGTCGTTGTACTTAATATAGGTAGTTTATAAAAAATAAAAAATAAAACATATATAAAAACAACTTTGACACCTTGGTGACTTTGGATGGTCACGACAGACGCCTTTGCCGCACCCACCACATTTCGATAGCTCTTATAAAAGTATTTCATTATGGATTATCTTGAATTGATTATAGAAGAGGAAGAAGATGATGACCTTTCAATTCGATACTATCTCAGTGTAGAAAAGGCCTCCACTCATCCAATTTTCATCAAAAAGTCGAAACAATGAAGGTTTCTACAATGTTATTAATTATAAAACAATATAAAAAATAAATTATAAAGCAATGGATGCCGAGACACCAGTGTAATTAAAATTTCATCATCTTGTTCAGTAAACGCCTCAACAGATGCCATTTTATGATTTTTTATTGAAAATACCTCAAAATACACGTGTGTGGCGGCGACACTGCGAACATGAGCACTGCAGTAGCGCTAGGGTCTAACGTCACAGTCGCAGCGACACTGACACGGCGTCAGTGACGCTGCGCTCGAATGTCGTTCCCTACATTTACATAATGCATTAGGCTATGGTCTCCTATTTTATGCCAAACGTGGCGTCTGATGTTAGCGTCAACGTTTAATTCCGTTCCGATCGACGTCTGAATGCAACGCACAGCGTCGGCGGTCAATACATCCGCAGCAGAGAATGGCGTTTTAGTCGCTGCTCGCGAGCGGTCGCGTACGGTAGTGTTTTGCAATCATGGATGTTCTAAAACTCTTAATGGTGTATTTTTTACTGGAAGAAGAGGCACAAGACGACCGTATAAGGAGAAAATTACGAGCAACACGGCATCGGTTGTTTTGCATCACTAATTTTTTCCCAACATTGATGCTTATAAATATTGTTTTTATGATTTTTGTCACTTTTATCATACACTGCATTAAAAGATTTAACTGCTTCTATCAACAATTCATCTTTTTCTTTATTAAACCTCATCATTTTGTATGACGCGAGAGACGACCTTCATGCTGCAATTGTTCGAAATGACTAGAGACGCGACGCACAGCGTTTAGATGCCGCGTATGATGTCAAGACTCCAACGTGGGCGTGTGAAAGGGACCACAATAGTACATTTCTATAGTAAACATTGTGACGCAGCGTACGACCTAACGGGACGCAGCGTACAGCATGAAATAGGAGACCATAGCCTTAATCTGCCGGTCTGTCGCGACATCGCTGACGCCACTGACGCTTGCACTATGTAAACGTAGGGAACGACATTCGAGCGCAGCGTCACTGATAGAAATACTTTTAAAAGAGCTATCGAGATGTGGTGAGCGCGGCAAACGCGATACGATGATGGACGTCTATCGTGGCCATCCAAAGTCACCAAGGCATCACTGATACCAGTCAACTTACGCGGCGTCGGTAACGCTATAAACGCCGCATTATTGACGCTTGTTTCGAAAGTCTACCTTTAACAAGGTCGAATCTCTTCTGTACAAGGCCTCTACATGCAACATCTCTATTATTTTGCCAAAAATTGCGAGCACCGGATCCGGTCGCCGGATCCGGTATATTGGTACCGGATCCGGTGAACGTTTAATGATGCCGGATCCGCCGGATTACCGGATCCGTTTTTCCGGATTGCAATCCCTAATTATAACTAATAAAAAAAAAAATATTTCCCGTCGATTTACTTGAATTTACGATTTTTTATTTTCTTTCTGATTCTATGGAATGAATTTTGAAAGGCGATTGCAAGTTCGAATCCCGCAAAATCTTAATATTTACTTAGTTTAATATTTCAATAATAATTATGGTCGAAAATCACTCAGTATATATGAGTAGGTGAAGGAAAACATCGTTAGGAAACCTGCATGTCTGAGAGAACCTAGCAAATTTTTAAGACATGTGAAGTCCGCCAACCCGCACTTGGCCAGCGTGGTGGACTATGGCCTGATCCCCCTGGTATTGAAGGGAGGCCCACCCCCAGCAGTGGGACGTTAAAAAGGGCTGAATACATATATGAGTAGAATTTCCCTATCTATATAAAAAGCTAACTGTGCCCAAAATTTTTATATTGATAACAATAAAGCTCGTCAATCGCTACTAAACAAAAAAAACTATAGCAGGATTATAGGCTATCTAACATCTAGCTTTCTTTAAGCGCGGGGCAACTATCTATACATCTATACAGATAAATAAAACTAAAGTGTCTGTTTGTAATGCCAAAATAACAGCTTTATACTAAATATATAAGGAATTATATACGGTACTTGTAAGAAAAAAATAATTTTTAAATTTTTTGTCTGTCTGTTTGTTCCGGCTAGTCTCCGAAATGGGTGAACTAATTTTAACGGGACTTTCACTGGCAGATAGCTGATATTATAAGGAGTAACTTAGGCTACTTTTATTTTAGAAAAAGAATTAGGGTTTCGCTTAAGAAAATTAAAACGTACCTAGGGAGGCACCCGAGCGAAGCGAGGCTAAGTCGTTAGTGCATAAATAAAGTACATGTGCAGAGTCGCGGACAATCGCTAGTCTTTACTAATATCATGTTTTCAGCCATTTTTAAATGTCCCACTGTTGGGCACGGGCCTCCCTTCAATACAATACGATGGGGATCATGCCATAGTCCACCACGCTGGCTAAGTGCGGGCGGACTTCACATGACGTCTTTCGAAAACTTCTAGGTTCTCTCAGACATGTAGGTTTCCTCACGATGTTTTCCTTCACCGTTAAGACAAGTGGTGATCATGTTGGAAACGATTCGCACATGAAAATATCAGAGGTGCGAGACCCGGGATGTGAACCCGCTTCATTCAGTTTAACAAGCGATTTCATTACGACTGGGCTACCACTGCCTAACAATACTAATATCATGCGATGCAAGAAACCCAGGGTTTTTGACCTGACTGATATGATCATATTAAATAATAATAATAATAATAGTAAATATGTTGGGACATTAACACACAGCACCATCTAGTTCCATGGTAAGCTACGAGGCCTGTGTTATGGATACCAGTTAGTTGATACACTACACATATATAACTTTAAATACATACATATTATAAACATACAGATGTACAGTGTACACAGATACACGTAATCACATTTTTTCACTTATTTTTTACTTTTTGACGGAGATCATAACGGATTATCAAAGTCGAGCAATCATCCCAGCGGCAAATATTTTGTGGTTGACCACATTATGATTTAAAAATTGAATATTTTTACTTTATTAAGCTTAGTTTATTTAAATAAAAGTGTTTTTTCGGATTCGCAGTAAATTACATATGTATTTCCATTGAGTGCTGTACAGCTAACATGGTCACGGGAGAGACTGAAGTTTTTGACATCACAGAAGGTCAACCTATAATAATTTATTTATTTATTAAGGGATAACCAATAAATGATACATTAATACGTTATGATACTTATGTACTAGCAATTACATAAATGTTCTTTTAATTATAGGTTACCACAACATGCCATATCACGTCAGTAACGTTAGTGGATTTTAAAATAATTTAATTACAAAACGCAAGTTTAATAAAAAAAAAATAAGTTAATAGATAAAATTGAAATTAATCAATAATATATTAAATAATTTATAAGATAAGGTAAATGGCACCAGTGTACCTTACTATTATTATATTCTAAAAATTAGTACCTGGCGACCGAGATTCGCTCGGAGTTCTTTTTTGTTATATCATATTTTTTAGATAAAAAAACTAAAAACTTGAATAAATACAAAAAAGAAGTAAAACTTTGTATCCGATCGAGATTCAAACTCGGACACATCTATGATTGTTAATCTCGCACCATGGTCGCTTGACCACGATGCTTATGCCAGAGGTAAGAAATTATCGAGCATATTCTGCGTAGAATAATGCAAAAGAAAACCGCTAAGAAATTCGAAAACACGCGTTTTCCCAGACATGAGACTAATCTAGATCGATTTTGCGCCCCCGAAAGCCCACACATACCAAATTTTAGCGAAATCGTTAGAGCCGTTTCCGAGATCGCTGGTATAAATAAATAAAGATATAAAGATATAAATATACAAGAATTGCTCGTTTAAATATATTAGATATTCTAATTTCATACACCCATAACCTGAGATCCATACACACTATACGAATACTTTTTTTTTCTCTATTAACATTTCTAAATTTTATTTCCAGGAATTAGAGAAATCTGTCCAAGCAGACGCTGAAAATCAGGCAATGAATCCACCAGCACCCATCTTGGACTTTTCAGAAGACCACGAGTTTGTTTCCGCTAACCAACTCGACGACTACTACTCGCAAGAAGACCAGACAGACGCAAAGGAGGCTGAAAAGCAAAGACTGACCAAGGGTAAAGGAGCTAAGACAGAAATCCAAAATTTTTATAAGGATCAGTGTGTTTTTTTGACTGGTGGTACAGGGTTTTTGGGGAAAGGTGAGCTGCATGTTTGTGTTATTATACTTTATATCGATTCATATCGATTTAAGAAATATAAATATTCATATTTAGCTAAAATTTTATTGTATTAAAAGATTTTTAATTTACGTACGGTAACAATTACTTATATTATGACCTAAGCAGGAAGCATATTATATTTAAGCATTTGGTTAATTAAAGCAAATTTATAAAAAGCGCTTTTAAATGTCAAGCTAACATTAGAAAAAGAATTATGTGAATCGACTCACAAATAATAAATATATCGACTAATAGTTTTTTAGATTTACGCGAATATTTAACATATATTTAAAATATCGAATAACATAAAAGTAAAAGATGTTTGACATTTTTCTTTTTGAAATCGATAAATAATAGCAAGTCGAAGTCATCGCCAAATTTAGATTTTATGGTTTAGTTGGTAATATTGCCATAAATATATGTATAATATCACTAGCGACTCACCCTCACTTCGCTCGGGTTCGTCCCTAGGTTGCTTCCCAAAACAAAATTAATTAATTAATTTGGTTTTAATTTTTTTTCGTGGAACCTTATTTTTTTTTTCTAAAATAAAAGTAGCCTAAGTTACTCCTTATTACATCAGCTATCTGCCAGTGAAAGTCCCGTCAAAATCGGTCCAGCCATTTCAGAGATTTACCAGAACAAACAGACAGACAGACAATAATTGTAAAAAAATGTTGTTTTGATATATGCACCGTGTATACATCCATATGGATGCATTTAGTAAAAAGCGGTTATTTTAATATTACAAACAGACACTCCAATTTTATTTATCTGTATAGATAAAAAATAATTAAAAGAAAAAGATATCTGCTATAACTCATGATTGGATTTTTGAACCCTCTGTTATGAATGCTCTAGTTCGTATTGACAAGAATGAGTTTAAAAAAAAAACAACAATGAACGATCATATGTTTTCTCTATATGGAATACTAGCGACTAACTCTCGCTTCGCTTCGAGTTCGTCCCTGGACAAAAACAAATCTATCCCACGGGAACCGTACATTTTTCCGGGATGATATGTAGCCTATAGCCTACCTCAGTTAACAGGCTATCTAATGCAAAAATAAATTTTCAAATCGGTTTAGTAGTTCCTGAGATTAGCGCATTCAAACAAACAAACAGACAAACTGTTCAGCTTTATAATATTAGTATAGATTAAATAGGCAGCTATAGATCAATGGTAACGTACTTGCTTAGTAAAGCAAGTGACACAGGTTCAAACCCCGCGACTCAAATATTCTTATGTGCGAATCATTTTCAACATGATTACCTTATGCCTTATGATGAAGAAAAACATTATCTGGAAACCTGTATGTTTGAAAGTACATATGTAACTCCCGAAAGACATGCTCAGTCCGCCAACTCGCCAACTTGGCCAGCGTGGTGGACTATGGCCTTATTCCCCTCTTATTGAAGGCAGGTTCGTGCCCAGCAGTGGGAAGTAAAAAAAAATTTGAATTCAATATTAAAAAAAAAAATCCCACCACCTCCCTCCCTCCATCTCACCAGTGAACTAATAAATATTTATTTAATTGAAATATTTATTTTTATTGGTATATGAACGTAATAAACAAGTTCTTACGTATATTTTTAGAATGCATTTAGAATATTATGTTTTTTTCTTTACATAGGTACATATTATATATTAATATTATATAAGGTTATTTTACTGTAATACAATTTATAAATAAATATGAGAATTAAGATATTTAAAACTAGCGACTCACCCTCACTTCGCTCAGGTTCGTCCCTAGGTTGATTTCCCATAGAAACTTTCATCTCCCTTTTCACCCCTTTAAGGGATGATTTTCGGGATAAAAACTATCCTCTAACCTTTCCAGGGTCTCAAACTATCTTTATAGCAATTTTCATCTAAAGCGGTTCAGTGGTTCCAGAGATAACTTCGTACAAACAAACTCACAAACTTATAAACTTTACCTCTTTATAATATTAGTATAAGGAAGTATAAGACAAACAGGATAAACGTATAAGTTATTTTTTTGCATGGTGTGATTTTTTTTTAAGTTTTTTTAAATAAGTAATATGAAACTGTAACTATAATAAGGTTAAGTTTTTATATTATATTGTGTTTTTTTTGTTTTTATTTTTGTGTTCGGGTATTGTTTTTGTTATTGGAATATTTGTGTGCATTTGAATATTTTTTGCATGGCTGTGTGTTTTTGTTGGAGTTTTTGTTACGCTTTGTGTTTTTTTTTAAGGTAAGTTTGTTGTTTTAATTTTTATATAATATAATATTTTTAAATAATCATCGGCTATTGGTATATTAGATAGCAGGATCTATGCCTATCTAAGGCAAACAGTAAAGACCCTATAAAGTCTTGTTTTAGCTTTATAAACAAAAATATTACGACCTTATGTCCCAAAAAAAAAACACCATTTGACTTTGAATTTACCTAATTTTGATATATTAAGTCTAAATGTAATATAAATATGTTATCTAAAGTTTTTTTTAGGTTAGAGTTACATTCATTTAAAGTTACAAAACAGATCTGATCTTGCAACTTGTAATAAAATAAAAGGAAAATCTAGAGTTATAAAAAAGCCTTAACCTAGGAAACGCAAGGCTAGCAAAATGATTATATATTAACCATATAAATTGGCCAGCGTGGTGGACTATGGCCTGATCCCCCTCGTACTGAACGGAGGCCCACCCCCAGCAGCGGGACGTTAAAAAGGGCTGAATATAAATTAATTTTATGACACTTGTACATGGAGGTTTCAGTTTGTATTAATCAAGGACCTTTGCCTTGTAAAAAAACAGGAAATACTATTAAAAAAAAAACTATTCAGAATAACGACTCTGTGTCAAATGACAGTAACAAAAAAAAAGTTAAAATTTTGAGTTTATGTCAAAAATAATATGTTATTACACTTTTTGTTTTATACTTTTTAATGATAAAGTTTATACTTTTATATCTTCTAAGAGTCTAAAACTTCTCTCTATAAATTCTACTAATATGTTAAACGGGAAAGTTTGTGAGGATATAGGATGTGTGTCTGTTGCTTTTAACACAAAACTACTAAACTTTCACGCAAAACTACTAAACAGATTTTGGTCATAATTTATTTTAGTATAGTAATACATTAATTTGACGACACGTTTGGCTCAGTTTGTAGTGACCCTACTTGCTGTGCCAGCGGTCGCGGGTTCGAGTCCCGCTGGGGGCATTCATTTGTGTGATGAGCACGAATGTTTATACTCCAGTCATGGGTGTTTATATTTATAATAAATGTATTTAAAGTTATATATGTGGAGTGTATCAACTATCTGGTATCCATAACACAGACCTCGTAGCTTACCATGGAACTAGATGGTGCTGTGTGTTAAAGTACCAACATATTTATATTTATTTATTTATTACGCAAAAACAAAAAAAATGAAACAAAACTAACTTACACTCTCATTCACGATTACGAGGCCTGTGTTATGGATACCAGATAGTTGATACACTACACATATATAACTTTAAATACATTTATTATAAATATAAACACCCATGACTGGAGCACAAACATTCGTGCTCATCACACAAATGAATAGGCAGTGGTAGCCCAGTGGTAACGCGCTCGCTTGGGAAACCGTGTGAAGCGGGTTCAAATCCCGGGTCTCGCACCTCTGATATTTTCATGTGCGAATTATTTCTATCATGATTACCACTTGCCTTACGGTGAAGGAAAACATCGTGAGGAAACCTGCATGTCTGAGAAAACCTAGCAAGTTTTCGAAAGACATGTGAAGTCCGCCAATCCGCACTTTGCCAGCGTGGTGGACTATGGCCTGATTCCCCTCGTATTGAAGGGAGGCCCGAGCCCAGCAGTGGGACGTTAAAAAGGGCTGAATACATACATACACAAATGAATGCCCCCAGTGGGACTCGAACCGGCGACCGCTGGCACAGCAAATAGGGTCACTACATACCTACTGTGCCAAACGTGTCGTCAATGTACAACGACCATATTGTTTTTACGTGTAAATTATAAATATATGTACAATCTAAAACCTAAATAAAATATACAAACATATGTTCTAATTTTTATTATTATATTATATTTTCAGATGGAAGAATAAGTTTGAAGGCGAGTCGTGTGGTGGAAAAGGTCATCCTGTAAAAGCGCTCATATTGTCTTAAAATATATACATATTTATTCAAGGTGTTTGTTTAGAATTAAATCATAAAATATTATAAATTGTCTTATTTATTATATATTAATAATTACATAAATCCCTATTAGTAGGATAGTTCTACCATTTTGTGCAAACTAAAAAAATGCGACAAAAAATATTTTTTATTAATATTATTATATTTTATGAAAAGTTATATGAAAAATAAACGTATTAATCTAGGACATGATTAATTATTTAAGAAATTCGTAGAGATCTTTGATATTTTTATCTGCGCATGGTAATGATGACAAAAAAATGAAAGAGTGCGTGTATGAATGTGTACAAGCGCAAGAAGTAAAACTTCTGTAAGTTATCGGTACTCTTTGTGAAATTCAATTTATGTTTTAAATAATTAGGATAGGTGAGATGCTAAAAATAAGGCATATTAGGCGTATTACAATCATATATCTATAGAATATCATTTAAGGAAAGAATATAATATTATATATCGTTTGTCGGACAATAACAACGGTTACCATGGCAACAAACGTACGTACATTTTTTTCGTAACGCATTCACCAGATTACCTCCCAAAGTCAAGCGTGCGTAAAGAAGTTTAACTTCAAAAAAAAATAGTTATGATAATTACAATATCCAGAAAAAGTCGCAAATAACTACGGTTTGAGTTGTCCAATTAGTATACTTCCAGTGTGGCTGAAGAAAAATATTGCAAGGCGACTAGTAGCATAGACTTTATCATTTAATAACACATTAATTTTGTTTAATATGCTTATATCTTATTCTGACAATTTTTTACTCATTACAATAATTATCTGCTCATTACCATTTTTTTTACAATTCTAGTTTTTTTTTTTTTTTTTTGTGTTATTATAATCTGCAATCAGTCCCTGGACTATAAGCGGATAGGTGGTGCGATAACTGGCATGATAAGTGAGCCCTCCATTGAGGACACTACTCGTGTTATGAGGGTGCTACACCCTCTCGTGCAGCTGTAGTACATCATGCCTTTTTAGGCGCCCAAGATGCTTTTGGCTTTTAAGCTGGGTTGCCAATTTATTTGGATGTAAGGCAAGCCGTTGTTGATATATTTTTGAGGCAGCTCTAATTTCTTCCTTCACCGTGGTCATTTGTAAGTTGGCGTGGATCTCGCTGTTTGTGACAAACCAAGGAACATTGGAAATGGTACGCAAAATGATATTTTGTAGTCTTTGTATTATGGCAATATTTGAGTTGCTGGCGCTTCCCCATAGTTGTATCCCATACATCCACACTGGTTTTAGGAGCATTTTGTAGATTAGGAGTTTATTATCCGTTGACAGCTTGCTATTTCGTCCTAGCAGCCAGAGCATGGTTTTATATTTTATGTTAAGCTCTTCTCTTTTGGATTTAACATGGTATTTCCAGGTTAGCCTGCGGTCCAAGTGGAGGCCAAGGTATTTAACTCTGTCAGAGTGGGGAAGTATGTTATCTCCAAGGTGTACCGGAGGGCAATCTCCTTTTTTCAGAGTGAATGTTATGTGGATTGATTTGGATGCACTTGCTTTAATTTTCCATCTATTCAACCACTTATTTATTTCATTCAGCCCTTTTTGAAGGGTATAGGATGCGATAGCCGGATTTTTGTTGCTTGCTAATAGTGCAGTATCATCAGCGAAAGTAGCTGTGGTGATTCCCGTTACTACTGGCAGGTCTGCCGTGAAGATTGTGTACAATACTGGACCCAAAACTGACCCCTGCGGGACACCTGCTTTGATGTCATGGAAGTTAGACGTTTCTCCTGATTCCTCAACTTGGAAAATCCTGTCCGATAGATAGGACTGCATCAACATGTGGTAACTATGTGGTAGGTATTTCTTGATCTTATAAAGAAGGCCTTCGTGCCATACTTTGTCGAATGCCTGCTGTATATCGAGAAATGCCGAGGAACAGTACTCCTTATTTTCTAGGGATTCTCTGATTGTATGGGTCACCCGATGGACTTGTTCGATTGTTGAGTGGGATTGTCGAAATCCAAATTGATGGTCAGGTAGTATTTTGTCATCAATCAGAGTGGGCAGTATTCTTTGCAATACCATTTTTTCGAAGACCTTGGACAGAATTGGTAGGAGACTGATCGGCCGATAGGATTCAACTTCATTGGGTATTTTACCTACCTTGTGGATCATTATTATTTTTGAAACTTTCCACAGGGCAGGGAAGTATTGCACTCTCAAAATTCCGTTAAATAGGATAGTCAAATATACTACTGCCTTTTTCGGTAACTGTTGTAATATTTCCTTAGTTACCAGATCGTATCCTGGAGCCTTACGGTCTTTAAGGGCATTGATCGTTTGCCACACTTCAGTTACTTTTGCTGGATGAGGTGGTAACGCCATCTGATAGGGTTGATTTAGAAGATCTTTCACATATCTATGCGCCTCCAGATCATCTGTTTCATTGGGTGAGAAAACAGCAGCCAGATGATTGGCGAATACATTAGCCTTTTCCTGCGCGGTTTTTGCCCAGCTATCATTGCTCTTCCTTATGGGTGGTTTGGTTACTTGAGGTTTGTTGTATGACTTGGTGAATTTCCAAAGGGAATAGTTACTGGATGCCGTAGGTGTCAATGATTCTAGTTTAGCTTCTAGTGTGGTATCGTGCCATTCTTTGAGGAATATTCTTAGTTCTTGTATAGCTTTATTAAATGCTCGTCTATCTGTCGCATTTCTACTAAGTTGCCAAACACGTCGTAGCCGCCGTTTTTCGAGAACACGGTTTTTGATTTCTATTGGCCAATTTATAGTAGCACCGCGTTTTTGTGTTAGTAGTGGCGTCGTTTTCCAACAAGCCTCTTGTATGAGTGTAGTGATATTTTTTGTTGCCTCTTCAATATCTTCGGGACACTTAAGAGCTATTTTTAAGTTTATATTATCCTCTAGGTATTCACGGAATGACTCCCAATCAGTGTGATTATTACATAGTGTAAGTGGTCTCTCAACTTCTATTACCATAGTGCTAACACTAAGTAAAACGGGTGTGTGGTCTGAGGAGCCATCTAAGCAGGATTCAGCTCGGAGATAGGAACTAGATAGACCCTTAGTTATAAAAAAGTCCAAAAGGTCGGGAATCTTGTTCGTGTCTGTGGGCCAGTATGTTGGTTCACCTGCCGATATCGTGCGCAGGTTCATTGTTATCACGCTAGCCTGCAGCTGCCTGCCTCTGGTTGTGGTTAACCTCGAGCCCCAAAAGGTGTGCTTTGCATTCCAGTCGCCGCCAGATATAAATCTGCCCCCCAAGGTTTTAAAGTAATTACTAAACATATTTTCCGATATAGTGTGTTTGGGCGGGCAGTACACAGCCGAAATGTTGAAGTAACCACAGCCATCCCTAACTGCAATTGTAGTTGCTTGGATATACTCAGTCTTAAACTCCGGTAAGATGTCGTGTTTGATATTATCTCGAACTATAATTGCTGTGCCGGCATGTCCTGTTCCGTCCGGGTGGTTTGTCGTATATGTTCTATATCCTTGGAACTTTACACTTGATGAGGTGGTGCAGTGGGCTTCCGAGATAAGCATAACATCGAGTTTATGTTCATTTAATAGGAGACTTACGTCATCCTTATTTGGTGCTAGACCATTCGGGTTCCAGGTGGCCATACGCAATACTGCTATTATTTAAGTTTATTAAGTAGTGATGTTATGAGTTGCATTAATGTACTCATGTGTTGTAAGATTAGCTCGAACTTCTCATTTTGCTTTATGAGCAGTTTTTCTAGTGTACTGTTTTCTTGAGGCTCTACAGGAGTAGCTCCTTTTGTAGGGGGTTCTTTTATAGTTGGCCATCTAGGTCTACTGAATTTTGCGGTGTCTGATTTATTTTCTTCTTTACCAGTATTGGCATTTGATGTAGAGTTTGTTTTATCAGTTCCAAGGATAGGAAAATCCGAATCCGTTGGTATTGGGATGGTATTTCTCTTTGTAGGCCTTGATGTTGCTGTTCTTCTCGCAAGGATTTCCCTGTACACTTCACATCCCTTATAGTTAGCGGGGTGGGGGCCATGACATAGTGCACAAGTAGCCGGGGTGGTTCGGTCTCGTTTGGTGCACTCCGAAGTTTTGTGAGAATCTCCACATTTCACGCATCGGAAGGGTCTCATACAGTAGTTTTTCGAGTGGCCATATTGTTGACAACGTTGACACTGCACAATTGACTTTCTCTTTTTTGGGTCTTCTATAATAACTAATTGGTGGTATATATATTTAAGTTCCTTTACTGCTCTGTTGTTGGGGCTAGGTAGAAGGTTCACAAAAAAAGTTGATGTCGGTCGCTTATCAGGTCCATATTTTGCATTAATTATTTCTCCTTTTATAGAGTTCCCTGTACTTTCAATATCTTCCTTTATAGCACTAATAGGAGTAGAATGGTGAAGGTTTCTAATGACTATTCTGTAGTTTCTTTGGTCTTTTCTGTTAAATGTATGTCCTATGAGCCCCTTTTCACGAACAAGTGAAATTAGTTTTTTGTAAACTTCTACTTCTGTACAGCTAATTCGCATTTGGTTCCGGTTAACTATTTTGAAAGTGAATAGATCCCTATTAGCCACAGTTTCTAGCAGGTCAGTTAATTTGCTGACATCCTCCACACCGTAAAGGACTATCGGTGGGGGCTTGCTGGGTTTTATTGCTTTAGTCTCTTCATCCTTTTCAAGGCAGTCGACAGGTAAGTCACTGTATCTATTGGTAGTTTTGATTCCTTCAGGAGACGGAGTTGTGTTGATTTTCTTTCTTTTACGGTTATTTGCTGATGATACCCTTTGCCACTGGGGAGGGTTAGGGCTGGTTTCTTTGGGATGTTTTTGTTTTGATATATTCTCCGCTTCGGTAGATGTTTGATTTATGGAAGTAGGTTTGGGTATTGTTCCGACAGAGGAACTTCTCGGCCTACTTATAAACAGGCTAGGATGAAATACCTGTTGAATCATCTTGTTTCCAGTAGCATTTGCTGATATAGAAGCCTGGTTACCCGCTTCTACGCAGCCTTCGGTAGCCAATTTCACACCCTCTGGCCCGGATACCAGGGGGCGCCGGGGGTTAGCCGGATCGCATGACAAATCACTCTCGTTATTTAGACTTTCCATAATTAAAAAAGGTTGGGATAAGAAACTGAGACTTTCCCAAGGTCCCATTCTACACTTTTAGAGGGTATTTGGTTCCTCTAGGCCCGTAGTAGCCTTGGACAGGTTAGTTTCCGCCGCCTGTTGCTCGGCGTTGTTGTTCTTTTGGCGCCACCCAGGGGGGACGTGTAGGGTAGCAAGGGGCAATCTTCCTACGGACGCGAACAACATACCCCCCCCCCCCCCCACAATTCTAGATGGTAAATTTTGGGTTATTAAATAAATGGTAATGATGTTTCTTGACGTTTTTATGATTTGCTTATTTATATAATCTAATATATAAAATTCTCGTGTCACAGTTTTCGTTGCCATACTCCTCCGAAACGGCTTGACCGATTTTGATGAAATTTTTTGTGCTTATCCGGTATCTATGAGAATCGGCCAACATCTATTTTTCATCCCCCTAAATGTTAGGGGTAGTCCACCCCTAAATTTTTATTTTTATTTTTTAGAATTATTTATATGGCAAAACAACGTTTGCCGGGTCAGCTAGTTATAATATAAAAAGATGCATTAAGAAGGCCTAAATATTTGCAAAGTCATTAAAATCGCTAATTAAAACTATGTTAGCATATACGTGTTAAGAAAATAAACAGCATACATTGTTAAATAATACAAGCAGTAATGAAAATTTTTATGTACCAAGGTTCAAAATCACGTCATTGATATTATTTTGTAAGATTTTGGCAATATTTTTGGCTGTACGCTGAACACTGGTGGACTGGTAGTTATAAGGTGCAAGGGATAGAGAACTTTACTGTTATGTATATAAAGAAAAATTTCTTTTCTTCAAGTTTAATCAACGGTAATGATTTTTTTTTTGACAAAACTATTAAATTACGGCGAACGTAAACAACAAGCGCTGTTAACTTTTTATTAACGCAGATATATTCCTTAATTAGCGGCTCCCCCTCGCTTCGCTCGGGTTCGCCTCTAGACAAACTAAAACAAATCTATACCACGGGAACTGTACATTTTTCTGGGATGAAATGTAGCCTAATTGTTATTCTGAGTTATGAACTATATTATTGTAAAGTTTCATTAAAATCCAATCAGTAGTTTTTGTGTACTAAGCTGTATAAGTTACTATAGTTTTTTAACTATCCCACGGGAACTCTTTAATTTTCCGGGATGAAAAGTATCTAAAATGTTGATCGGGGATATAAGGTACCATTATACAACATTTCATTTAAATCTTTCCAACAATTTCGGGGATTAGACCGTACAAACAGGCAAACAGACAAAAAGACAAAGAAACAAACAATTAAAAAAAACTGGATTTGTTCAATTTCTCTTCTTACATCCCCCTGACTCAGTTTTTGGCATTTTTTTCTATGTACAGACATTCGACCTCTACAGTTTAATTATATGTATTTAAATATATACATTTTAAGCGCATCAAAAGAATAATTTGTAATAGAACTGTTTTATGACCTGCATCGTGTTAGTAATGAATTTTAAGCAATATTTTGTTTTAACTCACTAATTATATGAATATATAGTTAACTTTAGGTGATAAATTTACCCATGTAGAATATAATAAAAATGGTTTCTTTGGAGTACGTAGTGCGTTTACTTTTTATAGGACACGTGATTTGCATGAAATGGGAGAATATACACACACACACACACACACACACACACACACACATATATATATATATATATATATATATATATATATATATATATATATATATATATATATATATATATATATATAAAATAAGTGTTAATGATGAAATAATAATAATTATTTCATCTGTAGAGGTGGGTTTTTTACAAGCTTTTTATAAGTTTTTCATCTGATACAACATAAGTTTTCGTGTTTAATATCCATACTAATGTGAAAGTTTGTGAGAATGTATGGATGTTTGTTACTCTTTCACGCCAGAACGGCTGAACGGATCTTGATGAAATTTGGCACAGAGATAGATTATAGTCTGGAATAGCACATAGGTTACTTTTTAACCCGGATAAATGTACGGTTCCCGTGGGATACATTTTTTTATCTAGGGCTAGTTAACTATATAGTAAGAAGCCATTAAAAATATAAGAATCTAATGTAAAGTCAGAATCGAACTGGCTACCTTTATAATGGAACAAACAGACATATTTTCGGATTTATTACTCATTGATTTTATAGTAGAGTATGCTATATTTATATACTTATCAATACGATATTATTTGTATGATAAGAATGCTGAGAAGTCGTTAAAAATTAAAACTAAACATTTCGTCCAGGAACTGTGAGCCAATGGCCTTTGAAATAAATAGTGTTGGTCCAGTTGTTGAAATTCGACCATACTTTTTTTATTGGTAACACTAAAGCTCGTCAATAGCTACTAAACAAAAAAAAACCAGTCACGAGGACTGCCGACAGAAGTGAAAACTTAAAACTATAAACATACAGTTGTTATTTTTGGATATTCAAATTAATTGTTGGATCTTAAATTAAAATGTGTAAATTAAAACTGTTTACATTTATCTGGTTGTGACATCTATCGGCGCTCTGAGTGTTAGCGTTGACACGTCACGTGACCATGTCGATGACGACTCACATGAATTCACTCCCCATACAAACAAACCTGCCTATACAAGTTTTCACTTCAAAAAAAAAATGATAGACAAACAGATAAGAAAAAGGCACTAAACTGTTTTGTCTTTGCTTATTTTATTTATATATCTAGATAAAAAAAAAACAGAGAAAATTGACATTTTACCACAATAACAACGTCATGCATAAAAATGATTAATTATAACATATTACGTAAAATACGACAATGAATTATAATTTATTAAAGTAAATTAATTTAAATAAAGTTTATAAATCAAATTTTCTTTTCCGTTGTATAAAAAAATATTTTAATTATATACAATATTGACCTTGATTTTAAACTTAAATATGTTGTGTTTTTTTTTTCTTTTTCTGTCGTTATATAGAACTAGCGACTCGCCCTCGCTTCGCTTCGGGTTCGTCCCTAGACAAAAACAAATCTATCCCACGGGAACCATACATTTTTCCGGGATGATATACTGCCTTCCTCAGTTAACGGGCTATCTAATGCAAAAATAATTTTTCAAATCGGGTTAGTAGTTCCTGAGATTAACGCGTTCAACCAAACAAACAAACAAACAATCAAACAAACTCTTCAGCTTTATAATATTAAGTATAGATAAGTCAAAGCTAAAAATTAAAAAAATATATGATTCCGGCCAGGATCGAACTGGCGGCCTTCTGCGTGTAAAGCAGATGTGATAACCACTACACCACGGAACCCGATGCATGTAGAGACGAAATTTTAGATCTGCCGCTTATTTATGCAATTAGAGAAAGTAAAATTATAAGCACATAGTGTCTTATCGCTGTATGAAAACTATAAAGTAAATGATAAATAAAAAAAAAACATTCAAAACCTAAAGAACGGTAAATAGGTATCGAATTCAGACTAACACCGCTTACCGTCTCTGCCACACACTTCTAATCCACCACAAGGTTGTCTGGAAGAGATCGCTTTAAGCGATAACACCGCCTTCTGTTCCTTTATTTTTTGTACATTATTTTTGTTATGTCTGTTTGTTTTATAAGGTGTACAATAAAGACCTGGGCGACCGAACTTCGCTCGGAGTTCTTTTTTGTTATATCGTGTTTTTTAGATAAAAAAAAAAAAACTAAAAACTTGAATAAATACAAAAAAAAACAAAAGTAAAAATTTCGTGTTCGATCGAGACTCGAATTCGGACACCTGTGATAGTTAATCTTGCACCTTGGTCGCTTGACCACGATGATTATACCAGAGTGTAAGAAATTATCAAGCATATTCTTCGTAGAATAATGCAAAAAAACACATGAAAACTCGAAAACGTTTCCGAGATCGCTATTATAAATAAATATACAAGAATCGCTGGTTTAAATATATCAGATTATCTATCTATCTAATAGAATAAGATACTGACAATAAAATTTTATTTAAAAAAGTGCGTTTTCAATACGTGAGACTGGTAGAATGTATTGCGTCTGTTAACGGATTAAAGTAAAAAATAAAATTACAACATATGTCAAAGTATTCGCAGTAATGTGTAAAAAAAATAGATATGTATAAAAAATAAACTTTGAACTTATAAGAATACTATAAAAATGTTTTAAAAGGTTTGGAATGTGTAAACATTATCAAATATGAAACATCCCCGAATATGTATTAAATCATGACTAACAGCAAGCTATTTGCTATGCTAGTGAAGGTAGTAAAAAAAATACTTTTTAGTGCAAACAGTTTAGTGCGAGTCGAACTCGCACATGAAGGGTTCCGTACCATAATCGTTTTTTTTTACAATGCTACAAGGATCATTTGACACTTAGGTTGACATGAGGGCGTGGATGTGAAATTAGGGGTTTTCTTTTATAAAAACAAACCTCCTAACCTCTATAACACCACTTCACGTTTTGAGATATTTTTATTGAAATAAAAGCACGAAATATCCACTACAAAAATCAACTCCAACTTCTCTCAAAAGTGACGCTTTATAAGATGGCGGTGTTAGTTCTGATTTCGGCCACGTGCCAAATGATCCTTGTAGCACTGTAATTTGCATGGTGGCCATTTTGAAATTCGCCATCTTGATTTTTATTATTTGTTGTTATAGCGGCAATAGAAATACACGCTCTGTGAAAATTTCAAGTCTCTACCTGTTACTGTACATGAGATATAGTCCGCTGAGAGAGACTAACGGACAGACAGCGGATGCTTTAGTAATATTGTCCCGTTAGCACCCTCATGGTACGGAACCCTAAAAAGTATAATGCTAAGAGACCATGATATTCTACTTTAAAATATCTTACAAATAGATGTTGTAAAAATTGTATTGAAATGACACATTTGATCGTCATCTTATATGTAATATATAAAAATCTCGTGTCACGGTGTTTGTGGTCGCATTTCTCCGAAACAGCTCGACCGATTTTAATGTTTTTTTTTGTAGGTATATTTGATAGGTATGAGAATAGGTCGTCGTAAAGTATTTTTCACCCTTCCACTCCCACCCCCCATTTTCTAATCGCGATTTTAGTATTTTTGTATGAACAATATTATACAATACGCTGTATAACATAAAGCCAAAGTTAATTTGTAGATTGAACGCGGGCGTATCCGCGGGTTCTGCTAGTTATGTTATATTTTTTCGATTTTCATACTTAAAAAATAATAGATATTACAATACCTTTCACTTTGAATCAACGCTAGTTCTAAAAATTCGTCTCCACATGTATCGGGTTCCGTGGTGTAGTGGTTATCACATCTGCTTTACACGCAGAAGGCCGCCAGTTCGATCCTGGCCGGAATCAATACATTTTTAATGATTTTTATCTTTTTCTTATCATACTCTATATAAAATAATTTACTACGAAATCACTACTAATATATATTATAAATATTGTTTGTTACGATTTAAAATTTCGTCGCCTTAGTGGTTATTTGTTCAAACCACTAATACTTTACAGTAAAGATTTTTAACATCTATATATATAAAAATCAATGCCACTTTTCGTTGAAATTTTATAACTCAAGAACGGGCACACCAAATGTTTAGGTTTTGTTCGGACTATTTAGTAGATGGTTTATGTGAAGTTTGCACAAAATCGGTCAGCGGTTCTTCATTTATAACATTTTTTGTAACAAATCATCTGTACGGGCTAATCTTCGAAAATGGTTCGACCGATTTAAATGAAATTTTGTATGGTGGTACCTTATATCCACCTTCATGAAGGAGGACTTCTGGCCGCTGGGCGTCGTATTTCGGAAGTTCCGGGGTCGTTTGCCCGCTGACACGTCTACGTCGACACTCCGTGCTAAATAGTTTAATATTATATATATGTTAGTTTTTAAGGTATATATTTTATATATTAATATATATATATATATATATGTTAGTTATTAAGGTATATATTATATGGGCCTCTGTTTACATATTTAAGATCTTTCTGTAAATATTGCCTGAAATAAATGATTAAATAAAAAATAAAATAAAAAATAAATATATCACCGGTCAACATTTAATATTTTATTTTTAATATCCCGGAAAATTAAAGAGTTCCCGTGGGATAGTTAAAAAACTATAGTAACTTATACAGCTTAAAACACAAATACTACTAATTAGATTTTAATGAAACTTTACAATAATATAGTTTACACTTCAGAATAACAAATAGGCCACTTTTTATCCCGGAAAAATGTACGGTTCCCGTGGGATAGATTTGTTTTTGTTTGTCTAGAGGTGAACCCGAGCGAAGCGAAGGTGAGCCGCTAGTTGAAAATGTTTTTTGTCGCTTCGGTATAGGCCCGATTTTCAGCAAAAGTGTTGGGTTTTGGTACAAGAGGCGGCCTTATTGCTATAAGCGATCTTTTTCAGACAACCTAGAAAGAAAGATTTAAACAAAAGGATTGAAAATATTATAGGGATTATTACTGGTTACTTTTGAAAAAGGTATAATCTATAGAAACAGATAAATAAAATTGAAGTGTCTATTTGTAACGTCAAAATAACAGCTTTTTGCTAAATTGATATGAAATTATGAACTATACTAATAAGAAAAATACAAATTTTGTTCTGTCTGTCTGTTTGTTCCGGCTAATATCCGAAACGGCTAGACTGATTTTGGCGGGACTTTCACTGGCAGATAGCTGATGTTAAAAGGAGTAACTAAGACTAGGTACTTTAATTTTAGAAAAATTAGGGTTCCGTTCAAAAAAATGGAAATGTACCTAGGGATGAACCTGAGCGAAGCGAGGGTAAATCGCTAGTAATGTATATTAATCTAATGTAAATTCAAAGATTCCTTCACTACTCCCTACTCCCTACTCCTTACCCCCTACCCCCTACTCCCTACTTCCTATTCAACTCCCTAGTGTCCCGTTTTAAATAGTTATTGCGAGTGTACCTTAGGAGATACACATATATACACATAGCATACTATTGCGGACTTTTCTGTAGACATATTTAAGACCTACAATTTTCTAGCACATTGTTTTGATGTATCTCTAAAGGTTTAGCCAGCGTTAGACATGTTATCAGACGAAAACAGTTTTTTGACAAAACACCGTCAAAGCTCAGTAATTTTGAAAAAAATATTACAAATTATATACACAAATCATTTTTTATCACTCTTTCCATTAGTGGAAACCCTATCCAAATCCGCCGTGTCGTTTAGAAGAAGTAAGTGGAGAAACAGACAGACGATAGTAACTTTGTTTTATATATATGCATAGATACATTTTTGTTACAGTTCTAATAGAAAAGCTATTGAGGTCCTGTGGAGATATCGACACTATATACGTACTGGTGAGGGCTAAGAAAGGCAAAGACCCTACCACAAGAATTCATGACATGCTCGATGAGTTTGTAAGTACAATTATATACACTAATTATTTTTCTGATTGACTTTTATTTATTTATTTATCTATACATATAATAAAACTGTAGAGGTCGAATGTCTGTACATAGAAAAAAAATGCTAAAAACCGAGTCAGGGGGATATAAGAAGAGAAATAGAACAAATCCAGTTTTTTTTTAAATGTTTTTGTTTCTCTGTCTGTTTGTTTGTACGAACTAAACTCCGAAACTGTTGGACCGATTTAAATGAAACTTTCATCCCTGAAAATTAAAAAGTTTCCGTGGGATAGTTAAAAAACTATAGTAATTTATACAGCATAGTACACAAAAACTATTGATTGGATTTTAATGAAACTTTGCAATAATATAGTTCATACATCAGAATAACAAATAGGCTACTTTTTATCTCGAAAAAATGAACGGTTCCCGTGGGATAGATTTGTTTTTGTTTAGAGGCGAATCCGAGCGAAGCGAGGGTGAGCCGCTAGTACTGAACATGATTGAATCCACTCACGATTAACCAGTTCAAATTAATTCATTTAGTCATTTTACTAAAAGGTTATATATACTTGTTATTTTAGACACGTACTTAAGTAGTTTGCGTATTATTTACATACCTTGATATGATAATTTAACCCGTTGTTGGTTTAAAAGTGAAGAAATATAATATTTACGCTTATAAAACCAGTAATCTGTACTCAACTGGAACGATTTGAAGGCATTGACATGAAAATTGAATAGATTTTTTTAATTTTTACTTTACACAAACGTCGGGAAACAAAAATCAAAATAAATCCGCGAAATAATCCGAAAAGTCAAGTTTTATTTGAAATGTCAAATATTCGCGTAAATCTAAGAGAGTATTAGTCTATAGTGAATCTTTTGTATTCTTACAGGTATTTCAAAGGGCTCATGAGAAAAACCCAAAAGGCATACACAAAGTGATACCGATAGTAGGGGACATGGAACTACCAGGGATTGGTCTCAGTGATGAAGATAGGAAGTTGCTAGTTTCTAGGGTAAATATAGATAAAATATTCTTCTACTCCTCTTTCTTTTTAGGCCCCTTAGGCCTCGGTGGTCTAGTGGCTCCGGAGGTCCTGGGTTCGAGTCCTGGGTCGGGCATACAGCAATTACTGGGTTTTTCAATCAAAAAAATATCAGCAATAGCCTGAAGTTAAATTTTGACGACGTGACTACCTTGTGCCTCGAAGAGCAAGCCGTCGGTAAAGCATCTGATCTCTCATTAGTCGTGTCGTCCCACCGGAGTATGAGAGTGACAGGGACAGAGAGTACACGTTGTGTCTGCGCTCTCTCTCACACGCGCTGCACTACAATATCTCCTGCGCAGTTGGCTAGTCTCAATGAGATTGGCCATAGTAGCTGAAATGTGATGAGAGAACACCATATTAATTAATTTAATAATTTCTAGGTAACAATAATAATAAACTCAGCAGCTACGGTTAAGTTTGACGAAAAACTGTCCACAGCTACAGGAATTAACGTCAGAGGAACAAAAGAAGTGATAAAACTTGCGAAGGAATGTAAAAAATTGAAAGCGATAACGCACGTGTCGACCGCCTTCTCTAACACTCACGTGGAAAATATTGAGGAAAAGTAGGTTTTTTTAAATAACTAACTAGACCATGCTTCGCTTTTTAGTGGGGAACTTCTGCTAAAACTACGGTAGTCTACTTTTTATATATTGTGATATATTTAACTCAATTATTTGCGCCCCTTCCCTCTCAAAGTTTGCTATTTCTTACACCTAAAGGTTGCTTGGAAGAGATCGCTGTTTTAGCGATAAGGCCGCCTCTTGTACATTATCTATCTGTATTTATTTATTTTCTTTTGTTCTTGGTGTACAATAAAGAGTTTATTATTATTATTATTATTACTGTACCACAATTGTTATAAAACTCTTTTATCTCGGAATCCAGGATAGAAAAAATCTTAAAAAAAAAAGCGACTTCCAGGCACTGAAAAGTAAAAAATAACTAAACAGGGGGTTTCATTTAGAATAGATACCTAATCAGATATTCTCAAAGTCGGTGTGCTTTGATTTGTATCGGCTGGCTGGTTGAATTGAGAACCTCCTCCTTTTTGGAAGTCGGTTGAAAAAGCCACTCTCAATTGAATTAATTACCTGTTATTTAAGTTTTTATTAAAATAATCGGTTATCCCGTTCTTTCTTTATCCGTTACTGGAAGTTAAAGTAGTTTATGTCTTCATTATTGAATCTTCTATTCATAAGTTCCGGGGATTGCGGATGTAATCAAACAGACAGACAAACGTTTTCTTAACTAGTACTTATGCCTCGTCTATGTGCCATATAATGTGGCGAAGTTTTTATGTAAACACAGATATTTTAATTATAACTATAAATATTAGCCAGAATTTTTCGAGTTATTTTTAAATTTTTATTTTTTATTATGCTGAATCTTCCCTAGTAGCTTTATGACGAGATTTTTAACTACTTACAACTTTTAATACTTTTTTCTACAATAATTTTAAATAACCAATAGGGTAGACCACCAATATGCCACCACCACCATAACCAATTGATAGGCCCAACCCTAACGCCTCACGTAATTAATGGATGCTCCTTAATAGGGCCATGTGTGATGAAAATATTTTTAATATGTTTTAGATTTTACGAACCCCCAATGTCTGTAGAAGCACTGGAAGCTGTTTCGCAACTGGACGACGACTTAATTGAATCCATCTTGCCTGCGTAAGTATTGACAATAACATAGTTACTGTACTTCACGTGACCTCGCATTTATAGGGTACTAGCGACTGACCCTCGCTTCGCTCAGGTTCGTCCCTTGGTACGTTTTACTTTTAACGGTTAGTATGGAAAATTTAGACTATATATTATATTATATATAGCCTATAGCCTTCCTCAATAAACGGGCTATCTAATGCAAAAAGAATTTTTCAAATCGGATTAGTAGTTCCTGAGATAAGCGCGTTCAAACAAACAAACTTTACCTCTTTGTAATATTAGTATAGATTAATTATCGTATGACAACTGCTTCGGTAGTCTAGTGGGTAACAGGTACAGCTGTACATTCTGAGATCCTGGGTTCGAGTTCCGAATCGGCCCAACTTTAGTTATTGAGTATTTCTATATAGAAAGTCTTAGTAAGAGCTTGGTGTTGGGAAGTTGACAGACAGACAGACGGATAACGAAGTGATTCTATAAAGGTTCATTTATTCTTTTGAGGTACGGAACCCTAAAAATGAAAATCAAGTTTAGTTTCTCTATTTAAATTGCCCAAAAATTCAGCTATAATGTTTTTTCTTATCTGACAGCGTGGAAGGAGGTTCAGTGCTATTTGAATTAAGCTGATCATTTATTGCCTTGATAATAAAAATTAAAAAGTATTATATAAATCCGCCCATTCACGCTTGACGTAAGATTAAAAATTAAATAATCGATTTCTTTTGACGACGTAATTTAAGAATATTATAGATATATTAATAGTGTAAGGTTGCATTTATATATATGAGCGTTTTAATGGAAAATAATATTATATTTGATTAATTTGTAATGATTTATATTTAAGGCATTTTGTTATGTGACCTTGGCCAATAGGAATGTATTTTAAAAAAATAAAAAAGGGCGCGGATATTAATTTGTTTCCCGCGCTTTTTGGCGGACATGTCGGTACCACCCTGTAGTGACTAGTCATGGAATGTTTGTAGTGCTGAAAATCGTTGTTATAAATTATGTAACTCATTATTTTAAAAGAGCAACTGTTGAGTTTCTTGCCGGCTCTTCTCAGCAGAACTGCTTTCCGAGCCGGTGGTAGCTTCCATACGGACAGACGTACTGACGATTATAAAAGTACTGAATATATGAGTATTTGCAACGAGTATCGTAAAGTTTTATTAATGTCTTCCTACAAGTCAGAAGCGGAAAGACAACGCCGCCGAGGCCGCTCAATCGTCAGGGTATGAGTAAAATGGATTTGGAAGCCTGGGTCAATTCAGCTAAGTATATTTCAAATATGTTATTCTTGTATCCGTTAGAGTATACTTTATGAGAGTAAATTAGTTAAAAGTTAAAACGGCGATGACAAAGTTGAAATGGTATCTATGTATACATATACCTAATTTAAAAATGATAAAAGATTTGAGTTACACTGCCGTTGATATTATTTAGTCTCCATCAAAGCAGTTTTCAAAAAAAATTACATGTAAGAATATGAAACTGCTAATTTTACAAAACCTAAATCCTAATTAATTTTGTAATGTTTGTTTGAATATTTGTTTTGTACCTAATTCAAACTGTGATAGAGTAAATGATTTTGTAAAAACAATAGCGGTTATACATGTATACTAATATATATTTTTTAAGTGTAGATCCACTAAGAAAACTTCACGTTTCAAGAATCTTGAGGCGACGCTTTGGCTTGGTTGGTTTATGACGCATTGACGATTACAGGACCATGTTCAAGATCAAGGGTATCGTGAACAATCTTGTGGATCTGTCAGGTGATGTAATTTTAGCTATTCATAATAGAATTAGTCAATTTATGAAACAAAAAGTCGCATAGTGAGGCTTGGTTGTGTCAGATAATGTTACTTCTACATGAAAAGTAAGCTAAAAAAAAAAGTAATTTTAGAATCACATCACAGTTCATGTTGTAGGTTTAAAGTATATACATGTCGAAATAATAATTTCATGTATGTCAGGGGATGTTGATAATAAAATTCCTTTTAATGGTCTTTTATTTAACACCAAAACCTAATAATAGCGAAGACAATTTACACAGAAACATAATTACTTTCAAAATATTTCTCAGTTCAGTTTAGTCTCGGATGTCTCAAGTGATCAAATAAGGATTTGCAAATTTAAGTTATATTTGCTACTAGGAATTTATTTTCTCTCCCATCAAAATACAGGTAGGCTAGGTCAAGCCAACAGAAAGACAAAATAATGTTAGCATTAGATACAAAATAGTAAAATTAATTGTAAAACAGTAATTTACTCATAAAAGAGATATTTGGCATTGCTAGGTTTCTAGAAAATGACATAAAATGAAATGATCTGAATCAAACAGTATTTTAGAAATTGGAAATTTACATAGGTACATTTTTTGTTTAAAGTTACATAATTAATGTAGTTTTAACATTTAAAATTTATTTATTAAATTCTTATTTAAATAAATGAATGGGATGAATACAAATATTAAAACCACCAATAATAATAATAAAAAAATCAAATCAACTTATAATAAAAAAAAATTACAGCTGATAATACTATCACTTAAAAATATGAGATTTCTTTGATATGTGATACTGATGGGTGACAGGTATACATTATATATTAATTTGGAAACATTAAGTTTGAAAATATTATTAATGCTGCTTTGATATAGAATATATGCATATTATGTGCATACTTCATAATACATATTTAAGTTTTGAACTTTGGAAAGACCTAGTGGTTGTTTAGCTGGCTTATACTTTGGTTACCTAATACTTATTGATAAAGAGTTGAAGACAAGATCCTGTAAACTTAAGATTACTCTTATGAATTTAATGAAAGTTAACTAGTTGGAACGATGGTGTTTGTTAATTTTGCCATGACTAACAAAAAAAAAAGTATTACCAAGTTGGAATTATAATTAATCAGAAGTAAATTTCATGAAGGCAATAAAATTACCATATCACAAACACAAGAAATAAATTAATTAAAAGATTAATAAATAAATAAATTAAGATAATAGTTGGTTGTTTGGATCATAAAAACAAAAAAACAAAAGACAATTAGAAATAAAATTTACAAAGTGCTAAAGAGATATTGATAGTGATTATTATATTGATAGATTATACATTTATTTTTAAAGCCTTACTAACTGAATTTACATAGTGACATGAGTTTTAACACAATAATATGAATTTACCTTACTATGCTCAGCTTTTCATCAATACATTTTATTCAAACAAAATTGATTATGGAAGAATGAAAGAAAGAAAGAATGATGTTGATTAATGAAGGGCTTAGTGCAATATTAATCATAGTACTAGAGAGGGTACTGAGCAGAGTGTATGACAGAATTTCAACAGTGTAATAGTGATAAATGCACAAGAAGTGTTGTGTTTTCTTAATTTTAGAATCTGAAATCATAAATTATGCATTAATTGCGATGTCTTGTAGATATGTCAGGTTACAATTTGTGATGTTATGTAGCCATTTATGTCACTAAATAAAGAAAGTTAAAGGAGATTAAAAGCAAAGAAAAAATATAAAAGAAAATGACAGTACTTATAAAATTAAGTTAAAAGAATAAATAATCATGAAGTGAATATACAATCCTTATGGGTTGATGATTGTGTATTAAGCCTAAATCTTGTCTTGAATATATGCAGGCATAATTTAAATATATTATGGTTGCAAACAATCTCAATAAAAATATTACTAGTTTATAATAATAGTATATAATAATAAGTACATTATGGTAAAGAGGCTTTGACAAAATACCTGAGTGACAAAATATAAGTATTGAATAGGAACATTACAATCTTTGAAACTTTAATACTTAATTAAATGAACCAGATAAAGGAATGAGTTATACTTGAAAAGAAAAACAAGGGATTATTTAGATACACCAGGCATGTAAAGTAAAATAAGCATATATACTTTATTTGGATTTTAAGGGGTTAATTAAAGAAATTTAAGCAAGTATTTTTTTAAGTTTCAAAACTTAAAAGATAATGAGGACTTTGTCCTGGAACTTTACAATGAATGTAAATACCTGTAATAATAAAAGTAATTTATAGTCATAGATGAATAATAAACTTAATTGAGAAAGATCTGAAATGAAAAGCATGTTAAGATACTATATTATGTTTCAAGCTGTACATGTAATTTAAAGCTCGAATGCTAAATTACGATAAAAATAAATAAAAAAAAAAAAAAAAAGAGAAAAGATTGATATTGGTAAAATACAATATACTTCATAATAGATAGTTAATTGATGTTGAAGTTTGAGAAGAAAGCACTGGATAATTAAGTAAATGAAGATAATAACGATATACTTATTTGTAGATTATGGTCACTTTGTTATGAACCTTGGTCCAAAGCAGTTTTCTTTAAAGTGTAATATGTAGGTTGAAGAGTCTTACATAAATGATGACGATGTGAAGGATTTGCTATAGAATTATGTACTCGTACACTCACATCACAAAACTAAAGATAAGTAGTTCTTATATTATGAATGATTATTAGAGAACTATAAAATCGATTTGAAATGTTATAGTCCGTATACAATATGGAATATCTCTGGTTATATAATGTGGTAGACATACATTATACAGTAATTAGCATACAAAACTTCAATAGCATAGAAAGGAGAAGAAAGCAGAAAAATTATCTACATGAATAACTAATTATCTATTTGAATTTGACAAAACAGTTAAAACTTAACAGATGTATGACAAAATGACAGATCTTGTCAATACCATGTCGCTTCGTTTTACGATTTAGGTAGTACGAAGTAGGTAAAAAAGGAAAAAAAAAACCATTAACCAAAACCACGAAGTTTAAAAATTCGTATTATTTAATAGGATTTTTATATTT
Source organism: Fabriciana adippe (assembly GCA_905404265.1). Classification (NCBI taxonomy): domain Eukaryota; kingdom Metazoa; phylum Arthropoda; class Insecta; order Lepidoptera; family Nymphalidae; genus Fabriciana; species Fabriciana adippe. Next base: position 915,505 of record FR990010.1, read on the forward strand.
AAAATTCAGATTAATTTGAAACCAAACTGCTGCTTTTAATATTCCGATATGATGTTAATATGTCGAATTTAGGAGATGGAAAAAAGAGTATTTTAAAGATTTACAGGGACAGTGCTTTATAATTCATAAATATGTGTACCTATATCAAAAGCATAATTATGTAATATATATCACATTTGAATGTACATATCATTGGTGGAACTGGGTAAAGATGATATACCCTTAAAATGTTAATTAGTTGAGCTATTGACTAAACTTGCAAATTTAAAATGTGCATTTAAAAAAATTCTTAAATATTAGCCAAATTATGTGCAGTTTCAGGTTTGAATGCTTGAAAAGATGTTACATTGGACCGTTTTAAGTGGAAATTAAGATGTTAATGCCCTGGAATGGTGTGTTTCTTCGACAGTCAAGCTGTTGCTGCTTAGGGAAGCAATTTTCTAAGTAACTTCTAAGAAGTTTTTATGAAGAGTTTGATAGGTATGGTTGTCTGAGCGATCTAAATAGTTATGATGTTATTGCTTAGGGATATGATTCTTTGGGAAGTTTGAAAAGAGTTATGATAATACTGCTCAGGGATGTGATTCTCTGGGTAGTTAAAAAGAGTTATGATATCACTACTCAGGGATGTGATTCTCTGTGTAGTATAATAAAGGTTACTGAGTTTCTTTCTACACAGAGATGTGATTCTCTGTGTGATTTTTTTTTAGATCTTAATAATATAATATTTTATTACAGGAACTATTATGATCTGAGGAATGGTAATGGTTACATAAGATTTTTTATATGGTTATTTTTTCTAGTTATTTTATTTTTGCCGCTAATGATAATATTTATATTTGAACATTAGTTTATTGCCGATATTTAAGTGATAATGACAACGACGGTTACTGAGAATAAGAGTTGATGAATTACTGTTCAGAGATGTAACTCTCTGGGCTGTTAAATAGAAGTTATTGAGTTTCTACTCAGTGATTTGATTCACTGGGTGGTTATTAAGCTTTCACGTTACAAATATAATAATATTTTATTACAGGAACTATTATGATCTGAGGAATGGTAATGGTTACATAAGATTTTTTATATGGTTATTTTTATATATTTTTTCTAGTTATTTTATTTTTGCCGCTAATGATAATATTTATATTTGAACATTAGTTTATTGCCGATATTTAAGTGATAATGACAACAACGGTTACTGAGAATAAGAGTTGATGAATTACTATTCAGAGATGTAACTTTCTGGGCTGTTAAATAGAAGTTATTGAGTTTCTACTCAGTGATTTGATTCACTGGGTGGTTATTAAGCTTTCACGTTACAAATATAATAATATTTTATTACAGCATTTATTATAAATTGATGAATGGTTACTTAAATATTTTATATGGTAACTTTAATATTTTTCTAGTTATTTTCTTTCTTTTTGCTGTTAATGTAATTGTTTTGCTGTTAATATATTAATATTAAGAAATAATTATATTACTGATTTTTATGCGATGATGATAATGATTAGATAGTGAGAATAAGAGTTACTGAGTTTTACCCAGGGATGCGATTCTCTGGGTGCTATAATGAGAACTATTGAAATAAGAGTTATTGAGTTTCTACTCAGTGATGTCATTTAATGGGTGATTTCTAAGTTTCCGCTTTAATAATATAATGCTATTAATAATATTTTATTTCAGAAGTTATTACTAATGTTTGATTTACAGAGAGTTATGTTGATGCTACTCGGGGATGTGATTCCCTGGGTGGTTTGATGAGATTTATTGAGCTGCTGCTCAGAGATGTGATTCTCTGGGTGGTTTGATGAGATTTATTGAGCTGTTGCTCAGAGATGTGATTCTCTGGGTGGTTTGATGAGATTTATTGAGCTGCTGCTCAGAGATGTGATTCTCTGGGTGGCCTGATGAGATTTATTGAGACGCTGCTCAGGGATGAGATTTCCTGAGTGGTTTGATGGGATTTATAGAGTTGCTCTCTAGGGATGTATGATTCCCTGGGTGGTTTGATGAGATTTATTGAGCTGCTGCTCAGAGATGTGATTCTCTGGGTGGTCTGATGAGATTTATTGAGATGCTTCTCAGAGATGAGATTTCCTGAGTGGTTTGATGAGATTTATAGAGTTGCTGTCTAGGGATGTATGATTCCCTGGGTAGTCAACAAAGAGAGAAATTTTAATTTAAGGTATCGTTATGGATATAAAATAGGTAATGGTTTAAATTGTTTTTCCATTTTCTTTGCCAGTTTAAATTGTTCACATAAAAAAAAATATTATTTATAATTTAAATTAAAAAAAAAACTAAAGTAATAAAGATACTATACAAGAAATAATGTTCATAACAAATAATTTTGTTAAAAAAGACTGCTATTATTAGTACTATTTTTATTTGAAGTTTTGATTTATGATCAATTTATGAAGTTTACAGTTTTTAAATATTTGTTAAGTTGCTGATAATATTAATAAACTTTTTAGTTTAGTTGTTATTATTAATTTAAAATATGTATTGTACAATTTATAAGATATTAGTTATGAGAAAATAGATGTTGCAAGAAGATTTGATTCTTTGGATAGTTTTTAATTTTGTAAATGTCCTAAACTTTTGTTTTAGTTATTACAGAATTGATGTCGATGTTTAAACTTTTTTTTTTTGTTTTTTTGTTTTTAAACAATTTTTGTTAGAAATTTTAGAATTTTGATTGATTGAATTATTTTTGATTTTTATTTTTGTAAATAAATGAGAACCTGTAAAACAAAGTTAATAAGAGACAATTTAACTTTTTTTTTTTCTCTCTGTATTTGTTAATGATGATTTTTATATTTTATTGTTATGCTTTGAATATTTTACTATATATTGTTAACTTTTTTTTCTCTCTGTATTTGTTAATGATGATTTTTATATTTAATTGTTATGCTTTGAATATTTTACTATATATTGTTAACTTTTTTTTCTCTCTGTATTTGTTAATGATGATTTTTATATTTTATTGTTATGCTTTGAATATTTTACTATATTGTTAACCTACTGGCCAAGTGTAAGGTTTTCCAACGGGAAGCGTGTATGAGGTCATACACGTTATCAGGATGGACGAGTGTAAGGTTGCATTTATATATATGAGCGTTTTAATGGAAAATAATATTATATTTGATTAATTTGTAATGATTTATATTTAAGGCATTTTGTTATGTGACCTTGGCCAATAGGAATGTATTTTAAAAAAATAAAAAAGGGCGCGGATATTAATTTGTTTCCCGCGCTTTTTGGCGGACATGTCGGTACCACCCTGTAGTGACTAGTCATGGAATGTTTGTAGTGCTGAAAATCGTTGTTATAAATTATGTAACTCATTATTTTAAAAGAGCAACTGTTGAGTTTCTTGCCGGCTCTTCTCAGCAGAACTGCTTTCCGAGCCGGTGGTAGCTTCCATACGGACAGACGTACTGACGATTATAAAAGTACTGAATATATGAGTATTTGCAACGAGTATCGTAAAGTTTTATTAATGTCTTCCTACAATAGTAAGCGTTTGTAATTTTTTAAGCTTTTAAATTTTAATCTTAGAAAAAAAAATCGACTTCAAAATAATAATAAATCGACTGAAAAATGACTGTACCTACATAATTTTATTTACTTTGTGGTATAGTCAGATAAAACAAAGTGCCAAGTGTTACGATCTATACATAATGTTTCGCTTCTTCTATAGTCATCGTATTCTTCATACACGCTGGTCGAAGGGTCCCGAGATTGTTGACCTGAACTTCTTTAATTATAATAAATTTATTATATACTATTATATAATATTACTAGCGACTCACCCTCGCTTCGCTCGGGTTCGTCCCTACGTTGATTCCCCATACAAACTTTCATCCCCATTTTCATTCCATTAAGGGATGATTTCCGAGAAGAAAACTTTCCTATATCCTTCCCAGGGTCTCAAACTATCTTCTTACCAAATTTCATCTTAATCGGTCCAGTAGTTTCGGAGCCTATTCGGTGTAAACAAACAATCAAATCCTTCCTCTTTATAATATTAGTATAGATTATGTAGTAATGAAATTTTAACTTTTCAGACTCTTAGGTAAACGTCCAAACACATACTGTTTTACCAAAGCGGTAGCAGAAGAAGCTGTTAGGAAGTATGGAGAAGGATTGCCTATATGCATATTTAGGCCTTCGATAAGTAAGTATTACATGGTTTTTGCTTCTAAGAAACCTCTGATTCAATAACATATGATGATCATGCATATGGTGTTTTATTCGTATTTGGTATTTAATATTTATTTCATACTAGCGACTCACCCTCGCTTCGCTCGGATTCGTCTCTGGCTACGTTTTAATATTTTTGTGTGAAACCCTAATTCTTTTTCTAAAATAAAAGTAGCCTAAGTTACTCCTTATAACATCAGCTATCTGCCAGCGAAAGTCCCGTTAAAATTGGTTCAGCCGTTTCGGAAATTAGGCAGAACAAACAGACAGACAGTCAGACAAAAATTTTAAAAATTGTGTTTTTCTTATAAGTACCGTATATAATTCCATACGCATTTAGTATAAAGCTGTTATTTTGACATTACAAAAACAGACACTTCAATTTTATTTATCTGTATAGAATAAACAAACATTTAATTTGATTTAAAATACTTAAGTAAATATTTAAGGCAATCGTTAAATTATACTATTTAACGGTTGATAAACATAATTATATTTATTTTAATCTATATTTATGTAAATAACATTTTAAATAAAACTATATATTCGGATTTTTTCACGAATTTATTTTGATTTTTGATTCCCGAGACATATACCTACAACTAATGATAAACGTAACATTCACGTTCCCTGATAATCGTATTATAAATATAAAATCAGTTTAAAGTACCCAGAATATTTTCTTTTTCAGTTATATCTACCTATGAAGAGCCAGTTCGAGGATGGACAGATAGTGTGTACGGTCCCACGGGATTGGTGGTTGGGATTGGTACTGGAGTAAGTAGATAATAATATTCTTCTTTTTTTCTTATACTTATCTTGGATACTTGGCACATGTATCCTTCTTCCATTTCAATCTTATTTCATACTAGCGACTTACCCTCGCTTCGCTTTGGGTTTGTCCCTAAACAAAAACAAATCTATCCCACGGGAACCGTTTTCCGGGATGATATATAGCCTATGGCCTTCCTCAATTAACGAGCTATCTAATTCAAAAGAATTTTTCAAATCGAATGAGTAGTTCCTGAGATTAGCGCGTTCAACCAAACAAACAAAAAAACAAACTCTTCAGCTTTATAATATTAAGTATAGATTTACAAAAACAATTAGCCAAATTTACAATGTCCAGGATTTTAAATTGATCTTTGAAGTTATTTAAAAGTTTAAATAGAATAGTTTAGTATAAAAATTTCATTAATTTTTCAGGTATTGAGAACTATGTATATGGATTTAAACAAAAAGGCGGACATGGTGCCTGTCGATTTGACAGTGAACGCTATCATTGCGTCCGCTTATCACACCGCGATAAATTTCAAAGAAAAGTAAGTAGAAAAAACTTGGAGAAAATATTCCATGTAGTAGTCACTGTCTGCGGTTTTGTTTGTGTGTATTTGTATTATACAGTTCTTTATCTACTAAATATAGTTGTGTGCCCCAACGGGGTTGCGTAGAAATTCATCCAATTCTATTACTAAAGGAACGTTACAGGACAGAAATTGTATTACAATTCTGTTAAAAGAGATAAGGGGCCGTTCATAAAATACGTTCGCATAGAAGGAGGGGGGAGGGGCGGAGGGGGAGGGGTCTTTCTGAGTGTGACAAATAAAAAGTAAAGGGGGGGGGGTCTTAGTATTTGTGACGACACAGCGTGACAATAGGGGGGAGGGAGTCAAAAAAGATGATTTTAGCGTGACGTATTTTATGAACGGCCCCTAATAATAAAGGCTATAGTAATAATAAATTCATTTTTCAGTCAAACTTCACATATACCTATCTACAACTTCGTGTCGGGAGCCCAAAACCCTATAACATGGGGGAAGTTCATAGAATACAACATGAAATATGGCCTCCATAATCCCACCATGAAGGCTGTATGGTATGTATTTGTTACTTATCCTATTACCAAAAATTTCTAAATATTTTTATCCTTATAAATAATGAGTACCTGGCGATCGAGCTTAGCTCGGAGTTATTTTTTGTTATATCGTATTTTCTAGATAAAAATACTAAAAACTTGAATAAATACAAAAAAAGTAATACTTTGTATCTGATCGAGATTCGAACTCGGACACACCTATGAATGTTAATCTTGCACCTCGGTCGCCTGACCACGATGCTTTTGCCTGAGTATAAGAAATTATAGAACATATTCTGCGTAGAATAATGCAAAAGAAAACTGCATGAAAACTCGAAAACACGCGTTTTCCCAGACATGAGACTAATCTAGATCGATTTTTCGCCCCCGAAAGCCCCCACATACCAAATTTCAGCGAAATCGTTAGAGCCGTTTCCGAGATCGCTGGTATAAATAAATAAAGATATAAATATACAAGAATTGCTCGTTTAAATATATTAGATAAATAATGATAATAAATAATAAATTTCAGGTATTACGGATTAAATCCAACGAATAACTACTATTTGTTCTTATTTTACGATTTTTTCCTACACTTCATGCCGGCCCTTCTCATTGACTTATTCTGTGCTCTAACTGGGAAGAGACGAGCGTAAGTATATCCTGGGTGCAGGATTAAGTTTTAATTTCTTATTCGTTCGTTTTTTTCTAAATAAAAAACTAAGGATGATGTGATCCAGACTGTTTCATTGCAAGATAAAAGTTATTAAAAATATATGTTTCAAATAAAAAACCAAGTTTTTTACCCCCATTTATTTTAGACTGTGGCATTTTCCATTCTCCTTTCTTTTTCAAATTACAAATATATATATCATCTTATTTTGAGGTTCAATAAGTATATTAGAAGTCGATACTTTTTTTAACGTCCCACTGCTGGGCACGGGCCTCCCTTCAATACTCGGGGGATCAGGCCATAGTCCACCACGCTGGCCAAGTGCGGGCGGACTGAGCATGTCTTTCGACAACACAGAAAGTTGAGCACAGATTACTTCACCAATATCATGTACAATGGAGTATCTACTTTTATGCCGGTTATCAAATTATTTGCGTGTGTTAGAAATGAAATACTACTCGTTGATGATACTCGTATATTTAAACTCAATTTAAACTCAATTTAAACTCTAGTGACACATCTTTCAATCTCCTTATATATAACGATCAGAAACTTTAGACAGAGCGATTCAGAAAACAACACACATAATAACAGTGCCATCTATTGTAAAAATATTAAATTAAAACTATTATACATTTTACATAACGTGTTTACTAAAAACCGCGCGAGGTCTAGTATTAGACATAGCAAACGAATTGTTTTTATTTTCGAACTATTATGTTACTCTTACACCATGATAGCTGGACAGATGTGGATAAAACTTTGTACATAGATACTATGGTCATACTCCTAAGTAATATATAGACGAACTGTTAGGTATGCCTATATGTAGTGTAGTTAGTCTATACAGATAAATAAAATTGGAGTGTCTGTTTGTAATATTAAAATAACCGCTTTTTACTAAATGCATATGGATGTATACACGGTACATATACCAAAACAACATTTTTTTGCAATTTTTGTCTGTCTGTCTGTTTGTTCCGGCTAATCTCCGAAACGGCTGGACTGATTTTGACGGGATTTTCACTAGCAGATAGCTGATGTTATAAGGAGTAACTAAGACTTTTATTTTAGAAAAAAAATGAAATGAAATTGTGAACACAATCCGCGTACGGCGTACGCACCCGAGCGAAGCAAGGGTACATCACTATATAATTTAAATGAATATCTTAGGAGTAGCGAGCTACTATTTATGTATAAACATAGCCAACCGTGAAAACGTACCTAGGGACGAACGCGAGCGAAGCGAGCGTGAGTCGCTAGTATTTTAATAAAAATTAACATAATATCTCTTTCAGAATGTTAAAATTCTATGCGAAAGTAACAAAATTGGCGAATATTCTGTTCTATTTCTCCACACAAGATTGGAAATTTAATGATGACGGAGTAAGAGAAATGTGGAAGTCTTTGTCACCACAAGACCAGGCTGTGTTCCCGTTCAGCATGGCGGAGATGTCCTGGGATTATATGGCGGAAACTTTCTTGTTAGGTGAGTTACGAAAAATGCGAGAGATTGCTGAAATTCTATGTGTTTAATGTTAATATAAAGTAATATTATAAAAAGAAAAGATTTGTTGGTTTGTTTCTTTGTACCGAATAGACTCCAAAAATACTGAACCGATTTAGATGAAATTTGATAAGAAGATAGTTTGAGACTTAAGAAGGACATAGGATAGTTTTTATCCCAGAAATCATCTCTTAAGGGAGTGAAAATGGAGATGAAAGTTTGTATGAGGAACCTACCTAGGTACGAAGCCGTACGAAGCGAGGGTGAGTCGCTAGTAGATAATAAGGCTAATATAAGCTAAATAGTTTTGTAGTATAGGTTTTATATTTACCTATTACTAACATCAGTCTCTCATTAAAAAAATCGACAATTATTGTTTGTTAAAGTTACATGATCAAATTTTGTTAAATCTAGAATTTTGGGAAGGAGAAGAGATAGGGAGAAAAAAATGTTGTAAAAACATTATCCGCTAGCTCTTAGATTATATTTATAGGTAGTTAACTCTAAATTTTGAATTCATTTAAATATTGATTTTGGAGTAAATATGTTATTTCATAATCTCTATTCATATCACTTTTTGACAAGTGTGCTTGTCAAGACGAATAATAAAAAAAAAAACCATCGAACCTGCTAAATGCGAATTGCGCAGATACACAAAATCTTAGACAGTCATATAATTCCCTATACAAAATTTCATCCCCATTTTCACTCCCTTAAGGGATCATCCCTTAAGGGAGTGAAAATGGGGATGAAAATTTTCACTCCCTTAAGGGATGATTTCCGGAATAAAAAGTATCCTATGTCCTTCCCAGGGTCTCAAACTATCTTGTTACCAAATTTCATCTAAATCGGTTCAGTAGATACAGAGATTATCCCCTACAACATCACAAACTCACAAACTTTACCTCTTTATAATATAAGTATAATAGTCACGTATTTGATAATATCATGACAATGTGGTATAATAATAATAATAAAGCCATTTATTCCTAAGTTACAATATTATTTCTAAGTTACAATTCAAACGTATTTAGTAAGTTTTCTTAATTAATTATTCTATATATTATGTTAGTATGTTGAGTCTTCTTTAATTGAAATATGGACCCCTTTTTGGGTAAAGGCCTCCTCCAACTTTTTCCATTTTAATGTGGTATTATTTAGTTGTAATATTTTTTTTTGTTTCAGGTCTTAGAGTGTACTTGGTTAAAGATGACTTATCTACAATGCCTGAAGCGAGGAAAAAATGGAATAGGTAAGTCGTAACGTTTAACTGTTTTGCTCTTTTTTACCGACTTTAAAGGGAAGGAGTGAATTTTTTATTGTATTTTTTTAATTTAATTATTATGTTTTTTTAATGAACAGCATAAATTGACGACACGTTTGGCTCAGTTTGTAGTAACCCTACTTGCTGTGCCAGCGGTCGCGGGTTCGAGTCCCGCTGGGGGCATTCATTTGTGTGGTGAGCACGAATGTTTGTACTCCAGTCATGGGTGTTTATATTTATAATATGTAATATGTATTATTTTAAGTTATATGCGTAGTGTATCAACTATCTGGTATCCATAGCGCAGGTCTCGTAGCTAACCATGGAACTAGATGGTGCTGTGTGTTAATGTCCCAACATATATATTTATTTATAAAAAAGTATTACTTTAAAACGATTTTGAAGTACCTAGTAACTTTATTAAAAAAATAAATAAATATTTAATTGGTACTATGGTTCTTGCTCAGACATTAATAGATTTATTTTACTTTAAAATACATGACTAGCCATTCAATGAGAAAGCTATCACTGGCTTGATATGAAGTTCTTCTGAAAAAAGCTTAAAAAAAGTTTTGTTACTCTTTAAATGTCAAATTTGACATTTTTTTTCCAGGTTATACTGTCTCCATCAGTTCGTGAAAATTACAACATTTAGCATCGTTATTTATTTAGCATATTTATTAATTAAAACCTTATTCATGTTAGTACTAGGTTAATAGTTTGCGTTATAAGATCAAATTATGCAGTATGGGCTTGACATTTGCAGGGCCGAATTCACCATGTCGGGGGCCCCCGGGCAATGCAATTTTCGGGGCCCCTTTTTCTAACTCCTTTAAATACATTTTTTCTACCACAATGCAATTATATTTGTTATTACGCTATTAAGTAAATTTCATAAGAATCTAACTGTTGTATTTGTCTTCAACTTCATGGTGGAATTTTTACCTATTTTTTTTTATTCTTCAAATAAATTTTCACTCGATGAAACATTTTCAAAAATTTTCTCGGTGCCTCTAGTCAATGCGGGGCCCCTAGGCAGTTGCCTACACTGCCATATGGATAATCTGGCCCTGGACTGTTGAACTACTGTTTTTTCCAAAAAATAGTATCTGTGTGATGTTATTTAGGATTATTTACAATAAAAAAGACCCATTTAAAATGTGGCACTAGAAATTTCAAGAAATGGATATCATTAGGAAAAAACAAACATTCCTTTATTGTAATGGCAATCAAGATAACTTCTGTCAGTGCTCCTCAACCTATATTGCAAAATGGAGAACTGTCAAATTCATTTGACTCAAAGAAAATTTCAAAAAAAAAAACCGCTCAGACTCATTCGTGTTCTGATTCCTATACTTTTTTCTTTTATTTTTTATGAGTTTAAAAAATGTTAGTCATTGAAATGTGTTAAAAAAAAATTAGAATGAATTTTCCATCATTTATCATATTTTAGCTTAAATATATTTCTATTTTCAAAAAATATAAAACAGTTCGACAATTTGCGGATTAACGCCATCTATTATCCATTCAAGCAAACAAAAATAGCCCGAAGAGTAGCCCGAATTAGCGATGTCCAATATCTTTGTATGAGATGAGGCATTTCTACTAGTATAGTAATCTTATGAAATTATGTTAGTTTTAATATACATATATCAAATATAGCAGTAATTCAATGGGTAAAAGATATTATTTTTTATTGTGTTGCTTAAAAATCGTCGTTTTTGTGCTTATTTGCTAATTTACCGAAAGAGTTTTTAATACAGAATTATTGACAATAAAATAAAATACATTTTACTTTAAGAGGATTGTGAAGCTGTAAATTTTCATACAAAAAGCGATAACGTTTTTCCCCTCATTAACATAGTCTAATTTTCATAATTTTCGGACATGTTATAGATATAATGAAAGACTAGCTCTCTCTATCGCGCCATACGGGTTGGCAAAGCGAGCGGTATGAAACAGATAGCATTTTTTTTTAAAACCTATTCGCGCCGCGTATTGACACTTCACAATCCTCTTAAAGAATCCTAAAAAAATGTATTTTATCTATATATGTATATAAATATTAGAAATAAAACTTTATTTTTTAAATACAGGGAAAAAACTATTGTAAAGTACAATAAGTATTGTTCGTCTGAACAAATAAGCACCAAATCGACGAATTATATTATAACATTAAGTTTTTTTTATTAATTCATAAGGTCCGACAAAACTACAATATGAATAGGGGCTTTAGATCTAATTGTACACCCACAGATTATAATTACATTTTATGTATATGAATTTGGAAATTATTATTTGAGATTATATAAAATACAAAATTATATGATTTTTTTTTTATATAAATACTTAGGTAATTTTAAGTATTATTTTGTTAAACATAGCTTTAACGACAGTTGAAATTAAATATTTGATAAAACGAATGTATTAATGTCACATATTAAAAAAGATTGAGCTCTGAAAAAAAACAAATGACTTTTTACGCGGCCATCTTGCATATTCATTGTTCATTTATGAAAATAAATAATGTGATTTATAGAGATTATATAAAATAATTTTGTACTGTACAAAATAAAGTTTTTTAAATTTTAAAATATGTTTTATTATTATTAACCTGTAAACTACGAATAAATGACTTATTATTTATTCGTAGCCTGTAAATCGTTTTATTTATACATATTATAATAAAACTGTAGAGGTCGAATGTCTCTACATAGAAAAAAAATGCAAAAAACCGAGTCAAGGGGATGTAAGAAGAGAAATAGAACAAATCCAGATTTTTTTCAATTTTTTCTTTCTGTTTGTTTGTTTGTACGGGCTAATCTCCGAAACTGTTGGACTGATTTTCTTGAAATTTTGTATGGTGATACCTTATATCCCCGGTCTACAATCTACATCTTAGATACTTTTATAAGCATCGTAACCAGCGGCCAAGTTGCAAAATAGAAAATCACAGACGTCTGGGTTCGAATTCCGGTTGGATACTAAGTTTTTACTTTTGTTTTTTTTTTTGTATTTATTCAAGTTTCTATTTTTTTTTTAATCTAAAAAATACGATATAACAAAAAAGAACTTCGAGCGAAACTCGGTCGCCCAGGTACTAGCCCGCAACGAGAGAGATCACTAATTTTATAAAGCTTAGGTGACCGCTAAGGTGTGGTCATAACTTCCGTGTGACTTTTGTACGGCCATTAAACTGTTTTACCACTGCACCCGACTAACGGGAATCCCAGGCGCCTGGAATGTGGGAGAGACGAAGACAACAAGGTTAGTGCACTTCCCTTTTTTTTCTCGTCTCAATTTAATATTCCCCTAACGACGGGGTAAAAGTAGCCTTTATGTAAACCGCGTACCGAGGGCAACCGAACCACCCCTTAATTTCCTAGAAGCTGCTGAACGAGGGCAGTGTATGCGACTGGCGTATACAAATATTATAAACCAATATCCTAAGAACTATTCAGAAATATCAATCTCATATAAACAATTCACGCTGAACTTGCTGGACCGATTTGGATTTTTTACACAGATAGACTAAGAGCTGGAGTAACATGTATGCTTATATGTTAAGGACTCAGGGACGCACCCGAGCGAAGACAGGGTAAGTGGCTAGTATAGAACACTTTTTCTAAACTAAGAGTAGAAGTTAAGATTTCCCAACTCCAAAAAAAAAAATAGAAAAAGATCCTACCAACCATAAACAAAACCAACAACAATCGTCTTTGGTTGAATATAAATACTGTTAATATTTTTGACAATTTATTTAAATATATTTTTTTTTATATCCATTTCATGTAAAAATAATAAAATAATATATTAAAAAAGCAAGTTTTTTGTAAAAGCGTTTATTACCAACTATATAATATAACAATAATTATTTTTACATACAAATAATTTCATAAAATTGATAAAAAACACCTTTATTTATGCAATATGATCTTTTTTAATTACACTTTTGTTTTTTACCTGTTTTATTGTTGTAATATAAATCAAAATATTATTAATATAACATTACAAAAAAAAACTAAATAAAAAGAAAAAAAAACTTTTTTTTAAGTTCACAAAATAAAGACAAAAACTATAATAATTATGTACACTTATATTTAAATTTTCAGATCACAATCACATTTTATAAAACATTAATATTTAGGAAATGTTAAAGGAAGAATAAAAAAAAAATGAGATTTTTCATCCCAAAAAAACGTCCAAAAAGCGTATAATGCTAATATATAATAATATTTATATTAAAAATAAATTATTTTCTAGAAGATAACACACTTTGATGTCACCTTCATCCTCTTTCAATGATGGATATATTTCAATTTTGTATTTTTTTTATTTAAAAAAAAAAAAATAAAAAAAACTTTTTTATTTAAAAAACCTATGTAAAAAAATACTATAGCCGTACTGCGTTTCTTTCGATATTTTCTCCCAGGATTAAGGATTTTTTGACAAACAAAATGTGTATTTCTAATATTGGTTAAAGAATATTAAATTCTTCAAAAGAAAATATGTACATATATATATATATATATATATATATATATTTAATTTTGAATATTTGTTTGATTTTTTTTAATAAAAAATTTAAAAAAGCCAAAGTAAATCAAACCAATTTATTATTTCTTACAATTTACATACAGATACATACACGATAGAGTAAAATAGTATTTATTTTTAAATAATACTCCTCTAATATTATTTTTTATATTCCCATAACATTCCCCTTATAACTACAAAAATATTTACTAATAAAATCTTTAAAATATAGACTGCTTTTGATTAATTATATATATATATTTTTTAAATTTCTTTTGACAACTATGTAAAAAGTAAAGAAAAATAAAATTGATCTTTGTATAAATTAAAAAAAAAAACTTAAACCTATGTCTTTTTTATGTGCTTTAGTAACAAGTTACTGCTATACATGGTGTGAATAATTCGACAAGTTGAATGTTTTTATCATTCTTCATACAAAATGACACCTACTCAAAACAAAATAGGGCCCATCTCGATATAAGCTAAAAAATTGTTAATAATTCTGCCATCATAATAAAGAAGGCCCTAACTAACAATTTGGACAAAAATGACGTAAATGCAGATTCGGATTTAGTAAAAAAAAAAAATGCCACTCGATAGTCTTACTCATAAAGCTCTAAGTCTTATGAATTCGGAGATACTCCAGTCATGGGTGTTTATATTTATAATATGTATGTATTTAAAGTTATATATGTGTAGTGTATCAACTATCTGGTATCCATAACACAAGCCTCGTAGCTTACCATGGAACTAGATGGTGCTATGTGTTAATGTCCTAACGTTATATTTATTTATTTATTTAATATCTCGAAATCATCTTTGACGAAGTTATGACCTTCTTTTTTATAACGATAGAATTAATTATTGAGGTAATTCATTGTAAAAAACTTTTTTTTTAAATTTACTTTAAAAAAATGTCCTGTCTATAATAATACATTGATAGACATCAATGTACATTGTTCATTGTGAAACAACATCGACATGTATGTACTTATTTATAACAACTCAGATTATATATATATATATATATATATATATATATATATATATATATAATAACTACTACTTAAATTATTTCAATAGTTTTTATAAGCACTCCTTTCGCCACGTTTGCATATAAATGCTAGTTATCGTGATTAAATAAAAAAAACCAGTCACGAGGACTGCCGACAGAAGTGAAAACTTAAAACTATAAACAAACAGTTGTTATTTTTGGATATTCAAATTAATTGTTTGATATTAAATTAAAATGTGTAAATTAAAATTGTTTACATTTATCTGGTTGTGACATCTGTCGCCGCTCTGAGTGTTAGCGTCGACACGTCACGTGACCATGTCGATGACGACTCACATGAATTCACTCCCCATACAAACACACCTGCCTGTACAAGTTTTCATTTCAAAAAATAAAAACTTTTTATATTTACACAGTTTGTAAATTCCAAGCAGCTATTCATGAAAACTTTATAATTTAAAAAATTTATGGCGAGAAAAACTAAGTGGGTCTTATTATGTTTTGAGAATTATATAATATGTATAATCAATTCATGAATGATAGATTTATTTCTTTTTATAATCTGTACATAATTAAAAAAAAAATCTTTAAACTGGTTTTGGTTTGAATATAACAGTGAGATAGAGATGGGACAAAAATTGTAATATTTTGAATATGTTTTAAATTAAACTTTTCGGTTTTTTTTTTTCGCGGATATATTTTGATTTTTGGTTCCCGACGTTTCAAATGCTTTCAGCTGACAGACTCAAAAAATCCAAAAAGATAGTTTTATTTCAAATATTTTTTCTCTTTATACAGTTAACAAAAAAAAATGAATCTTTTATCTGAATTGAACACACTTTTGAGACTTTTGTTCGTAGTTAACTATGATCCTGTAAAAAACAACGGTTACCATGGCAACAAACAGTTATCAACTATACCATGTCGCTTTTTGGCTGTCGGTGTGCGCGCGCATTGTAAAAAAATTTACTCTCATAATTTTTTTACAAACGTCCTCAAAAGAAGTATAACTTGAAAATTCAACTACACTTTCATTTACACTATAACTATATTTGAACAAAAAATATTAATATACAATTTAAGTGTTATTATTTAAAATTTTACTAGCGCCCTACAATTATTTATATAATTTAAAACATCGATATTTGTCTACTACATCCTAATATAACATGTATTGAGCCCTTTTTAACGTCCCACAGCTGGGGATGGGCCTCCCTTCAATGCGAGGGGGATCAGGCCATAGTCCACCACGCTGGCCAAGTGCGGGCGGACTGAGCATGTCTTTCGAAAACTTGCTAGGCTCTCTCAGACATGCAGGTTTCCTCACGATGTTTTCTTTCACCGTAAGACAAGTGGTAATCATGTTGGAAATGATTCGCACATTCGAGATCTGAGGTTTGATTCATTTTCACTGCCTTTTTATCTATTATAATATAAATGTATCCTATACAAACATTTTGGAAGAAATTCTCTAAACAATGATAAAAAACCACATTCAATTTGGCTGCCTAATATTAAAGGTTATCGCAAAAATAAGTTTAACAAGTTTTAAATAAAACTATCTTTTCGGATTTTTTCGCGGATTCATTTTGATTTTTGATTCTCGACGTTTCGAATGCTTTACAGCGCACATGGTCACGGGAGAGACTAAGGTGTTAGATGTCTCAAGGGCATTATATAGTTGTTATAGACAGCCTACCCACAAAATAAAAAAATGTATTCAAAAAGCTTGTAAATTGAAAATTTGAATATTGAAATTGAATTCATTTTGTTATTTTGTGGGTAGGCTGTCTGTAACAACTGTATAATACCTTTGAGACATCTAACACCTTAGTCTCTCCCGTGACCATGTGCGCTGTAAAGCATTCGAAACGTCGGGAACCAAAAATCAAAATAAATCTACGAAAAAATCCGAAAAGAGAGTTTTATTTAAAATG